>CM060969.1:107073328-107603328 GCA_030765045.1 Tenodera sinensis
ACATTACACAGTCAGAATAAAGAAATAGTTTCAAACGTATGGGCATACATAAGGAAAGAAGCTAAACGCAATGAACTGCTTACATCAGATTTTTTCAAAACAATTCAAAAAGTTCAAAAGCGTGTATCAGATGCCACAGGAGTATCACAAAGAAGGTACATTGTGGAGATATTTTTCTGCATGGACTGTACTGCCTTAGTAAGAAGAGCGTTATTTGAGTAGCATATGAAGCTGATGCACCAATTCGCATGCAATCGTTACACATGCCATGACATTACCATCCTGTCACAGGTTTACGCATACCAGACTCCGGCTCGTTTCTTTTTTAACGTCCCTTATACTTCCTCCAGGGGCCAAGAACAGTGAAACCAGCTGTACAAATGGATCTCTACTTCATGTCGTCCGTGAGCACTTGCAGGCCTCCAGACAAAAAATAGTAGCAAATGCACTTATGCTCACTCCATAGCTTTTAATGTCTTATTTTACAGATAAAATGTCAGGCAATACATGTGTATTTTTTTAGATTTTTAACATATCGATTTAAATTTTATTTTTGATTTTACAAAATATAGCATCAAAAACATAGTTCAAAATTTGTGTGTAATGATTGGTCAAAAGTTGTTAAAAGTGTTGTATTTAGCCTTTCCAGTGTGCCAAACCCCAACTCTCAACTCTATATGGCCTTAGAGTAATAAGTGATTTTATATTACGGTGCGCGCAGAAATTGCTTAGTTTCTAATAGCCATAACTAAGCAAGTAATTTGAAAATATGGAAATAAAAAAATACGGGTCTCCTTATTTGATGCCTATTATTCATAAAAAAAAATTTGATGAAAAAGTCATGTTTTACGGGTGTGCGATTTGACATGGATTGACCCTTATACAAAATTCAGTCAATACGAAGAATGTTTAACAGAAAATCATATGCATATTTTATTAGTCTAGTAAATACCTTGAAGTATTCTATTCAAAATCATTACAGCTATTTTTGAGTAAATAAAAAATAATTACAATTTTTTCGTGTAAAGCGTAGCTTAGGGTACGGGAATGATTGATTCATTTATTTTCTCTCATAATCTTTTCCTAAAAATGCTTTTTTTTTGGAGGAAATCAGGGTTCTCAAAAGAAATCTTTTTTTACTGATATCAAATTTTTGGCCAGTTAAGTTCCTTTAACTGGCATAGTTATGAGGAGAGAAAGTAAAAATGTGATTACTTACTTCTTCTGGTACCATGTCCCGAAGTTTGACATCCTGTGATCTTGAAACAGATGCTGTTCGATGGTATTCTACCAGTTCATTCAAACTATTAAATTTGACAACCCAGAGAAAGAATTTTCCTTGGGCATCACGTAATACTTTAAAATGCTGAACTCCATCAGAACATCTACAATGGGAAACCAAATAGTGTTACAAACATGTCAACTATATAGTAACTATATGCATCTTAACAGCAAACAGCATAATAAATAGTGGCTTTGTGCAAAAAGGTGTTAGCAAATAATCTCGTTTTCTAAAGAAAGCATTTGTTCAACATGAAATCTGTTACAGCAGTTGCGAGGAACTAATACTATTTAATAGCAAAAACAATAGATACTGCTTATAAAAATTAATATGTTGTTGTTAGCTAATGCTGGATTTCTGACAATGAAGTCATCAATCCTCTTGCTCTCCAATATTTTTCACTGATGGATGGGGCGCTAGAAGTGGCCAGGCATATTTGAAGGTGGTCTTGGTCCATTTCCTCTTGCAGATCACATAGAGGACAGAGTGGTGAAGAATATATCCCAATTCTGTTTAAATGTTTTGCCAGAATTCTGTTCAAATGTTTTGCCAGACAATCATGTCCTGTAAATCAACTTGAATGTTGCAACTGCCGTTTTTCGAGGATACTCAGGAATTACTGTTTGAATGTTTGGTAGTTCCCATCTTTTATTTTTTTGATTTTTCATAGTAATATTTTGCAATAACTTTTTGAATTCAGAGTTGGTAATCTTTTAGCTGCATAAAATGGTAGATTAACAATAGAGATCTGTACATTGCTGGTACCCTTTTTTGCAAGAAAATCAGCTTTGTCATTAGCACTTGGTCTACAGTGAGCTGGTATCCATTGGATAGGTAATTGAAGAGAACAATAGCAGTAATAGCAACCACTTTTTAGAGAGTCACATTGCTCTCTCACAACCCACAGAATGTCTGGAGGACCACACCTGTCGTTGGTTTACGGGTCTCACCGACCTGACCAGGAGACTTATCAAAATAAATTCACCGACCATATCCTCTAATTACCAATCAGAGGACATACTACATGCCATGACAGGTCAGCATGTTAGGGGTTAAGAGTTTATAGAGAAATGGAAAGGTTGGAAGAATATAGACTCTCTAGCCCCCGGGAACCCTAATAGCATCAGGGTCAGAAGGGAACAAGAGATGACCAAGGTAAGGTCGTAAGATCAGATAGAAAAGTTACAGTGAGGAGCAAAACACCAGTATATATAAAAATTAATATAGAAACAATGATGATGATGCCCAACAGTTATTCTTTAAAATGTTATAGGTTTATGCAGGCCACTTCAGTTGTGAGTAATGTTTAACGCCCGCTTTTACTACTACGGCACCACAGGCGATGACACTGATGATACATGGAATGAAGATGGAGCACCGGTGGAATGAGATGGCGGGAGAAACCAGAGAACCCAGAGAAAACCCGCCCAGATGCCGCTTCGTCCACCACGAATACCACATGCGGGTACCTGGGATCGAACCCGGGCCGCCTAGGTGGTAGGCGAGCCCACTAACCACTCGGCCATGGCACCGCCGCAGGCCACTTCAGAAAGTAGCATTTGAGGTATTTGATAGTCTACTGCCAGGAGGTGAGCGAAATCATATCGTGAAGATGGAAGGTTCTGCAAGAAAGAGTACAAGTTGCCCATGTGCATCTACCAAGAATGAAGGCAGATTTCTCTTGGCAGAGGTGGAAAGAGATCCATTTCTAACTGCCGCTGAGTACAAGCCATTGTCTTTATTCCTGGGTAGTGCACAGACGGTTAGCAACCATTGTAAAAATGCTGCAATTTGGCATACACATGCAGCAATGAAGGAAGTGCTAACCAAAGCCCACAAAATCGAGAGGTTGGTTGGCATTTGCTATACAGTATGAGAACTTTGATTGGAGCAAAGTACTTTTCTTGGACAAAGCTATGTTCTGTACTGCAGGTGCCAATTCGATTGTGTTTGTTTACAGACCCAGTGGGGCTTGCAATGACAGGCACTATTTGGCCACTCGTACAAGGAGTGGTCGAACGATTATTACTGTTTGGGCATGGGTGTCTCGGGAAGGTGCAGGTATGCTGGAAAGTGTTCATGAAAAGCTAAATGGGGAAACCTATTCCAACATTTTAGAACATCATCTGCTCCTGTGTGCCTGAAGGAATTATTACATTCCAACAGGATACTCATTCAGTTCACAAGTCGGTCAACGTCGAAAAGTGGTTGTCGGAGCACATGGATATCTTAGAACAGATCTCAACCCAATTGAAAATGGGCAAAAGTAAAGCAGAGGTTTTTTCAAGGTCCCAGATTAAATAATGCTATGCAACGGTGATGTACAATTCTCTTGGGACTCATTAAAATAAGATGTTAATTATTTTAAAATGTTGGTGGATTACATGCCCAGAAGATTGAGGACAGTGGTAGCAAATAATAGGAACCACACTAAATATTAGAATTTGTTTGCTGTTTTTTATCTTGTTTTATTAGCTTTTTTGTTACATTTAAAAGCAATCGAAGGTCAGGTTGCTGTGTTTTTCTTCGTTTTCTAGTTTGTGAGAACAACAGATAAAGATTTCATAGTCAATATTGATTTATAGAACTTAATTTATATCAATATAAAAGGTGTCAGTATGAAAGAAAAATATAAAAAGAAATAAAAAGCTATGCGGGTCAGTGGACTCGAAACTTCATCCTGCTTAGCATACTGAGCTTCAAACACAGAATGTTGACAATGAGCCATATCTACCACAGAAACTTAAAAACATAAATTCCACAGAAATGTAAACAGAAATTCTCTGTTTAAAGAAAACTCTTAACGGACCGTTAAACTTTCAGGGTTTGGCTCACGTATTTCGTGAGTGTTTCTCTCCATGTTGGCAAACAACAGTTCTTTTGATTGTACCCTGGTTGCTATTTTATGTTATACAGTAATAAACTGTCTTATCTCGCTGTGTACAAACCTGTTTTGTGCCAATTTGCACATACCATGCGTGAACTAGACCGAAGCGACACTTTGAAATGTTACAGCACTCAAATCATTTTTCCCATGGCTGTACCTTAACAATTAATGAAAATCTCTACATATTTTGAAGTTGTATGATTGGCAGTACACACAAAATAGTGTTTGTCGTATACCGTATTTCATCATATAATCGTTACTTTATAGTCAAGCAATCAGAACTTAAGCATTTCATAGCATAATTGTCTCTTAACACTGCAGGTGTTCACCATTGAAAAATATTGACAAATATGCCCCCACTGCAGCCTGTTAGGTTCACAGGAAAGACTACAGGATATGAACGGTATTGTAATATATTCCATCATAATTTCATATATTCCATCAGTTTGTCAACTGCACAGATGATGGCTAGTCCATCAGTGAATCGGATTGATTCAAATACCTAGTGTGTGGAAATTAGGAGACATGAACAAGTGATAAGAGTGGTGTGCCATGGTCGAGCAGTTAGACCAGTTCTATCCCAGAGACCTGCATGTGGCGCATATGGTATTTGTGGTAGACGAAGTGGCATCTGGGTGGGTTTTCTCTGGTTTCCCTCACCACTCATTCCACTAACACTAACCTTTCCATTTACCCATTTTGCCTGCATCTTATATTGTCCTCTTCCTCCTTACTATACACTAGTCGCTAAAAGATAACACAGCCAGGTTTAAATAATTTACTCTTCACATAATGGTCCACTTGACTGCCTCCATAGCACAATCGGTAGCATGCCCGCCTCTGGTGCAAAGGACCCGGGTTCGATCCCCAGTACTGGAATGGGATTTCCCCCCCCTGCGAGGTCTGGTACAGGTTGCACTCAGACTCATGAGATCCTGAGGGGACAATTAAGGAGCTATCCTGATAAAAAGGTAGCATTCCTAAAAAGGTCAAGTAGTTACCTTATGGTCAGGGGAGTCGGGTGCTGACCCCTGCCACCCCCAACCTGCACTCTTCTGTGGCCTTGGCTGCAGCTGGAGGTCACAGAGGTCGGGCGATGAGAGTAGCCTCTGCATAGAGGAGTCACGTTAGGGATTATAATGGTCCGCAATGTGTATTTTTACTTTATGAAGAAAGCACAAAATGTTAAGACGATTACGCAATGAAATATGTTAACTATTATTTTTCCCAAATGTAAGTCAGTCTGGGTGGCTCAACTGATTAGATGCTGGTTTACTCATCCCAAGGTCAGAGGTTCAAACCCAATCCAACTGATGGTTTTTAAGATGAATGAATAACATACAAGAAATGCAACCAATTTTGTTTCAATCTTGAATGTAATGTGTCGTACACAAGTATCGTGGAACTATTCTGTTAAAGTGAAGTATGCACACTTCATGTAATGATACAGTCAATATACACAAACACTTGCAATTAAAGTTCTGCAACATGCTACATAATTGTCACTAGCTTTTGGCCTTGAAATTGAGATTTATCAATACTTACTTTACAGACAGTGAAAAATCTCCCGGCGAGCTTTCACTAACTCTAATGAGAAAAGCTCCTTCATGTTTGTTGAGCAAAAGCTTCTCAGCATCTGCTCTGGTGATTCTGCCATAATACCAGCTGAAAAAAAAATGTTCTCGTTTAAACACTGGCAATACAAGTGAACAAGGAATGGCTATGCATTTTAAACCCTAAGGGACATGAAGGTAAACATTTATAAGTGATATTTATCATTACTTAAATAGATGTAATGCAATTTAGCAAAAATCGTAAGAAAAATTAGAGTACTGCATACTGGAGGTTACGTAAATTTTTATGTGGAATTGAACATAAAAAAAAGATAAGTTCAACATGCTTAAAATCCACTTTACATGTACTAATGTAAAAGAACACATATTATTAAAGATTTTACACCGTGTATTACTAATACTTACTCATGACTTTTCATTTCAATGTAATTACTAGGTATTAATCCTTCTTTGCCGTCTAATTCAGCTCTATACCAGTTCATGTCATCTTCCATGTTTAATATCTGTCAAAACAATAAAATACCTGTGTTAATCCCTTTTAACATTCTCTTCGTCTTCAAATCGTAAATGCAATCCACATATATTTCGTTTTCCTTGTAATAACAGCAAACAAAACAGGAATTGATCACATAACCTAGTTACCTTGCATTCCAAACAACCTTCACATACCTTTAGCACCTGGCTCTTCCTAAAACTAAGCTCATCATCTGCGGTAGCATTGAAGTCGTGTTTCGCAATTGCTTCCATTTTTATTGTTCTTATTATGCTAGACGGAACAATATGTTCAAAAATAATTCCTACAACACTTTAAAGTCACTGCACAAACAAGGTTAGGCCTTCATGAATTATTCCCTCGGAGTCGCACACTATTGCTCGTAAATTTGAGAGAAAAATCACCACAACATAGACAGTATTTAACACATTACTGAGTACACTTCATACTTTTGGCATTACGTGTCATAACTTTTTCACTTTCCGCACTCGCGTGCTTTTACACGATATAATGCTACTTCAGACTTCAACAATTGTCTCGTTCGCCTCCATTGCGATATCCATTTCCCTCATACCTCAGTATGTCTCCGAATTCCAAACCTGGCGGAAATATCAATCCGCGCACTGTAAATAATTCACTTTTTCTTACTCTTCACAGCAAATATTTAGTGTAAATTAAAAAGTATATTTAAAGTTTCAAATAGTTAATTATGAGAAGTCACAAGAACACTTTTACGACCAGAAATGTGGGTATCTAAACTTAGTGGCGCAAGCACAGTGTTGTAAGAAGGCAAAATCTCTTGCTCAGATGAGAAATCTCAGAACCTCACCTAAAATCCAGTGAAGAACCCAATGAATCATAGCGATTCATTATAATAAGATATCCGGCCAAGTTCCACGAAGGGAATACCGCGATAATATAGGTTTTCAAATGACGCAGAAAATAAACAATTTTGTTAATGCTTAACGTACAAATATTGGTAAATAGCGATGTCTGCTATTGTAAATATTCTGCGATAAACAACCTCTAGAACGAAAACGAGGCAAAACAAAACTACTTAACAAAGGAAAAACATTATATTACGAACTAAGTGCATAAATAATTAAATAAAGTAAATCTGAAGGAGCTGTAATTTCTAGTTTTCTCTTTAACTTATGCCATTTTCATCGTGCAGAGCAATTATTAAAATTGTTTAGTCATTTTATTCTTCCTTTCAGGTACAACCACGGCATATCATATAATAATTTTAAAGCAATTTATAATTTTATTGTTCTTAATGCATTGTATGTCTTCCGAAACGGCCTGTTCTTTTACCATTCCCTTACACTAGAAACACGCCACAATAATTAATTTTGTCAACTCACAGACTTTCCTGTTGCGTACATTATAACTGAAATTCTATATTTTATATTCGTTAAATATGTCTACATAATATATTCAAATTAGGTGTCAATAAAATTGTTTTTGCTTAAGCATAGACAATTTACTGCTGACTTTTGCCGCCTCCCCTCTTCTGATATCTTCTTTAGTTACTCCGTGCAGTATGCGGCGTAGCCTTTTTGTCATTTATTTATTTCTCTATCTATTCAGGGATGGGCAAATGGATTGAGTTCCAGCTTCTATGCAACATTTTCAGCTTGTAAAAAAAAGCAATGCATGAAAGGCGACACTTTTATTTTCTCGAAATGAATGTTAACAAGAGACATCTTTTCTATGTAGCTTTAGCAGAGTACTGATCAGATCAGTTCATGTGTACGTATGGAACATTTCTCGAGCGTGGTTCCCTGTTATGTACTAATATAGCCAGGAGCGCTGGCCATCACGACACGGAGATGACTTTGAAGAGCATTCATTCATCGACACATTTAAAACTTGGTTAAATTGGTACCGAATTAAGGACAGTTCTATGGATAAATTAAAAAAGAACTAACGACCTTTGGAGAATAACTGCACTTGCGGAGTTGAAATTAATATAGAGTACTGAAGTAATTGTGATTAAAATCAATAGTTTCTACCGAGAGATTCCAAAAATCTTAAGATTTTTAGATTTATTTCACAAATAATACAACATATTTTACCAGTGCTCTTACACTCTTTAACTCACTAAACGAGCACGCCTGAACCTTAACATTATACCTACATAGGCACGTTTACGGTCTTGCTTGGTGATTGCAGATAGCATGTTTTAGCTACTATATTTGAATACATATTCTGATTTTGTATCGTTTCCGTAGCACATGAAAACCTAAAGCCTTAACTTTTAGATAACAGGTGTCATTGCACCTTCTATGAGAACCAATTTGGATATTGTAACATCAAAATAATGTTTTTGGAGTCGTTTAGCAATATAGATACAAATATATCTATATAAATTCAGTTGTGTAGCGATACATTCCTATACAACACTAGCAGATAGAAATCTGTGAGAAGTGAGCATATTTGAATACTTATAATATCGGAAAAATTAAATATGTTAGTTCTTACGTCTTTTGTAGTTTGGTGAAGTATTCCGGGCAACTTAAATACAGGCAGTTTTGGTTAAAAATATTCCTTCGTCCTTTTTCATAAACATAATATTGCAAATAAGCAGGCATTAAGGCTCGCTCAAAAATGTTTAAAATAGATACATACATATGTCAGGTTACAGTTTTCAAAATCGTGTTTATCAAGAAATAGCAATCCAAAAAAGTGTGTCAACAACTGTCCTATTTTTCTCTCTCCAATATTTAATTACTTACAGGTTAGTCACTGCACACTGATTAGCCAAGTCAGTCGCTCCGCACTCTTTACCATTATATACCTGTCAACCTTCATGTTCAAAACTTAGATTAATTTTGGGATTTTTATTTTTGACACACAATTGTGCAAGCAGAGAAAGTACTTCCCCACCAGACACGTGGTCTTCTTTTTAAGGGTTACCAAATCAACCTATTTATCCGGGTACCATCTGGTTTTTAATAGATACATTTTTCAATCCCCCCTTGAAAATCGAAAAACGTATATATACTCGGTTTACTCCCTTTTGAAGAACCCGAGTAGAAATGTATATGAAATTATCTGCCTAAAACAGAGTGTGTGTGCGTGTGCGTGTGCGTGTGCGTGTGCGTGTGCGTGTGCGCGTGCGCGTGCGCGTGCGCGTGCGCGTGTGCGTGTGCGTGTGCGTGTGCGTGTGCGTGTGCGTGTGCGTGTGTGTGTGTGTGTGTGTGTGTGTGTGTGAACGGCTAGGCATAACAAAAGAACATCCACACTTTTAGTAAAGGATGTTTCGGATAGTTGATGTAATTTTTTAAGGAGTCGTTCAGACACAGATCCACCGAAGTGTTGAAAACTGTTTTTAATTTTCAATCACAGTCCATAACAGCCGTGAAAACTATTTCTTCCTTGCTAAGTGTTGCTGGTCAGATCAAAGGAATAAGTTGACAACCGATTGCCGATTGCTTGATATAATTATAAAGATTTCGGTTCTCAGTTCTATGACAGCATTAATCTGGAAACGAGTTTCTCACAAAGTTTCTGGGGTAGGCCTGGGTGACTCGAGGGATACCTATAGCGACCTTAATTTTTTACGTGCTAAACATACAGTTATCAGTGCAAGAGGGATACCTATAGTGACCTTAATTTTTTACGTGCTAAACATACAGTTATCAGTGCAAGACGGTGAGCAGGCTGCGCTCTCTGAGCACCAGTTGCCCAGTCCTGTTCTAGGAAGTCAGAAACATGTTTTCCTCAATAAGAAAACACGAAGGATGCTTATGTTGTAGTGTAGTTCATTAGGATAAGGACGTATTAAAATGTGCCACCTTTCTTTTTACTTTCTCCACTACGTATAGTAAGAAGTATTGTATTCCACCCAAATATTCGATTTCGATATTTCATCTGAAATATATGTTTTTATGCTCCCTGAAAAAAAAGCAGTTTTAGTAAAAGGACCATTGTGTGTGTGTGTGTGTGTGTGTGTGTGTGTGTGTATGTGTGTGTGTGTGTGTCTGTCCGGTCTGTCCTGTCTGTCTGTCTGTCTCTCTGTCTGTCCTGTCTGTCTGTCTGTCTGTCCGTCCGTCCGTCCGTCCATCCGTCCGGCTGTCTGTCCGTCCGTCTGTGTGTCTGTCTGTCTGTCTGTCTAGGAACAGCATAACTCAAAAACGAAAAGTCGATTAAAAGCCAAGATTGGTATTTAAGTTTAATTATCTTTTAAGGATGCGACACGAAGATTTTGAACAAAATTCTCCACCCTAAACTAGCCTTACACGGACAATTTTTCGAAAATTTTGATTTTCTCGACAATGGCTCTGCCGATATTGATTAAAATGCCATATGTTCGATGTTATGACAAATGAAATGTAAATTTTTAATTTTCTGGCTATAGTACAGGTAGTGAAGACATTTGCATAACTGGTAAACCGCAAGATATACTCTTACTGTACAAAAACGTAGATCTCATTAAAACACACAATTTATTTCCGAATTAATTTTTTTGAGGAGTGAACCATTTCAGAGATATGCCTTGTTATTTGTGTGAGTTTTGCAATACTTCTATTTTTCTCGAACGGAAGGTCGTTATTCATTTGTGATGTAATGGCTTTAACATTCCATTCTCTTTTATGACCAGGACATAAAAAACGAATGACTACTTATTTCAGAAAAGTATATGTATTTGAAAATTCAAGCCGATAAGGAATATCTCGAAAATGCTTATCTCTAAGAAAACTTCGTTTAACATTAATTGTGTGCTTTAACAAGATATACATTTTTTGTGCAGTAACATTTTGTTTACCAGCTATGCAAAAGTCATTCAAAATAAAGAGGAGTCAGACGCTATTGGAAGAATATTTAAGATACACACTTAATTCTTTATGAAAATATCTTAAACATGTGGTATTTTAATCAAAATTGTTAAAGCCATTTTTGAGAAAATCGACATTTTAGAAAATTGTTCCCTGTAAAGGGTCGTTTGGGTTGCGGAGATTTTCTTGAAAATCTTCGTGCCGCATCATTGGAAGATGCTGAACTTAAATACCAAGTTTATTTTTAGTCAGAAAAAGACTTATTTATGGAAGCAATGCAAGAAGAGGGATTCACGCTCGTCAACAACCCTTATAACAACATATGACACTAGCACTATTGAGCTAGTATTTTGCAGAGGAAAAGGGAACAGGTACAAGACCAAATAGACTTGTGGTCCGCGGACGCAGCAATTATAAGAAAACATATCCCAATCAAAACAACGCTTTTAACAAACACCCAACAGAGGAAAGAAATACAACTTACAAACCACAACATTATAACAAGGAAATTAGATAAGAGGCTTCTGCAAACACACTCTACTCATACGCGACATCAAGGATCAGGACGAAAGAAAGGAACTAAGCTTAACACTAGCAACACTCAAGTCCTAATAAGAAAGTCACATACACAGAAACAAACAAGGAAGGCAAAATCCTGGTTCGACAGGTGGTGCTATCTCCAAAGAAAAAAACAATTCACTCAGTACACGTAGCAAAGCGAGACCAGCGCAAAACAAATCTCCGCAGGCACGTAGAGGACAACAAAGAGTACAAGGTAATGATAAAACACAAAAAGCCGAACACAGAGAGCATCAGAAGAAAGCAGAAGCGGAAGAAGCACTCAAAGATCCGTTCATAGCACTCAAAAATAAATCCAAAGCCCAGTCAACAGATATAAATATGGCTGACTGGGAAAAACATTTTGAGATCTGCTCAGTACGAAGCAAACTAACAGAGCTTACAACAAATAAGAGGAGACTTACGTGCACCACCACACGAAGAAATAAACACAGAGGAGACATCAAAGGCTATCAATAGGTTAAAATCAGGAAAACTGCAGGACCAGAAGAAATATTTAACGAGCCAAAAGACAGCGCACAGATGCTCACAGAAATACGCACAAAACTCTTCAACAAATGCCTAGAAATAGGCAACATACCAGAAGGGTGCAGAAACTCGACAATTAAGATATTGCACAAAAGGAAAGGCAACACTGAAGGTCCTAACAGCTGTAGAAAGATAGTCCTTAAGAACAATACCTTCAAACCATTCTCAAAGACCCTAAGTGATAAAATAACGAACGAGATAGAGCCTATGATCCCCTTCTTTAGGAAAAACAGAAGCACTCAGCAAACCGTACAAATATTGAAAGCAAATATTGTAAATATTGAAGACGCGATACGGCTACCCAAAGGCAAACGTCATGTTCGTGGACTTCTTGAAAGCCTTCGATCAACTAGATAGAACGATACTGAAGGAAAAGCTAGAAAAGACGCTTAAGAGCGAACATCTGATCACAATAATAAGAGATATCTTGTCCTATAACTGAGTACAAATAGACGACGAGAAATCAAAGTCCAGAGGAATTATTCAGACAAATGGTGGGCTGCAGGGAGATCCAGCTAGCTCCATCCTGTCCAACATAACCACAGCGAGCAGCACATTGCTCTCGAAGAGTGGATGCAAGTATAAACATTTATGCAGATTACATCGTAATCGGAGTCTCAAAAAAGACCAACTTCAAAAATCAATAGACAACCTGCATTCACGGGCTGAAGAAAACAAATTAAAAGTCAACAGGAAGAAGAACCTCCAATGGTATTCAGAAAGGGAGGCAGATTCACCCCAAATGAAGAGATCATCCTAAGAAACAACAAATTCAAAATAGTCATGAAGCAAGGTACTCAGGCGTAGGGCGGCAGCAGCCATCAAAGACATATACACCATTAAAAACCTCAGCACACTATTCACCAAAACAGCCATAATCCTCTTCCCAGCTAAAATATGTCAAATTGCCACACATGGCTTAGAACTAATATGGGAAAAACTAAACCCGTCAGACATCTTATGCCTAGAAAAAGTAAAAGCACGCTTCCTCAGCAGAATGCTGGGAGTCGCCATCACAGCCCCAAAAGGACTCGTCTACGAGTTAGCAAGAGAACCTTTTTTCTTCGAAGAACTACACACCAAAATATGGCTGTGACCTATCCCAGCAGAGCAGAAACATCTAGAGAACACAAGAAGGAAGAGAGGGGAAATATGGTTAAACTTCTTCTCAACGGACGCCATGATGGACAGAAAATGGGAACAAGAGAACCAGGACCTGACACCTGTTCACCGGACTAGCCATCCACGGGTTTCACCACAAAATATGTAGTACATCCCAAGTGAAAATTGCATGTACAGACTATGCGACATTTCAAATCAACATGTAGAAGAAAAGGTTTAAATCATTGGAAGCCTACGGAAAAGACTAAATAACTCTTCTCTTTTGCACGGTTGTGCGCTTTATCTTATTATTAAACTGACTTTTTGTATTTGAGTTAAACTGCTCACAGATATGTGCGCACATGCACTTTCACTCACTCATTCACTCTCTCTCACTCACTCACTCACTCACTCACTCACTCACTCACTCACTCACTCACTCACTCACTCACTCCTCACTCACTCACTCGCCTTCTGCTAAAAGGAGTTTTCTTGGATTCAGGGGACCCAAAAGGTGTATTTCCAATGAGATCTCAGTATTAATTATTTGGGTGTATGCAATGCCTTCTTTACCTCTACACTATGAACAAGGTAGAGGAAGTAAAAAACAGATTGATGAAAGAAAAATTCTAAAAGAGGCGATGGATGAATGAGCCCATCAAAAGAACTGATTCCTTCAGAAATAAAATATTAAGGACCCCGACAAACTTATTTTAAAGCATGCTAAAACTAAGATGCCAAGTTGTTCGAGAAGTAAACAATAAACATAGGCATCTTTCAACCACACCGGCCTGTATTAAGGCTGCTCGATCCCAAGCGGAAAGGAAAATTATTATGTCTGTAAGAATTCACAACTGGTTTAAAAGTTCAGCCAGCGCTTACGTAACACTTTTAATAATATATTACAACCTCCAGGTTGAAAGTCATTTCTCAACATAACAGAGATTCAAATATAATTTTAGGCTAATTCCATTTCGTACTTCCAATATCGCAGTATCTCCTTCAGAGAGTTGCTTAGAAATATTCAGCTCTTATCTCTGCATAGATATCATTTGACCTACCATACCTTGTACTTTATCACACCTCTACAGTGTTGACATATTTTCATCAACACCACATATTCTCCCTTATTGGGTACGCAACATAATTAATATTGGTAAAAGATGCACATTAAAATTTATTTCATAGAAGTTAGCACCTTTACATTACGAGTGCCTCTTTCTCCCTCTCGCTCTTCCTGTTAGTGAAAGTTTTGTTATCATGACAGAAAACTCATTTGAGTGACACTTGGCTAAAAGTGATAATAATCAGAAGCCAAAATTTTACTTCCCCTCTGATGCATGACATGATTATACTATTCACTACGTTCTTTTAGACGAAAAAAGAGGAAAGGAAAATAATTCCTGATAGAGATAGGTAACTTTTGCTACTGCAGTTGCCCGCGAATATTTTCTTAATGAAAACGGCAACAATTTATTCTTATTATCAATTCATTTGTGTCCAATTGCATAAAAACATCCTTGTTCTTTAAATTGATGTTATTTTATTAGAAAAGGTCTCGGTATGATGATGATGATGATGATGATGATGATGATGATGATGATGATGATGATGATGATGATGATGATGATGATGATGATGATGATGATGATAATAATAATAATAATAATAATAATAATAATAATAATAATAATAATAATAATAATAATAATAATAATAATAATAATAATAATAATCGTTTTCATCTCAAAGAGAGAAAGCGTTTAAACTCTGCTTTCACTTAACTATGCATCACTCCTAGCACTGCTTTTGTGTACCTACCATATTCATGGGTGTTTTAGCCAGGTAGAGGGGTTGGTACCTGCCCGAGGGAGAGTCGCCCGCATCTGATGGCATGCGGCAGCCCATGTAGGACAGCACTGCGAAATATTTCTCACCACAGGCGCCAGAACATCCACGTAGGTATGGGGCTCACTCCGTTGACAGGCCATTGAATAAATGAATAAGACAAAACATCAGAAGAAGTTTTGCGAAATCAAGTTTACCCTTATATTATACAGGGGGTGGGGGGGGGGGTGGACTTCAATAATATCCAAGGCAAAAACGGGGAGGGTGGGGATGTTAATGATATCATAATACTTTCTGTGGAGTGGCAGGGAAATTAAATTCAGCATTAAATGCCTATCCAAAAATATGTTTTATGTCGCGTGCGTGTATATATTATCAAGTTAAGGGTAGTCAAGTTCAAATATCTACGGTCTTAAGCATTAGGGCATTTTTAAGGTTAGTTAAAAGTCCTGCAATACCTCCATGCTTTTGAAGTATATGGCTGATTAACACGAAATTGGTGTGTACGGATAATCAAAAAATATTTTAACAATCTTTTACTATTTCAGCTTTAATCGCAAGTGACTGCAACTTTCTTATTTTAAATAACTCCCTATATATTTTTTTGAATATTCAGAGAATACTCTTCAGGTGCACAAATGACATTCTGTGCTGTTCATTGCTGTTAAATAAAAAAGTGTGGGCTTAACAGAGTAAAACTTTTTTTCTCTGATTTGACTGTCCTTTGCTAATATCCATGAAAGCATGTTGTTTAGTGGTCTTGTTTATATCCGTGGAAATTTGCTTATTTAATTCTCGTCTTTCACGTCAAATATATGGAGCCATCTAATATTTGTGCGACAGTTATTGAAATAATTTTTATCCATTCGTCAAGAAGCTGACCGGCTCCAAATATTTGACACAAATTTTTTTTCGGCGAAGCGGTTCTTTATTGACAATAGTTGTACTGGATATATTTATTACACTCTTCATGTAGAATCCCTGGTTAACACATGGCCCAAGCCCTACTTTCCTCTCGGTATAGGATGTACCATTTAAAATAATAAAGTTGTAGTTACTTCCAGTTAAACCAGAGGCAGCAAAAACTCGATAATATAATTTTTGAGTTCCCTGTACATGGCTATCTTCGTATACCGAGTTTCGTGTTAATCAGCCACATGCTTCAAAAGTTATTTAGGTGGTGCGTGACTTTTAACTAACCTGTATATCAGGTATGAGATCTTCGCGGACGAATTCAGTGTTTCAGATACAAGTCAAGTCCAGAATACTCAACACGGGCTGAGTCCACTGGTACATACAGTACGTTTTAACAACACCTTTCTAAACTATGTATATGTGCAATTTAAAGTTTTATTTCAGATATTTTAAATCTGTGTTAGAACAATTTCTATAGATTAAACAGATGAATATCAGTTCATAACCAATGTGTTCATTTCAGTTGTTACTTTATGTTATGTAGCAACAAGTTACTAATAAAAGAAGACAAACAGTTAATGTAATTATAATTAGTAGTTAACTTTCCATTAAATGGTAAATATTTTCGTGTTTAAGGCTACGCATTAGTACGACTTTTCTGAAGCACTGAACCGAAACTGCTGCACTGCTTTTGTTTAAAACCCGCTGAAGTAGGTACTGTTTATCGACAAGCAACTGTTTTTAGAGAGCACCTACTCAAACATTTTTATTTTCTCTACCACGTACTTACAGGGAAAGTATTGTATTTCATCCGAAAATTCGATATCGATATTTCACCGGGAGTACATTATTATGTAGTTTGAGAGTCTGAATAAAAAAATCTGATGTATTGCACTCACATGGCTTTCTCTACTCTTGTATTAACCATTCTAACAAGCTCTTATTGCTCTATCTTCATGTTAGTCGAGATAAACATTTGTAGAAATCTCATTGCTAATTTGCATGTAGATGCAAGAGGGATATAGGAATGCAATAGGCTTTGAGTGATATTCAAATCTTTTAAAGCTGGTCGCTGTATGAAGGCTTTCAGATTCCGTTCTCTTTGTACGACCAAGAGATAAAAAGTTAATAACTACCTTCCATTTGAGAAAAGTTTAATTATTGCAAAACCCGCACAAATAACAATGAATATCTACGAAATGTCCACAAAAAAGAGAGTTGGACACAACTTAAGTATTTTAACGAGATCTACATTTTTACTTTGTCTACCACGTATAGTGCAGTAGAGGAAGTATTATATTCCACCCAAAAAGTCGATGTCGAGATTTCACCGGAAATATGAGGCCCCTTGAATCTTTAAAAAAAAAAAAAAAAAAAAAAAAAAAACAAAACAAAAAACAAAAAACAAAAAACGTGTGTGTATGTGAGTGAGTGGGTGGGTGTGTGCCTATGTGCCTGTTTGTGAGCAGAATAACTCGGAAATGAAAAGTTGTTTAAAAACCAATGTTGGTATTTAAGTTTAATATCTTTCAACGATGCGAGACAAGATTTTGAAGAAAATTTCTCTACGCCTAACTACCCTTTGCATGGAAAACTTTTCGAAAATTTTGATTTCCTAAAAAATGGCTCTAACTATTTTGATTAAAATACCATATATTTAAAATATTTTACGGCAAATGAAATTTATGTAGTCCCATGTAGTCCTATTTACTCTTAATGACTTTTGCATAACTGGTAAACCGTAAGAGATAGACCAAATCTTAGTAAACAAAAAATGTAGATCTCGTTAAAATACATGTTATGTCCAAATGCATTTTTTGTGGAGCGAACCATTACGGAGATATTTCTTGTTATTTGGGTGAGTTTTGCAAAAGCTTTTCTTAAATGGAAGGTCGTTATTCACTTTTTTATCTCTTGGTCATGCAAAGAGAACGGAATTTCAAAGCCTTCATATGGCGACCAGCTTTAAAAAAAATTGACTATCACATAAAGCCTAATGCACCTTCAAGAAAATTAGCAATAAGATAATTTCTACAGATGTTTATCTCGACTAACATGAAGAAGATATAGGAATAAGAGCTTGTAGGAATAGTTAATACAAGAGTAGAGAAAATCATGTGAGGGCAACACATATTTTTATATATATAGGAAGTCTCAAAATTGTATTTCCGTTAAAATCTCGATATAGAATTTTTCGATGGAATAAAGTGCCTACTATAGGTAAGAGTAGACAAAGCAAAAATCTTTTGGCAAGAGTAGTTTGTAGAAGCGATATAAAATAAACAGTAGTGAGTAGAGAAAGTGTGTTAAGGTAACCAACATGTTTTTCGTTGTTTTAACTTGTAAAGTGATCTTTTGCTGTGACTCAATGCTCACAGATGTTTAAGTAGCGTACAAGCAACGCGATAAAAACGAAGTGTGACAGGAAATTTGGCGATATGGTTGCGTCCGGTTAAGTGAACTTCCTCCAGGAACGAACGCTACGCTACCATTACCATACGATCTTGCCGTCTGGCAGATTGACTGATGCAGAACCCCGCGCCCACATAAACAGTTTTGACGCACTCTGAGGTCAGAAATGCTTGCCAACACGGAAGTGAAATAACGTTCTTGAGTTCTAAACCTGTCCAGAAGAGAGTCAAACATACTCCAGGGAGAAAATAGTACTAAAATGCTCATCGAAAACAGTTCCAAGATACCCGTATGAACAAAAGTAATTAATAGTGATTCGACACAACTAGAAAATCTGCTATATACTGCCACCTATTTAGGAGTTAACATAATATTTTAAGCATTGAAAACCACAAATTGTTTTAGTCCTTTTCTTTAATCTTTAAAAAGAGTCTAAGGGTGCTTTCATGCACTGCCTGAAAGAGCTATTGTTGAGTTTAGTTTATTTTCGATGTTCTTAAAAATTCTAGTGAATGCAAATATGAGAGAATGACAACATAGTAGCTAAGTACGAAATCGCACGTTTTGTCAAGAATTATTCTCCCTCCCCCTCTGCATTTTTTCCCCAGAAAGCTCTAAAAGGAAATTAAAATGATTTGTTACATTCACATTGCTTTCTCTGCTCATTCTTGTATGATCTATTTTTATAAAAGCCTATTCTTCTATTTCACATTTATAAACACTTGTTTATGTTGAATATTTATAAGTTAAACGACAAAATCGAAGAAAATAAACACCAATGGACAGAACACATGAACTGCATGAGTCAGGAAAGAATACATCTTTTAATCAAGAGATACAAACCAGTAGGGCCTAATCTTTGAAGTGTAGAAGAAGAAGAAGAAGAAGAAGAAGAAGAAGAAGAAGAAGAAGAAGAAGAAGAAGAAGAAGAAGAAGAAGAAGAAGAAGAAGTAGGTCTGTCATTTAACAGGATAGTCAAAAACGAAGATTCGATAAATCGCAAACTTAGTATTAAGTTCGGTATCTTTAAAAGATGCGATACGAAGATTTACAAGGCCTTTCCCTGCCTCATCTAATTTTTACTTTCTCTACTGGTAAGTAGGGGAAGTATTGTATTCCACCCAAAAATTCGAAGTCGAGATTTCACCGGAAATACATGTTTTGAGGCCCCCTGAATCCAAAAAAAGCATTTTTAGAAAAAGGTCCATGTGTGTGTCTGTGTGTCAGTCTGTCAGCTTGTGGGCAGCATAACTCAAAAACGAAAAATCGGTTAAAAACCAAAGTTGGTATTTAAGTTTAATGTCTTTCAAGGATGCGACATGAAGATTTTGAAGAAAATAGCCCCACCCTAAACTACCCTTTACATGGAAAATTTTTCGAAAATTTTTATTTTCTTGAAAATGGCTCTAACGATTTTGATTAAAATGTCATATGTTTGAGATATTTTGATGACAAATGAAATGTATATCTTGAATTTTCTGGCTATAGCCCCTGTAGTCGTATTTACAGTGGACGACTTTTGCATAACTGGTAAACCGTTAGAGATAGACCAAATTATACTATACAAAAAATGTAGATCTTGCTAAAATACAGAATTTATGTCTCAATAAATTTTCTTGTAGGATGAACCATTTCGGAGATGTACCTTGTTATGTGTGTGAGTTTCGGAAAACTTGGAACTTTAATGAAATGGGTCATCGTTGTTCATTTTTTTATATGTTACGTGTACAAAGAGAACGGAATCTCAAAGCTTTAAAAGATTTGACTATCGCACAAAGCCTACTGTATTCCAATATTCCCCTTGCACCTACAAGGAAATAAGCAATAAGATAATTTGTACAAATGTTTATTTTAACTAACACGAAGAAGATATAGGAATAAGAGTTTGTAAGAATGGTTAGTAAAAGAGTACAGAAAGTCATGTGAGTGCAACACACCAGATTTTTACAATTACCTATAAAGTGTTTCTATTCGTTGCAATACAAAGCTTCGTTTGCCAAAGTAAACAATGCGTGAGAATGGACAGCACTATGGCAATAACAGCTCGGAAAGAGTTCTGTTGCGGTGTCTTGCTGATATTGATTTAGGTAGTGGGACAGAGGCGCCACTCAAAACACCAAGTGTACTTTGTCTTGTATACTCAAGTTCACTTATTAACAAGCACTTGGCTACGTCATGCAATTGTTGTCTCTCTTCAGTTTAAATCTCTCCGGACACCTGTGTACAGGATGGCAAATAACGCCCAGTTTCTTGCTTTACTCAGCCGGTGTTTCTCTTTAGTAGAAATAAGGCTTTCTACTCAACAGTATCCAAATGAACGTTGTACTCTCAGTAGAATAAACTACATACAAGCATTTATTTAAACGAGGACTTAGATCCACAATACTAAATTTTATTCATTTATTGGAACAGCAGCAATAAGAACCATATTTACGTGCCGCTATCAAGGGCAGAGTAAAACAGATAAATTATAAATGAAATCTCTACATGAACAAAGTTACTAAAATTAAAATTGTTAATGTTATGTATGTACTTTGTAATCTGTTAATAGTTCATTGTGCACAGTCTCTACTACTTGGTTAATCAATTCTTTGTATATTATCATTATTAATGTTTTGTTATTTTGTTTTTTGCTATTTATATGTACTTGTTTACCTTTGAATTCAATCGTGTATTACACCATATTGATTGAATTGAAAAAAAAAAAAAAAAAAGCTACTCTAAGGATAACAATGTAATATAGAAGATTAAGCATTTGATTCACTTAATATTATAGTCAAAAAAGTTGCAAAAGGACTGCTAAACGTGATAACAGGAAATGTTATATAATACAAATTATTTCGAAGGACAATTGAATCTCTTATTGCAGGTACCTATACCGGGTGGAAGGTAGTGCTTCGACCATAGTTATAACCAGAGATTCTACATGATGAGTGTAACAAATATGTACAATACAATTATTGTCAATAAAGAAGCGTTTCGCCGAAAAAAATTTGTGCCAAATATTTGAAGCCATCTAACTTCTTGAAAAATGGACATAAATGATTTATTATTTCGCTAACTGTCGCGCAAACAGTGTGTCAACAATGCCGTAATGCATTTATACCTTAATTCGAATGAATATAGTCACAATTTAAGGTTAAAAGGCCATGCAAAGTTTAATTTCTAAGAGAGATTTGGCAACGTCACGTTAACATTAAATTGTGACTAAATTCATTTCAATTGAAATAAAAAGACATTACATCAATTATTTTTATCGGTGAAACGGTTCTTCATTGACGATAATTGTATTGGACATATTTGTTGCACTCATCATGTAGAATCTCTGGTTAACATATGGCCGAAGCAATTACCTTCCACCCGGTATAGCATTTTATTTTGTTCTTCAGTTCAAACCTTCTCCAGGTGTTGAAAATAAGCGGAGATCTATTATGCGTACATCAGGCTAATCAGATTTGCCTCGAAGTATGGGGTTGTGGGTGTATAAATATCCCTTTTCTTTTTGTGACTTATTCTGCTCGTCCTTTAAGCTTTTAAACCTTACGTAGGGTCGATGAGGAATCCTTCTGGAATTGCAGTCTCGTCAATTCGTCTTGTGCTACCATTGACTTACAGATCGTGGGCCTTTTCCAAGACTTTATAGTGTTCGTTCACTGTTCATTGGCAGTCAGAGCGAATTTTGCGCTTGTTGTGTAGTGTGTATTTACTTCTCCATGAGGGCAGAATCTGTATGAGTTTCAACTTTCTATGGCATAGCCGACCGAGGGCGTTGTCTTTAGATTTACCTGGAGGAACGCACAGTGAATACATTAGCTGCATTTGTATACATTCACACCATCATTGCATTCACTTGAATTTAGGTCATTCACGGTGTCCAATCCATGAATTCGCTGGGTTGTATTCTATAAATACCTCGACGCTGAGTCCTTTCTGAAGTAGGTAAGCGCAGGCATCCATTACTCTTTCTTGGTGTCTTTTGCGTCATACTAGTATTCCTCATTGAATCGTCTTCTGTTAAATTTAAAAGCATCAACGATTTATTCGTCTCATCAATAAGTTCTCAAAAGTTTTGCACTGGATGAGTTAATATGCCACAACTATGCTTCCCATACTGCTTTGAAAAGTTCAAGTCCTCTATATTCATATCAGAATATAACATATTGTTACAATATGACAAATCACTCTTCTGACACTAATGTGACAAATTACAAGCGCAGTTACTTTTTCTGTCACTTTATTTCCCTTAAAATTGAATCACAAAAATACAGTTCGTTTTTTTATCTTTAGTATAGTAATTAATTCATCGTGACGTTGCAACTCACAGAAGTTCTGACCAATCGTACCCTTAACCCTGCTTCCAACGATGCAGTCACACTCACTCAAACAAGCTTAACTAAAATCTGCTAACAAGTGCCTCGTTCAAAACTTAAATATTCGCTTCTCTCAACACAGCATTCGCTTATATACTCAAGAATGACGTAACACGGATTTTTCCCGAAATCCACCTTTTTCTAAACAAGCCCAGTCCATGAACAGCTTCTCGGGCCCGCCTCGGTAGCGTGATGGTTAGCGTGTCTGCCTCACGTTCAAGAGGTCGCGAGTTCGAATCTTGCTTAGGGTAAGTTATCCGGGTAAGGTTTTTTCCGAGGTTTTCCCTACCCTGAGAAGACGAATGTCGGATAACTTAAACATCATTTCACCTATTTCATTTCATTCATTCGTCCGATATGACACAATGTTGGAGGACGTTAATTAAAAAAAAGCTTCTCGAATTGTCTGGATTCGCGCTGTTCTGCCGCGCTCATAGTCGCCTTTGTTCTGTCGCCGGACAGCGTATTTTCAAGTAATGATGTAAGGTAGCTTGAAGTTGAACCTCTCTTTAAGGATGGCCGGCGTCATAATATGTTTTGATATATCCATGGGTAAACTGTGTGCTTCCTTTTCACGAGTTCTTGATAATGTTGTCATAGTCATTGAGAAATTTATTTCGTATTTTTGCCAGATCATTATTTTGGAAAGGGTAAATTACTAAGGTACAAATGGAAGATTTAAGAACCTGACATTTTTGCTTATATTTTATACTTACACTTTCAATTTGTTGTGAAACTTAATTACGTAATTTTTATCGAAATCTAGCACATCGGTGAAGATGATACAACAGTATGGTTTGAATGTTGCAGATCTGATCTATTGTTAAAGTTGTATCAGCCATATTTCCATTTCGGATGTGAAGTCTGATGCATTTCCTTAAATTGGAAACTTATCTCTTAACCTTATCTTGCCAAATTGTTGTGTTGCAAAGCTTGTTGATCGAAAGTGGTTTCCTTATCTTTCCCAATGACTGGCTATATGGTTGGAAAATCCCAAAACAGTTAAAGGCGACATATCTGCCACGAGTTTAAAGCCACAGTGATCAGTACAACTAGTACTTCTATGTAATATCATTATGTAGAATATGTACACACTTATGTAATAATATTAGGTGAAATATGTACTATCACCTACAAAATTTTAAAACATCTAATATTAATTGTTATATAAACGATGTATTAAACAATAAATTACTTGAATATTCCTATTTTACTAATTATGTGCCGTGGCCGAGTGGTTAGAGCGTTCACCTACCACATAGCTCGCCCGGGTTCGATCCTAGGGACCTGCATGTGATATTCGTGGTGGACGAAGCGGCATCAGGGTGGATTTTCTCCGGGTTTTCCGGTTTCCCTCGTCACTCATTCCACCAACTGCTCCATTATCACCTCTCCAATGATCGATTTCGCCTTCATTTCCTATCGTCCTCTTCCTCACTATCATACCTGGTGCTTGGCTGACCACCCGCTTCCAGGTCTTCACTCTGTTCGGTCCATAGATTCCTGTGCTCCCCAACAGGTGTCTGACTCTAGCCACTGGCTTGTAAGTCCTAGGGGATGTAAGTCCTACATTAGGGGAAGGTAATAAGGTAAATACGATTTGAACGATTTGAAGGGATACCAGAGTAGTACATTAATTAAGCACGTCCATATTATAGCACTTATATAAATTCCATTATTATGAAGATTCATTTAAATTTTCATAGTCACTGTTAGGTACTTGCCTCCCACTATACTTCTCTAAAATTCTGATGTGTTGCATTCACATGAGTTTCTCTACTCTTATATTAACGATTCTTACAAACTCTTATTCCTATGTCTTCTTCGTGTTAGTTGAAATAAACATTTGTACAAATTATCTTATTGCTTATTTCCTTGTAGGTGCAAGGGGAATGTTAGAATACAGTAGGCTTTGAGCGATAGTCAAATATTTTAAAGCTTTGAGAGTCTGTTCTCTTTGCATGGTTAACATAAAAAAACTGAACAACGAAGTTGCATTTGACGAAAGTTTGCTTTCTGAAACTGACACAAATAACAAGGAATATCTCCGAAATGGTTCACCCTATAAAAATATTTATTTGTACATAAATTGTGTGTTTTAGCGAGATATACATTTTTGTACAGTAAGATTTGGTGTATCTCTTACGGTTTACGAGTTATTCAAAAGTCATCCAAAGTAACAGGACTACATAGGCTATAGCCAGAAAATTCAAAATATACATTTCATTTGTCATAAAAATATCTCAAACATGACTGAAAAGTACTTTTAAAGGAGTTGACACTACGATTCGTGCAGTGGCTTTCAATTATTTTGCTCTCCTAACCACCCCTCCGCCCTAAATTTGGGTCCCAAGTTACGCCCAACATTATTAATTTTGTTATAAAATATCTCAGCATTATGCGACAGATTTGGTGCATTTTTTTTTCTTCTCCACTTATGAAATCGAAATTGAGTGTTATTTACGAACGCTCTTTAAATATTGCGGTTCTGAGCGTCTCATTCTATAATGGGAGTGAAAGATCGCTTAATTTTGCCCAGAGGCATCTGCATCAGGCTTGAGGTTCTTTAATGCACCGTAAAACTACGATACGGGACCACCGGCTTTACTTCCCTTCCGAAGGAAGCCATGCTGAGGTTTTTTTTCGCTCGAAAAACAATCCATCGTCTTCCGCCGGATTTGAATCTGGGATCTTGGGAACCAGAGGCCGGCATGTTGTCGTAGGCCACGGAGGTCATATCGGCGGTTACCTTTGGAGCAATTGCTCATCGAGTCATAAGCAAAGATGTTCACTAGTTTACACTTGAGTGGTATTACAGTGAATAATTAAACACACACACACACACACACACACACACACACACACACACACACACACACACACACACACACACAAATTCATAACTTCAGACTCTAGGTAGGATGAGGAATAATCCTGGCTAAACAAAAACTCCCACCATCTAACCGAGGATCAAACCCAGGACCTGTGGATTTGAAAGCTAACATGATAGCCACTAAACCACAGAGATAAGTCAGACTAAGTTGGGTTAGGTCGATAACAGCAGATATAAGAGCTATATAGCACAAGCAGACAGTGGCGTAAATAGCGGCCCCGCAGACCCAATCTTTAGGGGCCCCCAGACTACCTTTAATACCCATCATTTATTTGCAGAGGGTCCCCAAAACCTTAGCTACGCCACTGAGCAGAGCAAAGGTAAATTAGAAAGTTTATATATTCGTTTGAATGCCGACACAGTTACATACTAACAGCCAGTGAAATTATGTTCTAATTGGCAATGCCAACCACAGCTCCCATAAATATCTTAAGGTCAATGATATTCCTCACTAGGCCAGGGCTGGTCCTTGGGAATTAGGAATTTTCCGTGGTAGCAATACATCAGGTGTGAGTTCGTTCTGCAACCAGTTTATTCGTAAAACCATCTACAACGAAAAAAACAACATTCTAAAAAGTCCTTCTCTTGCAGATACTGACAAATTTGTAATGTTTAACAGACAAGTAAACAATTATAGCTGTTAACTAAGATTATAAAACGGCAAATAAAGGCCTGATACATAGCTCCATGAACAAAATATCTGATGTTGCACTCACATGACTCTCTATTCTTGTACTAACCATTCTTACAAATTCTTCATCCTATATCTTCTTCGTATTAGTTGAGATAAACATTTGCTGAAATTATCTTATTGCTTATTTCCTTGTAGGCACAAGGAGAGCATGGGAATATCGTAGGCTTTGAGCGATAGTCAAATTTTTTAAAGCAGTTCTTTTTGCACGGATAAAGATATAAAAAATCTGATGTGTTGCACTCACATAACTTTCTCTACTCTTATACTAACCATTCTTATAAACTCTTATTCCAATATCTTCTTCGTGTTAGTTAAGATAAACATTTGTACAAAATATCTTATTGATTATTTCCTCGTAGGTGCAAGGGGAATATGGGAATACAGTAGACTTTGAGCGATAGTCAAATCTATTAAATCTTTGAGATTCCCTTGTCTTTGCATGGCTACGATACAAAATGAATAACTATCTTCCATTTGACGAAAGTTTTAAGTATTCCAAAACTCAGACAAATAACAAGGAATGTCGCAGAAATGGCTCACTCTACAAAAAATGTATTTGGACATAAATTATGTGTTTTCTTAATTCACCAGAAGTGACGGGCAACAATATGTTCACAAAATGTCTAAGATAAGACGTTTTGTTACAAAACGTCATGTTACAATGTTATAAACTGAAGCATTTAGAAGTGGAAGAAAATTTAGTGTGTTCCAGAGTTTCGAAATCAACTTCAGCGCATTCAAAGATATGGAACGTTACCCCTGCCTCACTTTTAGAGTGATACCAGAAGCAAATCCATTACAAATGTAGAGGGAGCCTTGCACCGATACACCTTACAACAACGGCGTGTTTCTGCTGTAGCATATTGTGAACCGCGCTGTCTATATCCGAGTCAGCTCGTTATTTTTGAACCGAAGTTTGCACCGCTACTGCAATAATATCGCCTCCTCGTGACTTAATATGAAGGTCGTGGGTAAGTGCATAGAAGGACGGTAACCTGTGTGTTCTGTTTTCTGTCTTGTTCTACACACGTAGCAAGCAATGCTCTTCGTGTGAAGTAGGATGAAATGCCGCAAGAAGGGGTGCATTAATGCAGCTTGGTCTACACCATGTTTGTTAAACAATTGAAGAGTGTAGCCCGAAAATATACGAAGCGCCATTGTTAATTGCATTAAAGTAATGAATGTGTGAAATTTGGAAAACTCGCAGTACGTAAGATATCTGTTGAAAGTTACACCAGTTATTACATACAATAACCAACCGGGATGTTCAAGGCGTAGCATGTGTGACATGCATTCGGTAGGCCGTGCGCTCGATTCCTGTAGCCGATCTTCCTGACCCATGGTTTTTTTCGGGGGTTTCCCCTACTCGCTAGGCGAATACTGCTAAGCTTAATTACATCCACCAAATTTCCTTTCCCTCCATTTTGACTCACTTCTCATTTCGCTTTACTTTTTATCCTGGTTGGCTGTTTCAGGGTTCTAAGTTTCGGTGGGAGTTTCGGCATGCATGGCAGTTACTGCCGCAAGTGTAACAAGCAGGATCGCACACATCGTCCTATCCTAACCAAGGGGCGCTACCCAACAGCGATGCCAAGGATCGTGTCACCTGGAGAAGAGGTTCGATCGACCAGCTCTGAGAAGGAGCAATGTGACGCTGGCCGGCATCCGCCAAAGACGCTCAAGGCCAAGCTATCTCACACCACTGCGCTGCGAGTAAACAATGACAATGAGCGCTGCAGAAGTGTTTCCATATTGTTCGCGAAACTTCCAATTGCCGGCTTGTTTATGAGAAGTGTCGAGAAAAGGTGAATTTCGAGAAACATCCGTGCCATTCTCTCCCGTATAAGCGAGTGCGGCGGTGGGAAAGGAGAGTTCTTCGGATTCGTTAAGTGTTCAACGAGACAGCTGTTAGCAGTTAGTTTTAAGTGCGTGTAGAGTCAGTGTTGAGAGAATGTGTATATTGTCAGATGGTTATAGACATTGAGTCGTCGCGTCGGAGTTGTTTGTTGTATGAAGCACTTTTAATAAGTTTAATAATCGAAAACAGTTTGTGAGACAGAGAAACACAATTTGTCGTGATCTTGCAACTCACAGCTGTTCTGTCCTGTGTACCCTTGACACGTACTTGGTTAACAACGATAAATGAGGACAGTGTTTTGTAATTCAGTTTTATAAAGGAAAATAAAGTGACAAAAAAGTAACTGGACTTTGTCATTTGTCACACTGGTGTCAGAAGTGGGATTTAACACATTGTCATTTTATTTCATTATTTTGAATAAATTGTACGTTTAAAAGAGATTGGTTTTATGTGCATACGTTTCCACGTATATCTTATTGATGTCTATTTTTTGTATATTAACGTCTTCCAACATGACGCCATAGAGAACGATGAATGAATGCAATGGTTGAGATGATGCTCAAATGGGCCGAGGTTCACAGAGCTTAAAGTTACCCGACATTCGTCCTCTCAGGATAAGGGAAACTTACCATACGACTACCATAAAGTATCTGTCAACATACATTTTTTACTTTCCCTGCTACGTATAGTAAGTAGAGGAAGTATCATATTCCACCCAAAAATTGGATGTCGAAATTTCATCAGAAATATATATTTTGAGGCCTCCTGAATCAAAAAAAAAAAAAAAAAAAAAAAAAAATTAGAAAAAGGTCCCGGCGCGCACGCGCGCGTGTGTGTGTCTGTGTCAGTCTGTCGACAGCATAACTCAAAAACGAAAAGTCGGTTGAAACCAAAGTTGGGATTTAAGTGTTGCAAGGATGCGACACGAAAATTTTGAAAAAAATTCCTCCACTCAAAGCTACCCTTTGCATGGAAAAGTTTTCGAAGATTTTTATTTTCTTAAAAATGGCTGAAGCAGTTTTGATTAAAACACCATATATTTAAGATATTTTTATTTCAAATGAAATGTATATCTTGAATTTTCTGGGTATAGCCCATGTGGTTCTGTTTACTCTGGACGACTTTTGAATAACTCGTAAGCCATAAGAGATAGACCAAATCTTACTATTGAAAAACTGTAAATGTGTCCAAATAATTTTTTGTAGAGTGAACCATTTCGGAGACATTCCCTGTTATTTGTGTCAGTTTTCGAAAAACTTAAACTTTCTTCAAATGCAACATCGTTGTTCAATTTTTTATGTTAGTCGTGCAAAGAGAACGGAATCTCAAAGCTTTAAAATATTTGACTATCCTCAAAGCCTATTGTATTCCCATTTTCCCTTCCACTTATAAAAGGAAATACGCTATCATTTCTGCAAAGTTTATCTCAACTAACACGAAGAGGATAAAGGAATAAGAATTTGTAAGAATGGTTAGCAGAAGTACACACTCAATAGACTGGCCAACTGCCGCCCGTAGTGTTGGAATCCTCCTTTCCCAAAATACACCTTTAACAAACATATAGAAGATTGCTTAAATGGCCCAAATGGAACAATTGATCCCATCAGGCTTGTCAACGGATTGTCGCTAACACAGCTAACGAGCTTTTGCAGATTAAAGTCGTCTCAGTATATTAACAATGGAAAGAAATGCAGAAATGAAAGAAAATGTAAGCACTTATAATAATGTGACGCCGGGCTCGGCGCACAACAAAGGACGGACGGGGCCAAGCTACTTCACTTCACATACCAGGCCGGCGAGGATACAAAGGCGCTAGGTCAAGCTTCCTCACACCACTCACGCGAGCGAACACGTGACTAACAGCAATGAAGTGGCTACACAAAAAATGGATTTTCTCCGAAGGCTTCGAGAAGGATCTGGCTGCGTCACCCGCGGAGGTCGAGAAAGGTCCGTGTGACATCATCCCCTCTATATAAGGAGGCGAGGGAATAGCAGAACTGTTAGTGAGTGATAGAGTTACAGTTACAAACACGAGTCGGTCCGTGTGTTAGTTGTGTGTGTTGTAAAGGAGATTCAACGAGCGTAGAGTGATTCTAACGTCGTAGTTAATATATGAGACACTGAAGGGACTGAGTAAGGTTACGAGAAACAAAGGTTGTGAGTTGTGATGGCAAGAAAGATTGTAGACAATGTTAACGAGGAGAAGAAAACTGTCTTCTAAAATGTTACCACAAATACAAAGTGGTAGAAAAGCAACTGAAATGGATTTTATCACTTTGTCACAGTAAGATCAATGAATGAATTAATAACATTGTATACAGCATAAGAAAGAAATTAAATAAGGACTACAAGAATGGTAGCAAAACCTCCATTAAAATATTATTGGGAGACTTGGGTGAAAAGAAATAGAAAACTCAACGAGGATAATGGTATTTTAAAGATGTTTACTGGGTATAACAGGAAAATATCAACTCCGGATGTGGACATTACGGAAAGACAAAGCGCACTGGAAGAAATAGATATGCGTAAACGGAAAGCGACTTCGGGATTCCCTAGGCAAGCATTATCTTTTAAACCTTTGGGATGGAAAGATATTGGACGGTCCCTTAGGAGGTGGAGGGAACAATCTGAAGATTAGCCTCGGAGCAGGTCCAGTAAGCCTAATCCTTTCTAAGGAAAAACTACTCCCAACCAGGACCTACAGTTGGGCCTATCTGAAGCCAAGGCAGTTGGCGATTGTAAAAAGCATGTTATATTAGTTTTATCTTTTTATATACAAATCTGATATGTTGCACTCACACGACTTTCTCTACTCTTGTACTAACCATTCTTACAAACTCTTATCTTCTTCGTGTTAGTTAAGATAAACATTTGTACAAATTATCTTATTGCTTATTTCCTTGTGGTGCAGGGGAATATTAGAATACAGTAGGCTTAGTGCGATAGTCAAATCTTTTAAAGCTTTGAAACTGTTCTCTTTGCACACTTAACATATAAAAAAACGAACAACGATGTTCGATTTCGCGAAAGATTTTTCCGAAACTCACACACATAACAAGGAATATCTCCGAAATGGTTCACCCTACAAGAACATTTATGGGACATAAATTGTGTATTTTAGCAAGATCTACATTTTTTGTGTGGTATGATTTGGTCTATCTCTAACGGTTTACCAGTTATGCAAAAGTCGTCCAGAGTAAATACGACTACAGGGGTCATAGCCAGAAAATTCAAGATATAAATTTCATTTGTCATAAAAATATCTCAAACAATGACATTTTAATCAAAATAGTTAGGGCCATTTTCAAGAAAATCAAAATTTTCGAAACAATTTCCAGTAAAGGGTAGTTTAGGGTGGAGCTATTTTCTTCAAAATCTTCGTGTCGCATCCTTGAAAGACATTAAACTTAAATACCGAATTTGGTTTTTAACTGACTTTTCGTTTTTGAGTTATGCTGTCCACAGACTGACAGACACACACAGGCACACACTTTTTTCTAAAAATGCCTTTTTTATTGAGGGGTCTCAAAATATATATTTCCGGTGAAATCTCGACATCGAATTTTTGGGTAGAATACAATACTTCCCCTACTTACCAGTAGAGAAAGTAAAAATGAACGATGTTCCATTTCACGGAAGTTTCAAGTTTTCCGAATTTGACACAAATAATAAGGAATATCTCCGAAATGGTTCACCCTACAAGAAAATTTATTGGACATTAATTGTGTGTTTTAGCGAGATCTACATTTTTGTATAGTACGATTTTGTCTATCTCTAACGGTTTACGGGTTATTCAAAAGTCGTCCAGAGTAAACAGTACTACATAGGCTATAGCCAGAAAATTCAAAATATACATTTCATTTGTCATAAAAATATCTTAAACATATGGATGGCGTTTTAATCAAAATCGTTAGTGCCATTTTCAAGAAAATCAAAATTTTCGAAAATTTTTCCATGTAACGTTAAATATATGCGAAATTGTAAAATCTAAAAGCAGATCGGGATTGATAGATAAAATCCTACATGCTCTGTTGACGTCAGTATGTACAGCTCTAAAGTGAAGAATAACACGAGTAATTAATGTTAAAGCCTTCTCAGTACGTATATATGTATTAAACATGTGTATATAAAATCAAACGTGCGTTAGAGAAGTTCTCAGCGGTTTCCGGAACCCCTTGTTCGAACCGTGCATTACATGAGTATGCCGGGTTGCATTCAGTGACGTCATCATTCCTGTAGTCACGATGACCAATTTGCCGATTCCTGAACTAAAGCATCAATGATTATTATAATAGTAGAAAAATAATGTTCTTACCTTTATGCAGGTTTAGAGCAAATTCAACGGTGCCTCTTTAAAGTATGCCGTAAAATTAACGGTAAATTGTGTTTTAAAGAGAAATCCACTTAATTTCATTTTATATTTTTATTTATTTTAAATTAAAGGTGGATCACTAGATTCTCGCTTTACAAACCAGGCAGAACACAATATGCATAAGGTAATACAAAATGTACGAGATGTCACAAAACCAAACAAAATTACGGATAAATATAAGAAGTAAATAGAAAATAACCTATTGCAGTTTTGTATTCTGCGGATATCCTCAAGGTGAACACGTAGATTATGTTAATAAAATTTCCCAGAATTGGTAGGCACCAATAACACCTGTAGACGTGGAAAAATGCTTCTCTGCAGATGATCAGGTCAAATTTACATCCGTGGCTTTTTTTCCTCTAATGTGCTCCAACGTAATGCCATATCGGACGGTAAATGAATGAAACGGGTGAAATAATGCTCAAATGAGTCCGAGGTCCATAGAGCTTTAAGCTACGCGACATTCGTCTTCTCAGTAACAATGCTTGTTGTTTAGAATGTGGATGTATTGGGCAATTGTGGGTTTGCTTCATTGGGCCATGATTGGACTAGGAGAATTACGTCACCGCAGTTCGCATCGTAGCCTGTCTTTCTCGTTAGCCATACTTACATCTGAGCATTTGGAGAAAGTATCAATGCACACTGCAAATTAAAATACAATGAATGAAATGATGTCTAAGGAAGAGTGTGCATCTAACAGGTATAAGCTTAAAGCAACAATTTTAAAGCATGGTGAGTGTAAATTTCTGAAATAATAAGGCATATTTTTAATAATTTGACAGCAGATATATTTTAGTGCATACAGATGCAGTCTAGTCGTAAGAGACTCCTCTGAGAAGTTCACACCGCAACATGGGGCGAGCTGTATAACACAGACACTATGATTTATCGCACCTAGTGGCAGGGAGGATATGATATACGTCATGCAGTGACGAGGATGATGATGCTCCATCATAAACTCCGAAGGAGGAAGGGTTACTCGTGCCGTGAGCCTGGACCTGAATTCATTTGTTTCGATGTGATCAATATCACAGCCTAGGTTTAGGTAACAGCATCTGTTCATAAGTTTGCTGACTAAATATAGCATATTGCGATAGTAAGCGCTCAATAATAGAACCGAGGAAACGTTTGAATTTACGAGACGAAGTCGAGATTCTATTATACACTGGCGTATTCTCCTTGAATGCACTGCACTATAAAACAGTACCATTTAAACGGCAGAGGAATCGATGATAACTCACGAACCGAGAGGGAGAACTATGTATGCATTTACTAGACTAAATAGCGATGGTGTGCATGTGCAGGAAATTGCTTATTTATTCTTTTACCAGCCCAGGCGAGGTGCTGAAGTATTCTCACCACATAGCCTGCTGTCATGGCGTTCAACAGCAACTTGTGAGATACGGAGAAATGCATGCACCACATGTCAATGCATTCAAGGTGCGAACAGTGTTTGTTGAGTGCATTTCAGTAAATTTTACCGCTGAATATTCAAATGACGGGTGATTCTGAAAGTGATGTTATATTAAGCGGATTTAGTAAACTTTTTTCAATCACTTTCATTCTGTAACAAGTCAGAATAAGTTAAAAAGCGAGATATACTCTCGATTTGAAAAAACTTAGACGAAAAGCAAGGTGAAGAACTTCGTGCGCACATTTATGGCAACTTAACTTGGTAGAAAGATAATTTGGCTTTGGGCTCTGTAACCTTGTGTAAGCTCTTCTGCTGGTCGTGTTTTTTGTTCAGGAAGGATTATTTTTTCCTTGGAACTCTGAAGATTAGAGCTATTCATATATTGGTAATGTATTTCATGTGCATGCCTTTGCAACAGAATACGCACTGGTTATACACCTAACACATGCAGATATTGTATACTCTTTCTGATACTATAGATGATAATTGTGTCAATTGTAACTTATCTACTCATCTATTTTATCAAAGCAATTAAGCCATATTGCAACACTAACACAATAATGGGTAACGGAAAACAAGAAGTTAATATGGGATTGAAACAAGGCTGTGGTCTGCCGCCCATCTTATTTGATTTATATCTGAATAAAACAATAGAAGAATGGAGAATCAAATGCAAACCTTAAATAATACTAATCTTGACAGTTACATTTGCAGATGATCAGTTCTTACTGGCAGAGAATGAGGAAGATATACAGGAATCAGATTTAGTTTGAATGAGATACCTAATAAAAAATATGGACATTTTGGAAGAGAAAAACAAAAGCAATAGCTATAATAGGAAAATAATTTCGGGTAAAGATCGTAATAGGAGGACAAATAATTGGGTGTCTGCCTTTAAATATTTGGGATCAAATGTATCAATAATTGTTAGAAAGGCAGAAATGGAAGCAAATGTCAAAGTATATGATAAAACCAATCGGTGTATAAAGAGACAGTTCGGCAAGAATATGGGAAAGGATCTTAAATTAAGATTACATAGAATAGTAGGTGCCCAAAACCTCGTTAAAATATGCATGTGAGACTGAAGCATCTCAAATGAGATTTTAAGGTCCTTATTGGGTGTTACTAGAAAAGATCGGATTCGGAATGCAGATATACGAGAGCTACAGGAAGAAAACATGGAAAAAAATTAAAAGAGCAAGTGGAATGATCGTGTTAAGAGGATGGAACCTTCTAGATTGCCACAGCAAGCACTGTTCTATAAACCATTAGGACGAAGAGACATCGGGCGACCCCGAATGAGGTGGAGGGTGCAGTTTGAACTGCCTGGGAACAGGCCTAAAATCCTAATCCATGTTAATGAATTAGTAACTGCTCATTAACAGCTGGTAGAAATATCAAAAAGGCTGACCGGTACCAATCTTACAAGTACTGTTTATTATTTCCAGTTAAACACCAGATCGGGTGAAATTGGATCAGTAAAGTCCATCAGCAACGGGGTGCTCTCCACTGTTATTTGGGTAACAAGATGCTATCGTATTGGAAACTTTTGACTCGGAGATTGAAGAGGCGTGGCAAACAGAACGTGCTTGTTTAGTTTCTAGTAAGTTCAATTCAAGGTAGGATATGGTGCATTAAAATGTGGTTAGATGAGAAGAATGAGATGAGAAAGGCAATTCGGCTACTTTCGTCTGGAATGTGAATGTTAAAATCAACACAATGAACGTGTTTAATGCATATTAACGCACAAAATAATCTGATGTGTTGCACGCACATGACTTTCTCTACTCTTGCGCTAAACATTCTTACAAACTCTTCTTTCTTTATCTTCTTCGTGAGATAAACATTTGCAGAAATTATCTTGTTTATTTTCGTGTAGGTACAAGGGGAATACAGTAGGCTTTGAGTGACAGTAAAATGTTTTAAAGCTTTGAGATTCCATTCTCTTTGAACGCCTAATATGTTAAAAAAAATGAATCACGATTTTCCATTTGATGAAAGTTTGTTTTCCAAAAAACAAAATAACAAGGAATATCTCCGAAATAGTTCACTCCACAACAAATTTATATGGACAGAAATTGTGTGTTTTAGGAACATCTACATTTTTTGTATAGTAAGATTTGGTCTATCTCTTACGCTTTACCATTTATGCAAAAGTTGTCCAGAGTAAACACGACTACATAGGCCATAGCCAGAAAATTCAAAATAGGCATATCGTTTGCCATAAAAATATCTCAATGGTATTTTAGTCAAAATCGTTAGAGCCATTTTCGAGTAAATCACAATTTTCGAAAACTTTTCCATGTAAAGGGCAGTTTAGGGTGGAGGAATGTTCTTCAAACTCTTCGTGTCGCATCCTTAGAAGACATCAAAGTTGGTATTTAAGTTTAGTTTTAACGGACTTTTCGTTTTTGAGTTATGCTGCCCACAGACTGACACACACACACACACACACACACACACACACACACACACACACACACACACACACACACACACACACACACACACACACACACACGCACACACATGGCCCTTTTTCTAAAAATGGTATTTTGGATTCAGGGGGCCTCTAAACATGTATTCCCGGTGAAATCTCGACATCAAATTTTTGGGTGGAATATACCTCCTCTACTTACTATACGTAGTAGAGAGAGTAATATAAGCAAAGGCAGAGGAAATTATGAACGGCAAAAATGTTAACTAAAAACGTGAATTTATTCCATATCTATAATCGCAAAAACATTGAAAACGCATGGCTCTGTTATGAGCAGGCCTATGGGTTAGAGATAGAGGGGTGGAGTATGGACGGAGGGGATTCCATATTGAGGCAACTGTCGAGGTTGTTATATGTTAGACCCTGGGAGGAAGGGATGAAGTGAGAGTGCTCTACGGGAGTGTTGGAACTCGGGCGAGTAGCACGAGCCAGGTAAGGGTCCCTAACGTGTGCTGAAGATTCTTCTCTCCATACCAGGGTTCTCCAGGCAGCCACTGGTCAGGCGACTGCAATGCTACCCATCCCCAAGAATAGCAGTCACAGTTCCCCACACACCAGCGCTAAACTCTCTCATCGCCAACATTTCTGACCCTGAAAGACCGGATTGAAATGAAGGTTAAATAAAGTCGAGGGGCGGGAAATTCGGGAGTTGTAATTATCCTTCCTGGCATTTGCCTGATAACCCAGGAAAAACCCCGAAAAAACCCCATGGGTCAGGAAGGTTGGCCGCGGAAATCGAACCCACGACCTCCCGAGTACGAGCCTCACACGTTACCGCGGAGCCATCGTGCCCGGTGCCTTGGGTTACAAAAAGAGCAGAAGAGGTAGGTAGGTAGATTAGGTTAGCTGAAATGGACACAGGAAAACCGACTTCTCAGGCATTTCATGATACACAGCAAAAAATCACCCGAAAAGTATCAACCTATTACTAAAGCCACAATTCTTAGCCAAGGGAATGTTCCGTTCGGTGCTGTTGGCTGGACTCTTGGTCTGGGTGAATACACTCACAACATAACAGACTCCTAAATACGATGAAGCGCTGAACATTTTGGCTTTTATGCAATGCAAGCTCTTCTACTGTTTGTATTTTATGTAATTTCTACAATGTTTCAGTTCCTTCCTTAGCTAGAAGCACAAGAGATTCAAATAGAACCTAAAGCAATGAAATGGGTATAGCATACTAATTAAACTTGATACAGAGATAACAGGTTATGGCAATTCAACAAAAACCAACCATGACAGATTTCCTGTGTTATACAACTTATTTGGGGTATGAGTGCGCAGGCTTTAATGGTGACTTCTTGACGTTAAGCTGAAATGTAACTTCCTCTACCAAGAAGGACTTTCAAAAGATGAGTTATTCCTGTAATTTCCATTTAGAGCTAAAACAAGTCGTTTAGCCACAAAATATTAAATAATTGGATTTCATCATCTCTGGTTGAAAGAAAACTGCCCCTCCCATTGTTACTTGCACAAGCTGGTAACAAATGCACAGACACGTGGTGAAACCAGTTTTCAAGGCTGGCATAGTTTATACTTCACTTGCAGATTGAATGCATGCATAGCAGCAGAAGTTGTATTAGTAAACAAAACATTCGTTTCTTCAGTCCTGTTCTGTTGCCAGACTGTGCAGATAATTATTTCCTTTACCTTTCATGACAAGACAAGTTTGTTATTTGACAAATGGCAATAATGGTAGTAATACCAGTGGTGTAGTGTTAGTATGTTATGGACATAAAAAATAATGGCAGTGGCAGTGGTAACAGTTGCAGCAATATGTATTTTGCTAAGTTTAAGGGCATCGTGATTTCGTATTCCTGAGAAGTACAGGCATATAAGTCTCCCAAACTGTTTGATGAAAGACAGGGGCACTTTGTTTTCCATTTTTCAAATCTAGTTTTGTTTGCACATTCCCCAATTAGTGTAATGCATTTACTCTATTCTCATTGAGAGATGTTACTTCCGATGCTGCAGTTTTACCCGAGAAGCTGTAATATTAATATTACTTGAAGTTGAAGACAGATTTGAATTGGAATACACCACTGCCATTACTTTCTGTAACTTTTTGCTTTCTTGACACAAATTTATTCATGCTGACGAACAATAGAACAGGGAGCTACAAGAAACGGAACTGAATACTGCAAGCTGCAATCATCATTGTGGCCCAGAATTGTTGGAATTGTATCCCTGAATGTCAATCCAGCTAATTTAAGCTGAGAATTATTTATTGCTTAGCTTACTTGCGATATGGTATTTTTGCTTACTCACAGCTAGCACTTGTAGCATGTGTTTCATGTGTTCTTGTATTTTAAAGGTGCAGTAAATAGTAAATAAAAAATACTTCCCTAGTAGGAAAGGAATTCCTCTTTAACGATTTGGGGACATTATTTAATCAGAGGGGGAAATCTCCCCCACTCCCCTGTTGATATAAAAAGAAACAAAGGAAGAGCTAACATGGTTCAAATTACAGATATGGAAACCGTAGGGAATTCGAAGGTTGAGTGGAATTTATGTCTGGTGTGTAGCTATTTCATTTACATTGTGTCTCAATATCCAAAGACAAAAGTTTGGAGGAATCACTTGATGGTTGGTTAAGACCTGGTATAGTGCTTAGGAACAAACTTAGTTGAAAACTATTTTTTTTCCCTTATCTGATTATCCTCCCTTTATGTAGGACTTACACCCCCTAGGACTTACAAGCCAGTGCCTAGGGTCAGATGCCTGTTAGGGAGCAGATGAACCTATGGACCAGACAGAGTGACATGCTGGTCCCTGGGATTAAACCTGGACCGCCTAGGTGGTAGGCGAGCAATCTAACCACTGGGCCATGGCACCTTCTGTCAACATTTAAAAACACATATGCTTCACTGTTTTAAACATTTCATTATCCGTTTTATACTACAGAACATTTTTGAAATCAGGAATTTAGGGAAATCTTTTTATCGAGTTAAAAATAAATGCATATGAATAATCAACATGTAACTGAATATTGATTGTATCAGAGCACTGGGGTAGTTCAATGGTTTCTGTTGCAGTTCTCGGTGCAGGTCTACAATTCCTGGCTCTGAAGTGGTGATTCTAAGTTGTCACTATCCAAGTCTTCACTTCTTCTGACTAGCTCATGTGAAGTATTCCCACAGCCTAACATGATTTAGAGCCCACTGTAAAATTTCTAGGCCCCCTCATCCCACTGCCATGTTCATCATTATCCTACCACTGGGAGTAATAGGCTGCCCTCTGGATGCCTACATCTCAGAAATGGGTCTAGTCATTGCTTGGTGGAATGAGATTACTTTCCAATGTATTAGATCATATGGGGAGCTTTAGAGACAATGATGATGACTTTAGATTCATAACATACTAGATTGTTTGAAAGTTTCTAATTGAGAAAATTATATTAATGGATGTACTGTTTTAAAGACATTAATGTTTGTTAATTCATCAGATTTCATGGTCTGGGAGGGAGACAAGGCTGAATCCAATCTGTAAATTAGTTATTGATTTGAATTAGTGAAATCCTCCTTTGTATGAAGATGTGAGTGATAAGGTATACTTCTAACGCTAACTTGAGTTTATCCTTATTGATTTTCAATTCCTTTATATATGATGGAAGTGAATTAAATAATACTATGCCATTGTAGTAGAATGCCTGTAGGTTATAGTTTGGCCTGTCTGGTTTGTTTGTTGTATATATCTGAATTTTTGATGAACACTTTCAGGTTGTTGACAAAAGTTGAAAGTACAGCTAGAATATACTCATAGGCTAAAGGTAATATCTCAAAGGTGATTTCCTTTTTTCAATTCTAATTACGATTAACACAATAAGCACCAATTACATCCAAGAGAGACTTATTTGTTAAAATAAATGTTAGATGTAGATTTTCAGAATTAATTTATTTCTTTAAGGGACCTCTATAAATATAAAAAAATCTTATTTTTCTATCTACTTCATGTTCATTGAGATAATAAACATTTGTAGGAATTGCTTATTGTGTAATACTTTCAGCTTTTCTTTATTTTACATCCTACAAACATTTTTTCTAACTTTCTGCATCAGGTCTTACATCATATCCTGTAGGAAGCCAGAAATATGATTGAAACATAAAAAAAATTAAATACACTATAAAAGGTCAGAAATACATAAATTCACTTTGTATAAAATGAATAAAAGCTAAGTCCAAATGTATTACTGCACTGGCTTGGTAGCAGACAGTACTTTCCTGAATGCCAACATTGCTCTCACTGTCACCTGAATCTTTTGCCAACATTATAAAAATCAATACACTACACTTACATGAACTGGCAAAATTTTTCACTCATCTGAAGTATAATTAAACTATAGTCTAAACTGCTTCTGTAGTGCAGTGGTAGCATACCTGCCTCTAGTGTGGAGTACCTGGGTTCGATCTCCGGCACCAGCATGGGGATTTTTCTCTGCTGGGAGGTCTGGTTTGGGGTGCACTCAGTCTTATAACAACAACTGGGACTCCATTTGGACCACTGAGAACTGAAATGGGGACATTATTCCTAGATCCCACCAAATCCTTGGTGCACCTGACAAGGAGATCAAGGATCATGATGGAATCTAGGAATCTACCCGAGGAGAGTAATATGTCAGAGTAGGCAGGCATCAATGCCTGGGTGACAAGAAGTGTACCCACCTCACTAGCTAGGTAAAAAAAAAGAAGAGAGGATTGTCTAAACTAAGTAATGTTTTATTTGTATATCCAAGCTATTCAACTAAACCATAGGGTAAATATCCCAGACACCCTTGGCCAGCTCTTGAAGTGGACCAGCTTCTTTATCTTTGCAGTCTTGACATCAATGGTACACTGCCATATGTACATTCACTTTAACCTATCTGATACTGCCCAATTGAACAAATAAACAGACTTACAACTGCAAAATCATTTAATTACACCTAAGAAAACATTGTTTACAATACAAGAATACATTTTAGCAATTACAATTATTATGACTCATTTTTAAACAGTACATATATGGCTTTACAGAGTGTTTTAACAAAATTTACATCAAATTAAAACACTGAATATTTACTCCATGAGCTGACCATGTACTCGGAATCTATATACACAAGTAAACTCAGGACTACCATGGTTTGATAGGATGTGCAGTTCCACTGCTTTAAAAATCTGTCTTGCTCCAATTTTCTGAAAATAAGTACACAACATGATTTTAATTAACTCCACAGCAGAGGGCAATAGGAAAATATTATTGCCTGCCCTTTGAAGTAGTAGGTAAAATACATGTAACATTTTGTGTAATTTTACTCACCCAACTACCAACACTGCATAAAATTAAAACAAGACAGAGTTTATACTAGATGGAATTAAAATACTGTGACAAAAATGACAAGAGTCCAGTCTAGTTATTTTTTTCTCACTTTTTCTTCTTCTAACTGAACACACAACACAGTTCTCTTTTACTGATGTTAACACAGTTTATAACCTTTTGGATATTAGAGCTCACAACTGTTTTCTTCTTGTAATCTTGATTCACTCCTATCTATCTTTCTTTTTTTTCTCAGTCTTTCAAACAGCTGACTTTGATTACACATTCATTAACTACTTTGCTATCTTCCTTCATGATGTGCCGGTTCTTTCACGATGTCCCCACCCATGCATGCATGCATTCACGCACGCACAATGCACACAAGCACGCATGCAAGCACACACACACTAAAACTAAAAACTCGCTACTCTGCTCATTGCCTCGCCTCCTTATATAGTGAGGATAATGTAACACAAATCTTTCTCAAACTTCTCAAATATGCCGACTGCCAAATAATCTGGGAAACCCCTTTTTTTTCCGCCACTATGATTGTTATCACGTGTTCACAACAGTCGTGTGAGGCAGACTGACCTTGAATGCCTTTGATACACGCACTGCCCAGTGGAGTGAGGTAGCTGAGCCCTGACAGTTCTTCGTTGTGCACCATGGCTGGTATAAAATATTTTTGAACATCTGTGATTATAGGTAAGCAGAAAACTCTTTGTATCAGTATTTTTGAAGTACCATATTTTGAACAAAAGAATATCTCTGGTATGTTTCCCATCATTACTGAGTAGGTATATTTTGCCAACATTCTGAAAGACTATGAAGTTTGTTGTGGTATAATGTTGGTGGTTATAATTAACACTGTCAGTAAAGTGGGGTTGAATGTGACCTCAATATTTTCTGTGGCAGTAGTATAAATATTTTGTTTACTGTTTATGGTAATTCTTTATTAGCATATGATATTTATTTCAACGAAGTGTGCCATTTAATAAAATGTTTAAGATCAACAATAATTACATTCATCTTTATTCTGCTGCATTAAGGCAGAAGTGCGGAACAAAGCAAATGTCCCTGAACAACAAATTACAAACAAATATCACACTAGACATACGACACAAACTCAAGAAGTACCTAAAACTAACTTTTTAGTGCTTTTTAGGGTTGGTCATAGAAACTTAAAATGGGACAAACACATTGAAAAAATCTCAAAGAAAATGGCTGTTACATTATATTAATAGTTCTGGAAGTTGATTACAGTGTTGTAATCACATTAAAATAGAAAAATGGGTCAATTAATATCACTAAACAATACTCGCTACTTAAATTTAAAAAGTTTTACTAATTGACCCACTTTTCTATTTTAATTTAAAGTGGCTGTTACATTCTAAAACAAGTAACACAAATAATGCATGAGGAAAATATAATGCAAGTATATTATATGTTTATCCACGCGCACTTGAACTACAGAATCATCTTATGGGGAACAAGAAGGAAAACACTTATTTTGAAAATGTTTAGGTTACAAAAAAGAGCAGTAAGGATCATTAAAAAAATACCAAGAATAAATAGTTGAAGTGCCTTCAAGCATGGGGATTTTATTCCCTTTGGGAGGTCTGGCATGGGGTGCACTCAGCCTCGTTAGTCTCAGGGGCACCAATTGAGGAGCTACTTGATGGAAAAGTAGTGGCCTTAGGTCGTGAAGACAGCATATCTGGCCGGGAGGGATCGGGACACTGACCACATACCACCCTCCTGTACTGCACCCCACCAATAACGCCTGTAGTGGGCCGAGGTGGGGGACGCAGCAGCTGGGCGGTAAGGCTTGTCTCTGCATGGGCTGTTGTGTTGGGGCTCAATTTAGAAGTGCCTTAAATAATCTTAATTTATTAACCCTACCCTCTCTGTGTGTATATATTGTATATGAATGTCTCAAATACGTAGTTAGGGCCCATAAAGAGGAGAAAAATGCTAACGTACACAATCATAAAGCCAGAAAAAAGCAAAGTTATTATAAAATTAGACTAAGAGGCTCCCTTGAAAATAAATGTATAGAGAGCAATGCAAAGGACCTGTACAACCACTTGCCTCCTGCTATCAAGGAAATACATGAAATGCAACAAAGTTGATACAAATTATTCACTACCTCATTAAACATACCTTCTATTCTATAGAAGAATACAAACTAAACAATTTCATAAGATTTTTAATAAAATATATATTAACATTGTATACGTGAGTAAAAAAAATCCTAAATTAATACAGTGGAAATTGTATGCATGTATATATTTTCTTCTATTTCCTTGCATTATTAAAAAATTGCAAATGTTTACATTTTTAATCATTTCAACCATATTTCACAAATACCTACTTCACCTTAAATGAACTATGCAGAAAATTAACAGAATGAACAGAGTAATAAAATATAACACTGACATTTTAAAAGGGAGATAAAATATTTGTGTCATTATATAGTCACTTGAATTTTATTTTAACAGAAAAGCATTGAAAACAGCTGCAAGCTCACCTTACTCTTCATATTCTTATATTTGTTAATACAGGGTTGAAGCAACTAAAGTACCTAGCTGTCATTTAGGAAGACTGATGACCTCAGATGCACAGTGGTAATTGTAATGTACACAAGATATCTTCCAGCCAATCAGATTTAATGACACTTGAGTTTGTGCAATATGGCTGTAGTTGCCGTAATGTTTTAAAATGCTCTTTTTACTTTCTCTACTATGTGTAGTAAGCAGAGGAAGTATTGTTGTTGTTGTTAGCTAATGCTGGATTTCTGACAATGAAATCATTAATCCAATATTTTTCACTGATATTGAAGAGATCAATAGCAATAATAGCAACCGCTTTTTAGAGAGCACCATAAGAGGAAGTATTGTATTCTATCCAAAAATTCATGTGTAGAATTTGTTTTTGTAAAATCATGCTTTTTAAGGAAAGACACCCACTTAGATAAACTTTAAAAGCAAACCTTACCTGAATAAAAAATTTGACCCATATCGTTAGAACTGTTTCTGATATATGCACAATTAGAATTGCTCTGTAGAAGAGGGAACAAAAAAATGCTGCTTTATTGTGTAAAGCCACATTTTGTAAGGAGAACATCTATATAGATAAACTTAAAAAGGGAAACCTTATCTGAGTACATATAATATTCAAAGATGTATAATATTCTATTTGTTTGGATATGAAAATGTTCAACCTCAACCATTCCTGATTAAGTAAGGTATTATTGCATGGTAGTTTATAAAGGACATTACATTCCATCAATTGTTATTCTTTTAGAAATAACTAACAACATGTTTAGCTATTAAAACGTTTAGTATTACAGAGAAGAACATACCTCTGGTACTGTGGTAAAAGTTTGCCTTGGAGGTCCTTCTTTCATGTAAGTGAAGGCTCCAAGATGAATCTGATGGTTGGCATTTGTTTCTATTAATCCCTGTAGATATAACAGGAAATGCTCATTTTAGTTTGTTGCTACTATCTGTAGATATTGAAGGTTGGATATGTGTACAAAAGAAATGTTTATGTACTTTCAGAGATAAATTAGACAACAAATGATGTTTACATCATTAAAACATTGTTTATTCTGTCTTCCTTTCTTAGAAGTTTGAAAACGGTGTTGTTATAATCAATTTAATCTAAAAGGTGTTCAATAATCAATTAATAATCAATTTAATCTAAATTTTCCAGAAAATTATAAATGTAAATGTTGTTTAGTGTTATTAATTGACTGACCTTTTAGATTAAATTGTTTATTCTCTCTGCAACTTGCATTGGACCCAAAATATTAGCTTGTACTTGAATCTTATCAATATATTAAGACCTTAAGCTACAACAAACAATATCCTTTGAGGTTATAAATAAAGAAGTTTATTTGTGTACATTTGAATAAGCTAGTAACAGTGACGTGAATCTAAATTATTCTCAAAATTGCATCAGTGTTGAAACACTCAACATGATGGGAGCAATCTGAACTCTTGAAACTGGTCAAGATAAATATTTACATGTAAGTGATGTTAAGTGTTTCAACACTGATTAAATTTTTATAATAAAGAAGTTATCTTCAAAAATAATTGTTATTGTAATTAAATACTATTTAATTGAACTATTTTCTCATAAAAAGTGTGGGTGGGTGTGGGTGTGGGTGTGGGTGTGCGTGTGCATGGGTGTGTGGGAGTGGGCTGTGTGGGAGTGGGGTATGTGGGTGTGTGGGGATGAGGTGTGTGTGGGTGTGTCTGTGTGCTGCCAACTCTTAAAAAGTGGTGTCCTGAAGAAACAGTTGAAATCTGCTCATGAAAATGAGAATGTTTTCCAAAACAAAACATTCTGGAGTAATAGTCTCTCTCATTCAGATCTCTGGGCAGGGACTGTTTTGAGAAAATCTGATCAAATGCTTAAGGGGAGGCATTTGTGAAAATGACTAAAGTCCACAATTTTTGTCACAATGATGTAAAAATCTGTGTGCATATGTGCCAAAACATATCTACTAAGCCTACCAAATTTCACTTTTCTATGTAAGAAGTAAAAAAAAAAAAAAAAAAAAAAAAAGGGTTTTTTTTTTTTGCTGCAGTTTTAGTGTAACATAAAAATGCTTCATATAAAATATTAATTTCTGTAAATAAAGTAAACTGCAGTTGTAAGTTTATTTCGATTATGTCTACAAAATCTAGTATCTTTATTTGGCTATGTCAAATAGTTTTGGAGTAAACAATTATGTTGTTGTTGTTAGCTAATGCTGGATTTCTGACAATTATTGAATACATCAATGGCCATTTTTCTTCAAATTATTAATAATTTTCAAAATAAAAATTGAATAACAAATAAACTGCTCTATCTAGATCATTTAAAATACCAAGTTTATGAAGCAACTGTCTAGGAATATGTATGCAACATTTTAAAGTAGTCTATTGAGAAGTGCACTAGAAGGAGTGTTTTGAGGATTAAAAATTTAAAAAAATAGAAAGTGAAGAAAAATGACTTTGCAGTTTTAAGGGCATGACAAAATATATTTACTGCTTTAGAATTCCCCTACACCATATGAGCATCCTTCAGCTGATTATTTAGCTGCTTCTTCTTTAAGTTTTGCTACTCTTAACTATTATTATTTTTGTTTTTTTACTGATTTGAATGTATTAATGCACTTAGTGCACTCTGCATTAATCTTTGGTTATTCTTAACATTACTAATTCTTTTGCTGTGGACTTACTTTATTAGCTGTGACGCTTTCCTTTACATAGACAATAACCTCACAACCCATATTAAATGCTTGTTGTTGTTAGCTAATGCTGGATTTCTGACAATGAAGTCATTAATCCTCTTGCTCTCCAATATTTCATAAATATTGAAGAGACTTAGCAGTAAATGTAACCGCTTTTTAGAGAGCACCATATTTTTATGTTTTGGCGGTCACATCGCTCTCTCACAACCCCCAGAATGTCTGGAGGACCACACCTGTCGTTGGTTTACAGGTCTCACCGACCTGACCGGGAGAATTATCAAAATAAATTCACCGACCATATCCTCTGATTACCATTCAGAGGACGCATTACATGCCATGACAGGTCAGCATGTTAGGGGTTAAGGTTTTATAGAGAAATGGAGAGGTTGGAAAAATAAAGACTCCCTAGCCCTCGGGAACCCTAATAGCATCGGGGTCGGAAGAGAACAAGAGATGACCAAGGTAAGGTCAGATAGAAAAGTTACAGTGAGGAGCAAAACACCAGTAAGTGGAAGTAATGTTCTGCTCAGCTTGGGTACCTTGTGGTTGCCATTCACATATCCCCTAGACAGAGACCCCTGAGTAAATATTAAATGCAATAATAGCTGAAGTCACTGCAATTTGTAATTTCTTTTTAGAAACAAAAATTCTTGTATAAAATTCAGGAAAACATGAACACATGGTTAACACATGCATACAAATTAAAATTTTGCCATACTTTAGGACTGCTTTATCAGGATGAATGTTACACAAGACATCCCTGCTTACATCCATCAGCACTAAATCTGACCACCATTTAAATTTCAAAATTGTATGTGATTTTGCTGCAATGGGGTAATGGAATACCTTTCAGGAACCACGTCCATCCACGCATAGATATTTAAATCATGATGTATAGGTCGCGTGTTAGTTCTTGATGATTGAAATTTTTAAATGAGAGGTTAGATGCGAGTTACTTACTCACCTTTACAGGAATACTGGCATACAGAAGCAGAAACAACAACCAGATACTCTGTGTCTTGTTCTCAGGTTCCTGTGCTTGAGAAATACAGCAACTATAAAGCCAATTATAACACTTCCAGTGATGTCAGCCATATGTACTACTTTATAAATCTCTGCGACTGTTTACACTTAATTTCTCGTATTTCTTCTATTCCTGACATTTCTCCCCTCGTGTGCTTTGTCTGAATTGCCATTTTCATTACCTCTCATTAAAACACTAAAAATGACTTGAACCCGTACTACACAAAAACTTTGCAGTCAGTTGTACTTTGTGTTTTCTTGGAAACATAACATAGGGAAGCAGAACTGTTTGTTACGAAATATAAACTATTTCCTGACCTGTTTATTAAACGTAGGCTAGCTCACTGGATTTTCGCTGAAGGTCATTCGTCAAGAACTAACGCGCAACCTATAACAGCCTTTTAAATGGTGATGCAGCGTAAGGAATAATAGATTCCGAAAGTACAAGGTAAAGACACAATTTTAGGGCAAAAAATGAAAAATCAAATTTTTTATCACTTTTGCCCAAATTTTGCTGATGGTCACCTTAAGATTCTTCATAAAAATGTTGAAGGAGAGAGAGAGAGAGAGAGAGAGAGAGAGAGAGAGAGAGAGAGTGAGAGAGAGAGAGAGAAAGAGAGAGAAGTCATAACTTTGTTCTCAAAACAAACAAAAATTTCATATAAAACTGATGAAAATGAAGTGTTTAAAACAGTGGAACACATTGATAAATTGAAAAATATGTTGATATTTCTGAACACATTCTGCTCCAACTTGCTTGTAATTATGTTAATCACAGGATTAGTTTCTCCATCAGCAATGCATAGCAATGATTTTTTCAAGTCCTCCGTTTTTGCTTTCTTTTCTTTATTTATGGAACTTTATATTAAAGGGAAACCATATAATAGACAGAATGAAACCCATTATCATTCTCAAAGTTGTCAAAGTATGGAATTATTTCCAAACATTTGCAGGTAAATCTGACTGTGACAGTCCCTTTGAAGAATTATTCCTCTGGAAGACAGAGCAACTGTAGTAATACTCTCGAAAGAGCCTTTTTATGTCAAAGATGTTTAGGTTCTGTTAGCCAGTACATCAATTGTGCCAGTTAATTACGGCGTTAAATTTAATTGTGGCTTTAACTGATCAAACAAGTCGTGGAAGACTGACTCTGTATTCTGGTGGTTAGCATGCTAACCTTCAAATCCAAAGATCCCAGGTTCAATTCCCGGCTGGCAGGTGCGGTTTTTCTTTAGCCAAGATTAGTCTCCATCTTTCCTAGAATCTGGAAGTATGACTGAGTGTGTGAATTTAATGTAATGGATTAACCTGGAATCGCTCGTGTTGTTAGATAAAATCTAATAACTGATAATATATTGCTCTAAATTGTTTATTTTTTCATTAAAATAGGCGTAGAGCTGGCAATGCCTTATCTGCTATCTCTAAATACCTTTCAATAGGAATTTAGTATAGAAATACAAAGCAAATAATTCTGGAGTGGTATTATTCAAAACAATGAACATTGTTAGACTTTTTCCAACATGGGAGTTATTACATAGCACTGGAGTTGACATACTGCCTTCAGCCTTCTAAACATTGCAGGAGTAAATGTGCAGATAATTTGTAAGACCAATGAGCACCAACGAATTGATTCCTTGAAGAAAATTTCTTACAGAGTTTAGTATGATGTTTAAGAAACTACATTTGATGAAAAGAAAGGTACTCCAAAGCAGTCACCTCATCTAGGGCAAATGATACAAACTGTTGCTGGTATCCACAATTACCAACAACTGAAACAAAGGACTAGAAATACAAAAACCCAAGATACATCTTCTGTCCCAGAAGGAAGAACCAATTCACCCAACATCATTGTAACAGCTGCTCCAGTCCAATTTTCAAAGAACGCACAGTAAAACCTGTTCATGTTTGCAGAGAGTGTATCAGCACCACAAAAAATTGACTCTGTGAACTCGAAACTGAAATTTGGACTTGATAGTTGAATTCAATTTCTATCAAAAGATATTTTAAGGATTTATAATGTGCATTATTGGTGTCTTTTTAATATGTTTCAATTTTTTCCCATTCCTTGTAGTAGAGCATAATTTGGAAATGATATTGCTCAGACTAGTTTAAAAATAGTTACATGAATGCACACACAAACTTGTATGTTAACTGTGATTATATATCTTAAAATAAAAGTATATTATTGAGAAATCAAGCTTGTTAGAAAAAATCTCAAGAGTGATTGTGTTACTTTTTTTTTTGTTAACATCATCCAGCATAATGTCATATCAGACAGTGAGTGAATGAAAAGGGTGAAATGATGCTTAAACGAGCTTGGGACCCATGGAGCTTTAAGTTACCTGACATTCATTTTCTCAGAATAAGGGAAAACCTCGGAAAAAAACCTTACCCGGATAACTTACCCTAAGCGAGATTTGAACTTACAACCTCTTGAACATGAGGCAGAAACGCTAACCGTCATGCTACCAAGGTGGGCGTGATTGTGTTACCACAAGTAACGCGAGCCTGGGTTAAACACACCAAAGATTAACACTGCAAGCAACTGAATATTATTGCTGTTCAGCAGCTGTTCCAAACGTAAAAAGTCATCGATATGACCTTAATTGTTAGAGGTGGCATATAAATGGAACATTAAAAAGAAAAAAGTCTTGGAAGTTTTCCTTTTTATCAAACTTGTTCATGAACTTCTCCCGAAATTCAGATGCCTCTCTGGGTCATCCTCATTCGTGTGGTCAAGTCTCAGAATGCAAGTGCTCCATTTTTGAGCTTGTAAAATTTTATGAATACTGGATTTATTGGAACCACTCTTACTAGAACATTGCCACATCACTTCTTTGGGAACTGTGCAAAAGCCCGCAACACTGCATCAACACTTTTGTTATTGGTGGAACTTCTGTTTCTTCTGCATTGCTCTTTCAACACATCTTCTCTGTTCCATCAACTTCAAGCTTATGCTAGATTTTTGTGATTGTGTACCAAATTCAATCTTCCAACATCACTGAATATGAACAAAGTTTTCCACTTTCCAATAACATGTTAGTACGTGAGAGGTAGAATCAGGACAGAAAAATTCAATGCTATAGCTGGAATTTAAACCACGGACCTTCTGCTTCATGTATGGCTGCTCTAATAACCGAGCTACCATGGAACTTGCCAGTGTGACATTAAATTCCCCAACTGATTCATATTTTCCTGGTAGACCACAAGGGAATCTCACATCTGAGATAAGAACCCCAAGGGCAACTTACAAGGGTCTACCAGGAAAATACAAATCGGTTGGAGAATTTAATGTCATACTGGCAAGTTGCCATGGTAGCTCAGTGACTAGAGCAGTTGCCTGTGAAGTGGAAGATCTGTGGTTCAAATTCTGGCTATGGCATTGAGTTTTTCAGTCCCAATTCTACCTCTCAAACATTGCCCACACATGGCTTGTATGTTTTAAAAACTAGCAGTAAGTTTGTTGGCATAAAATAAATTTTAGTACCTGTATATGTTCATCAAATGATAAATGTACCAACATGTTTATTTATAAATAGATGAATTTGTTTCTATGCTTTTCATTGCCTTCTGAATCTTAAACAGAAAACATTTTTGAGAGGTAGAATCGGAAGAAAAACTCAATGCCACAACTGGAATTTGAATCACAGATATTCCGCTTTCCTGCGACTGCTCTAACCGTTAAGCTACTGTGACAATCTGCCAATATGACATTGAATTCTTCAACCAATTCATATTTAATTGGTTCCAACAAAGCACTAAGGGTATCTCACATCAGAGATAAATACCCTAAGAGCAACTTACAATCATAAGTACTTTGCCTCGAGATTAAATAACCTTTAGAAGGTAATTATTATTTATTTATGCCAACCAACTTACTGCTGGTGTTGGCGGGTGTCACAGTAGCTTAATGATTAGAGCAGCTGCACATAAAGTGGATAGGTCTGTGGTTCAAATCCTGGCTGTGGCATACAGTTTTTCAGTTCCGATTCTACCTCAAATATTGCCCGCACATGGTTTGTGTGTTTAAAAATACCATCAGTAAGTTTGTTGGCATAATAAATAATAATTAACAAACATTTTATTTCTGTCTGATTTTGTAGTGCTTCAAACAGTGACAGATATCATTAAGAAATGCAACAAATATTTAGGGACTATAAGCTTTACATATCTTAGTGTTTGCTGTAAGTTCTGGAGTTTAATTTCAAGAACTTACAGCAAGTACTAAGATAAATGGAGTTTATATTTTCGAAATATTTGCTGATTTGTATTGTTTCGCTGTTAATAGCTTTTCATTGAGTGTATTCATCAATGCAATGATGAACTGTATTTCACTTGCCTAGGGTTTAAAGTTAGCACTAGAGGTAGTTCTCTTCTCATCAATTGCAACTTTTATTGCATTTCATTCATTATATACTTACAATAACAGCAAAATCCTTTGGTGCAGAGTTGATATTTCCTGTTGGACTTATGCTGGCAGGTATGTGCTCCATACTAACTGCAGTTATATGAATTGGATTTGACAGTTGGATGACAACGTTAGCATGCGAGCCTTGGAAAGCCCAGCAGTTCCCAGGATGAACATTTGGCTAGAAGCAAACAAGAGGTGTCAGTAAATAGCTAAGGAATCCAGTGATTTCAAAACATGCTCCTGCAAGGCATGCTTTAAATTCAGTCAAGTATAACTGTGGCATCACAACATACCTCTCTATCTCTGTAAGATCAAGGAAAGGGAAAAATATATGTAAATAAAGGGAAATGAGAGGGCACTGTATGGTTAAGAACTGATGCTTGGAGATTAAAAGGTTTTAAAAATGGTATATGTTGGCAGTGCTGTCACCAAGCAATTAGACGGTTTGCCTATCACCAAGGGACTCACATGTGGTGTTCGTGGTGGATGAAGCAGCGTCTGGGTGGGTCTTCTCTAGATTCTCTGGTTTTCCCCACCACTCATTCCACCAGCTACTCCATCATAACCTTTCCCTTCATCCATTTTGCCTGCATTTCATATCATCCTCTTTCTCACTAATACCTGGTGATGGGCTGACCACCTGCTTCCAGGTCTTCACTCCATCCAGTTCATAGGTTCCTCTGCTCCCCAACAGGTATCTGATCCTAGGTACAGACTTGTAAGTCCTAGTGGGTGACAGTCCTCCATATGGGAAGGGTAATCACATGAAAAAAAAATCTGATGTGTTGCACTCACATGACTTTCTCTACTCTTGTATTAACCATTCTTACAAACTTTTATTTCTATATCTTCTTCATGTTAGTTAAGATAAACATTTATACAAATTATCCTATTGCTTATTTCCTTGTAGGTGCAAGGGGAATATTAGAATACAGTAGGCTTTGTACGATAGTCAAATTTTTTAAAGCTTTGAGATTCCGTTCTCTTTGCACACTTAACATATAAAAAATGAACAACGATGTTCCACTTCGCGAAAGTTATAGGTTTTCTGAAACACACACACATAACAAGGAGAATCTCTGAAATGGTTCACCCTACAAGAAAATTTATTTGGACATAAATTGTCTATTTTAGCAAGATCTACATTTTTGTATGGTATGATTTGGTCTACTCTAACAGTTTACCAGTTATGCAAAAGTCGTCCAGGGTAAATGTGACTACAGGGGCTATAGCCAGAAAATTCAAAATACACATTTCATTTGTCATAAAAATATCTCAAACATGACATTTTAATCAAAATCGTTAGAGCCATTTTCAAGAATATCAAAATTTTCACACAAGCCGTGTGTTTAAAAACACCAACAGTAAGTTTGTTGGCATAAATAAATAATAATTACCGTCTGAAGGTTATTTAATCTCGGGACATAAAGTACTTGCAATAGTAAGTCACCACTGGGGTAATGTCTCTGATGTGAGACTGCCTTTGTGGTTTACCAGGAGAAATTCGAACTGGTTTGAGAATTCAATGTCATTCTGGTATGTTGTCACAGTAGCTAAATGGTTAAAGCATCCACCTGGTAAGCGGAGAGTCTGTGGTTCAAATCCCAGCTGTTGAATTTTTAAGTTCCAGTTCTACCTCTTAAATTAACAGAATATTTACTTGGAATATCTTCAAATAAGTGAAGTAACACAAAACATTACTAGTAACAGGGGTCTGCAATTTCCTCCAAAATTAAAGGGAAGAATTGCATGTAAGTTGTTTGAAAACTACTGTCCTTAAAGATGCATATTTTAGTGTTAAGTATTTTCATAATGAATTTAAGACAATCTTACTTAAAACCTAAGTGAAATACCACATGTTACACATTTGTAGGATCAGTTACTTGGCATATTTTTGAATTCACACACTTTTAAAAATTTGGCTCAATAATATTACAAAGACATTCTAAGACTGGATGGTAAATTGCTATCCGAGAGTGGTTTATTTAAATTTTATTTAAATTTTACATAAACAACATCTCGTAATCTCAAATACCATGCATAGTAGCTTTTGCCATTTAAATAATAATATTAAAACATTCAACAAAGATTTAAGCTATCTTAAAAGGCTAAATCAAGCATGAAAACTCACAAAGTGGCAATGACAGCACCTGGTATACAAGTCATACTACTATTGAACTTGGAACATCCTTTCAGTTAAGCCTTGAAATAGCTGAAGAGAATTATGATTGTATCTTGTGCGCTAACCCCAGGAACACAGGTTTGCATCTCAGCATTGTACAATATTTTTTATGCTCATCAAAATTTGGAAACCAAATTCACAATAATCTAATTATGAAGTCCCTGAGGGCTTAGGACATTATAACTGAAATCGTTTTTGGTTGTCTGCATTTTGTAATAGAACAGGTATAATGACTTCTGTCCCACTGGACTGGCATGATGCAGTGTGTTATTACAAATGCTGACTTCCTTCATTCTCCATGCTTAAGCTGTTGCATGATATTTTATGCCATTCATTCACTATGCATTCAACAGATGAGTACATTGGCGTACAATGGTATGGAGAAGCAAGAGTCAATGCTCAAGCAGCTCAGCATCTATACCAGAAGAGATATAAAATGCCATACCATAAAATGAAAATAAAACAACTACAAATTAAAATAATAACAGATTTTAACAAATAATTATTCAGCCAATGTTATTTGTGAATATTACATGGTTAAAAAATTAGCACATGCAGGAGAGTCGAACCATATCTACACCAGACAGATTACTTACGAATCAGGCACTCATTCCAACTGAGCTACCTAGTAACGTGAGGGGTAAGCATTAATTTAACATGTAGTATTCACTGGTCTTAATGAACATTTGCAGAGGTGCAAGCATCAGCTGTCTAATAATGAGTGTATTAAAAGGCGATGCTCTAACCTCTATATTAGTATCCACTAATTTCATTGAATGTGTAACCAAACACATCCATGTTAAACACTTCCGAGAGTCTAGCATAGGGACCAATGCTTTCATGTTAGAGTATGAAGTATGGATTGCATAAAACTGGAAAATAAGGGGCAGCTGACTCACCTGGTACATTGGGGATTGTATCACATGGACCTTTCTCGACTTCTACACACACATGCATCGGAAATTAATCAGCTAGAAGTCTCAAGAATATTCTCAAAAAACCCATTCTGTTTCTGCCACTTTGATTGTTTACAAACACATTTGTGCTAGGCACCCCGGCTTTGAACGTCTTTGCTTGCTTTTCGGCATGGCATGTGATGTGAAGTAGCTTGGACCCATCCACCCATTGTTGTATGCCGATTGATGTCAATATTATTTGTGATTTTAATAAATGAAGCCTTATAACTGTTAGTATTTTGTTCCTTTTTAGGTTTTATAAATTTCTGATAAATGCTGACTCGAGTGTAGAAAGCAGCAATGTACAAATGAAAGCTGTCAGGAACAGCTGCACTTGGATTCTGTGCAGTTAGAAATAGTCAATAAACTTTGCTTACAGGCTCTTTTTCTGAAGGTATAAAATCATTTTACATGTGAATAAGCAAAACATAAAGCTCCAGCTTTGAGAGGTAGAACTAGAACTTAAAAATTCAATGCCACAGCCGGGATTTGAAGCACAGACCCTCTGCTTACCAGGTGGGTGCTCTAACCATTAAGCTACTGTGACAACCTACCAGAATTACATTGAATTCTCAAACCAGTTCCTATTTCTCCCGGTAATCTCAAACATTGGCCACACATGGCTTGTGTGTTTAAAAACACCAACAGTAAGCTTGTTGGCATAAATAAATAATAATTACCTCTGGCTTTACTTTTCTTCTGAAGGAACCCAAGCCATATATTTGTAAAAAGTACAGGCTACGCTACTGCAAGGCACAAATTTATATAATTTTAAGCCAAATTAATACTCCATGCCCCATTTAGCAGGCATTTACCTATAGAAGTCATTTTTTAGGAACTTCCCAACATCGTCAGCATAGTTAAAAGTTTTATGTCCAAAAACATGCATCTATTACCTGATTTGAAGCTGCAAACTCATGTGTTGGATTCTGGAACACAATATAGCTAATTGGAAAATTTAATACTAAAAGAAAATATAAAACCAGTACTCTTTTATTGGCTCATGAATATGGGATTTTGCGAGGTAGAATCAGGACTGAAAAATTCAATGCCATAGCTGAGATTTTTCAATCCTGATCCTACCTCTTAAACATTGCCCACATATGTACATATGTTGTCACTTATAAAACCAAACCTAAGCAGATGTTCTGCCAAACAGTCATGTCCAGTGGTTAATCTAAAGTGAGCAACTGCTTCTTTCCTTGAGAATATTTTTTTTGTACAATTTCTTTAATGTTAGAATAATTTTTATTAGAAATTTCCTTTTAAATATTATGTTGATATTGTTTGTTTATGCCAATCAACTGGGGAATTTAATGTTGTACTGGCAAGTTGGCCATGGTAACTTAGTGGTTAGAGCAACTGCTCAATAAGCGGAAGATCCGTGGTTCAAATCTGGGCTATGGCATTGAATTTGTCAGTTTCTGATTCCACCTCTTAAATTATGTTATAGTTTTGTTCTATAATAATTTTGAATTTTTTAGTTTTGCATCTAATCCACAAAAGTTTATAGGTTTTGAGTGTAACACTGCACCCTTTTTGGCTAGAAAGTCTATAGTCTCATTATCAATTACTCCCACATGTGCTGGTAAGATCTGCAATGCTGACAAGATTTTAAATGGAGAACACCTACTGGATTGCCCAGAATTGAGGAAAGCTATACAAATGGGAAGATACATAATTTATATTGGCTGGCTAGGGAAAAATTGAGGGATCAAAATCCTGCACATTAGATCAACAACAATAACATTGCCCACATATGTTTTGTGTGTTTAAAACCTCAGTAAGTTGGTTGGCATAAAATAACAATTACCATTTATGGGATTTTGTTTTTATCTGTACAGGTTTTATAGTCTCAAATACATGGTATCTCATACAAGTGCACCATACTCTGAAATATAATAAAATAACCAAAGAAATAAAAATAATTTTTCACTGCAGTTAATATATAGAAACAAAATAAAAGCTTACCTGAATTATATTTCTTGGACCTCCGCTTACAAATTTCCATATGTTGAAACCAAATATTTGTATGTACTCACTTGAACCAAAGCCATCAGTGTCTGATGCTGATATAATTCTCCCACCTGTTGATTTACAATGAGTTTTTAATTGAGGCTTTCATAGCAATAACATGTATAAATTTTCTCTTGGATAATAATCCAGGTGAACAGTAATGATTAGTGTATAAATTTAGGCTTTCACAGCCAGTGTCCTGACTATTAGCTAGGTTTATTTCTTCAATGCCTCCTAGACCACGGCCTACAAGCCCAGAAGAGTAAACCTAGCTAATAGTCAGTAATGACTAGCTCCTAAGGTTTGCATAACTGTCATTCATCTCAAGAAAATGTAAAATAAGAATTCAGGATTGGGCTCAAGAAAATAAAATAATATCTTCTGAATAAAACCATCTTTATGAAGGGAAAAACAAGTGAGTAGTATACAGAGTGATTCTATTGCTAGAGGTCCCAAACTTTTTCTATCAAATTGTAAGTTACTACTTGGCCATGATATGAATGCACCTGAAGGAGGGCGCCACAGGTTTGTTTACTACCTTAAGTCTAGGAATCTGTGGACAGCATGGGAAAGTACAGAGCAAGAAACACCGACATTAACTTCAGGAACCCATTTATATGAACTGTAGAGCATATTTTAAACAACTTAGAATTATGGCACTACCAGATATATATATATATAGCAGTCAGAACATTTGCCTACCACCTAGGTGGTCCGGGTTATATCCCAGGGACCCACATGTGGTATTTATAGTGAAGTGGTGTATGGGTGGGTTTTCTCCAGGTTCTCTGGTTCCCCTCCACCACTCATTCCACCAACTTTCAAATCATCCATTTTGCCTGCATTTCATATCATCCTGTTCCTCACTCTCATACCTGGTGCTTGGCTGACCAGTTGCTTCCAGGTCTTCACTCTGTCCAATCCTTAGGTTCCTGTGCTCCCCGACATGCACCTGACCCTAGGCACTGGTTGTAAGTCCTAGGAGGTATAAGCCCTACATAAGGGGAGGGTAACCAGCTAAAGAAAGAAAAAGAAATTCCTTTCTTTAATTCAAGACAGCTCTTTATGTCAATTGACTTTATACTTGTATCTAACAGAAACTATTAGGGTTAGAAAACAGCTTATTTTGGGAATTATATATGTATAGCCAATTAAAATATGCCATTTTTGTGAACATTTTAAAGCATTAGCTGTTTTGAAAATATATTTTGTTGTTTCACACATCATATCATTGGGTTGACCGGCCATCACCCTTGGATGTTTGAAACGAAGCAGTGATTATGATTTAAATAGGTGACTGTTGTTTCCACAATTTGCATGTAACCATGAGGGAATAAGTGTATCTAGATTATATTGCTAGGTAATGTTGTTGTTTTCTAGTGCCTTGCATCTGGCAATGAAGCCATTAGCATTCGTGCTTTCCAATACTTTTGAACTGTAGTTTCTTCTGATCTTAATGCTTCACAGGTCTTCAAGTGTTCTTCATTCATTTCTGCTGGATCGTTACACAGGACACATATCGGTGAGGCTGAGATACCTATTCTGTAGAGATGACTTGCCAAGCAGTCATGATTTGTCAATAGTCGGAAGGCTGCAACAGCTGTTTTCCTTGGTCTCTGGGGGATTATATCTGGATTGGAAAGTAGTGTAATCCATTTTTTATCTATGTGGCTTTCATGTAACTGTTTTCTTAACGGGCACCAGTTTTACAATGTGGCAGTTACATCACCCGACTTAAACCCCCATTTTGCAAGGGGGACCACACCTATCGTTGGTCAACGGGTCCATCGGACCTAGCCGGGAGGACTAAATAGATGATATTTAGATCCACCGACCTTCCCCTCATGTGCTAGGTAATGTAATAGTAGAAGAAACAGTTATGAGGATAGATTTGCAGGAATGTCTGTGAAATGATATTGGGAACAGAAAATCATGTGAATGTGCCCATCATCAGACCTTTTTTACTTTCTCTACTGGTAAGTAGGGGAAGTATTGTATTCCACCCAAAAATTCGATGTCGAGATTTCACCAGAAATACATGTTTTGAGGCCCCCTGAATCCAAAAAAAGCATTTTTAGAAAAAGGTCCGTGTGTGTGTCTGTGTGTCAGTCTGTCAGTCTGTGGACAGCATAACTCAAAAACGAAAAGTCAGTTTAAAACCAAAGTTGGTATTTAAGTTTAAAGTCTTTCAAGGATGTGACACGAAGATTTTGATGAAAATATCCCAACCCTAAACTACCCTTTACATGGAAAATTTTTCTTGAAAATGGCTCTAACGATTTTTATTAAAATGTCATATGTTTGAGATATTTTGATCACAAATGAAATGTTTATCTTGAATTTTCTGGCTATAGCCCCTGTAGTCGTATTTACTCTGGACGACTTTTGCATAACTGGTAAACCGTTAGAGATAGACCAAATCATACTATACAAAAAATGTGGATCTTGCTAAAATACACAATTTATGTCTCAATAAATTTTCTTTTAGGGTGAACCATTTCGGAGATATTCCTTGTGATGTGTGTGAGTTTCGGAAAACTTAGAACTTTCGTGAAATGGGTCATCGTTATTCATTTTTTTATGTTAAGTGTGCAAAGACAACAGAATCTCAAACATTTTACTATCGCACAAAGCCTACTGTATTCTAACATTCCCCTTGCACCTACAAGGAAATAATAAGATAATTTGCGCAAATGTTTATCTCAACTAACAAGAAAGAACATATAGGAATAAGAGTTTTTAAGAATGGTTAGTTCAAGAGTAGAGAAAGTCATGTGAGTGCAACACATCAGATTTTTTTATTTCCTTTCCTAGGATGACAACTAGATTATAAGTAAACAAATTATGTTCTCACCCACTGTTTCCAAAGCGTAGTCTGGCATACCCAGTTTGTCGGCATCATATATTGCAAGCTCTTCACTAATCATCTTTCTGGTTGATTTTTCTGAAAAAATAAAAAGTAAAAATATTTATATTACACATCCCAAAATTAACAATTTTTTACATTCTCTACTATGTACTTATACCAAAGTTGTATTATATTCCACCGAAAAGTTTGATACTAAGATTTCACCAAAAATGCTGTTTTGACACTTCCTGAATTTAAAAAAAAAAAAAAAAAAAAAAAAAAAAAAAAAAAAAAATAAAAAATATATTATAACGTGTGCGTGTGCTCATGTGCATGCATGCGTGTGGGGGTAGTGGTGTGTAGGTGTGCGTGGGGTGTGTGTATGTGTGTTTGTACATGTGTCTAGCACAATCATAAAAAGTTGGTTAATTATATCAAACTTGGTATTTCAGTTCAGTGTCTTCCAAGGATGCTAAACAAAGCAAACCAGAAGAACATAAATCATGAGCAATTATTAAAACAAATGTCATAAAATCCAACAAGATTTTCAAGAAAATCTGCTACCACCTCCAAACTACCACTTACATGGGTCATTTTTTTGAATATTTTTATTTTTTCAAACATTGATTAAAACACCATATGTTTAAGATATGTTCCACGACAAATGAAATCTGTATTTTGAATTTTCTGGGACTAGCCACTGAAGTACTCCTTATGAATGACTTTTGTGTAACCGGTAAAGAGCTACACAAAATCTCACAACACAAAAAAACTGAAATCTTATTAAAGCACACAGTTTATGTCACACATTTTTTGTAAAGTTAACCATTTCTAAGATATTCCTTACTATAAACTGTACCTTAAAATACTTAGTGTTCTCAGATGGAAAAATGTTATTCATATTTGTTTCTCTTGGTCATCCAAAGCCATTGTACTTAAAAGATTTGACTACCACATAAAGTCTACTGTATTTCCCTAATTCCATTGTACCTACCAGGAAGTATGCGATAAAGCCATTTCTGCGAATGTTTATCTTGATTAACATGAAATAGAATAAACACTTGTAAGAATAATTTATACAAGAAAGTACAGAGAAAGTAATGTAAGTGCAACACATATTTTTACTTTCTCTACTATGTATAGTAAGTAGGGGAAGTAATGTATTCCACCTAAAAATTAAATTTCAAGATTTCACCAGAAATATATGTTTAGAGTGTTTTTGATACGTGCATGTTTAGATGCTAAAAGTGTGATTTAAAATGATGAGTAATGCGAAGAAACCGTTGAGGAAGTTGTTTCATGTGTAAGGAATGTTAACTAAAGTGTCACGCGTGTAATATTCAACGAAAAAGATGCAAATAAAATGTTGTGATAAAGTTATATCCTATGTCCGCATTATTTCATCATTTCATTATTTCGTTATTTCAATGACCCGAGATAACGGAAGAGACGAAAGCTCAGCACCATCAACAATTCTTAATTAAGAGGGATATGAGGGATTTACTCTACAAAAACCTGATAGTGTTAGAAACTCATCTACTATAAGGTTTTTGTTTGATTAATTTTTGTTAGAGAACACACATTTAACACTATATTTATATTTACAGATTCTAATTAAAGAAAGATTGCCCTACATTAGCTGGGAATTGTACAAGTCTCTCCTGGTTGAATAAGCAAACTGCAGATCACCTGATAATAGAGGCAGACAAAAATAAGTTTTTATATGTAATACTATGGGACTCACCCAATATCTTCACAACAGAAGCTACACTCATCATCCTGTCAGAAGAGTACTTCATAAGCTCATTGGTGACTATTTTTCGAATTGTATTTTCTGAAATAAAACATTTAACTTAAAAGCAGCAACATTTTGAATATTCTATAAGATTAAATTAAATCTTCAAATACTGAAGAAGCCTAATACTAACAAACAAGTTATTAATGAAGATTTCAATAGCTTTTGGTGAAATGTTATTTTACTTCAAATTTGGGCTTTAGCTTATGACAAGAAAATAATAAAATACATATACGTAGTGTAGTATACACAATTCCACTTTGCTAATCAATAGAAAATGCAGATTAATATTTCCACATGGTAGTTTAAATACATTTCTGGGTATCTTTTATATGGTATAGAGAACTTTTAACTATCTAATTTTATTCTTTGTGTGTTCAATATCAAAAATAAAGTTGGAGTAAAAAATGCAGAAAATAAATACATGGAATTCACAGTGGCTAAATAGCAACAATGGCTCAATAATAAGAGATATATTTTTCCCTGATATATGTTGTTGGCTAAAGCTTTGAATCTTTGACTTTATTCCTTCTTCATGTGGCACCCCAGTAAGTAGAGTTGTGTGTGAAGATCTCCCTCTATTTTTGGAATTGCTCAGCATAGTAAATGTTCTTTGTCCATAGAAGAATTTGGTTGTTTACAAAGAGTGCACTAAGAGGTATTATATTCATTCAAAAATATATACAATACCCCTCAGTGCACCCTGATATACACCTAAAATGTAGAGTATTCCTCCCTAATTTTATATTGACACTCTGTTTCTGGTAACAATAAATTTGGTGTATGTTTCCAATGATTTCATATTGTGACGTTGGGATTCGGCATACAACAATGAATGGACAGGAGCCACACTATTTCACACTACATGCCAGGCTGGCAAGGCTGCCTTGTGTGACTGTGTGTGTACATGACTGTGAACAATGGACCAAAATGGAATCTAGAAAACATTTGCCAGGCTTCTAGCTGAGTCATCGTGGCATGTGTATATGGAGTGTTTCAGCCAGATAATAATTATAATTATTTTGTTCTTTAACGATGCTGTCAATTGCCAGGATCACATCAGCGTCGATGGTTTGCCGGAATTTTGTCCCGCAGGAGTTCTTTTACATGCCATGGAGCTGTCGTTTTTAAGCACACTTAAAAACCATCGGTCTGGGCCGGATTTGAACCCGCGACCTTGGGATCAGTAGGTCAGCGTCTAACCAACTGAGCCACCCAGACCGACAGTTTCAGCCAGGCCTCATGTACTGGCACCAGGTGAAAACATTTTTTTTTTAAATAAAGAAAACTGAAAAAGTCAGTCAGGGTTCAGTTAGTTTAGTCTCAAGGTGACTGAGTTCAAGAGCTATGGGAGTAAGTTGGTCAGGGTGTCAGCGTGTGTGTGTGTGTTGTCCCAGAAGATACGCTGGTCATCGCGAGTGATTGTGATGGCATAGTTAAGTGTATAAGAGACAGAGAAAGTGAAGAAAGACTCTGAAAGAACAAAGCAAGGTTATGAGAACAATTGTGAGTTGTGTTAGCAGGCAAGACAGTGGATTGTGTTGACTATGAGAAGAAAACTGTGCATTTGTAGTAAAATTTTAGAGGACAATAAAGTGATAGAAAAGTAACCGGACTTGGATATTACCATTTTTGCTACATATTATGATAGAAGGGGATCTTAGCTGTCCTTGTGGAACTGAAGAAACAATAAAACATTTAATTTTTAATTGTCCTCAGTATATGCACAGAAGATACTGTTTGAAACTTCATTTAAATCATTGCAATATAGAATACATAAAAATACATGCATAATATTTTGGTAGATGTCACAATTATTTTGTAAAATTTATTCACCACATCCACTGAATATTGTATGAAATAAAGGTGCAAATAGAGAAGATAAAATGGAACTGGATAGGCTATATGCTCAGGAAAGCAGAAGGTGCCATCGAAAAGGATGTGATGGATTGGAATCCCCAAGGTACAAGGAAAAGAGGTAGACCCAGAATGACACGGAGATGAACCATAGTGAGATTAAGAAGAGGGGTAAGAGCTGGAGGTGGTCAGGCAGCTAGCTAGTCGTAGAGGAATATGGAAGATCTTTATAGATGCCCTATGTATAACAAAGGAATAACAGAAACTTAGTCAAGTAAGTCACTGAATATTGTAAAGTGTGAATGAGATATTATTTTAATCTTTTTTAAGTTATAAAACTACAACTTTAATATACAAGTTGTAAAATAGGATTTAATCTATTGAATGCATAAAAAAAATTACATCTTATATCTAAATTTTATTAGAACACTGGAGAAAAGGACAAACCTTGCACAAATTTTAGAAAAGAATGGGTTTTGTAGCTACACTTTTTTGATGTATGTATCCAGATTTCACCACAAATGTAATTTTTGTGATCCATTGAACAATATAATCATTTAAAAAAGGACTTCTGCACATGCACATGCACATGCACATGCACGTGAATGCATGTGCGTGTGTGGTGTTTTTCTTCTTTTTTATTAGCAGCATGCTCCATTCTATGTAGAATACTACATGCAAGGAATATACATATGGTGCAACAATACATAATAATTACATAATCTGATGTTATACATCATTAAATGTTATAGAATTTACAAATTTAAAAGCCTTTTAAATAATATTCCACAAAGTTCAATGAAAAAACTGAAGCTGTTAACAGTCAAGCAACAGAATCTAAAATAAAACAAATTTAGAGACTAAAAACTTCACTTATCTTAGTAATTGCTGCAAGTTCTTGAACTAATATGCTGCTAACATATGTTAAATTTGTTTTTATTTTAAATTTTCCACAAGTTCATGATTTTGAGACAGGATATTGTAAGACCCCAAAAGAAAATTGTTTATGTGAATATTTGTTAAGAGTGTAATTTGTTTTTGATGTTGGTATGAGTTGGTTAAATGACGAAAACGTGTTACTAATGTTCATTGTTATGAACAATTAAGTTTGTTTAAAGACATCATAAATATTCCCATCTTTAATTTTAATATATATGTATAAATAAAAGAATTATGTGTGTTCAATATTGAAAGCGAAGGGAGAATGGCTAAGGACCGCTTCCCTAACAATGCAGGAACTATTTTATGAATGCATACGCGGATATACACATGGCAGTCAGAATGCTAGACTCGCAACCAAAAGAATTTGGGATTAGCGTCGTGTCTTTGGTGTAGATGGACGCATTTTTATGTGTGTGCATCATAAAATAGTGAAAGTAAATTTACTAAGTGTTTAAAGACCGTTAATTTGTGTAAAATCAATGAAACATTAGCTAACTTTAATAAGTTAGTTAATACAAAGTGTGTGATTAAATAAAAGGACGTAAAATAGACAAAGTGTAAAGTGATAGAAAACACATTTAGCGAAATATCGCTAAATTTTCAGACATTAAATCTCGGCGATGCTAGGGAAGTCAATCCACTGAAATAAAAGACTTACTACTGTAATACGATTTAAATACTGTGAACAAGAAGGTGCAAATAAAATATTTCACTAAAGCTAACCCCGAGTGTATGTTCATTCCATACAGTACCACGACCTGAGATAACAAAAGAGTCAAAAGCTCATCACCATCTAGTGCCATAAATTATAAAAACAGCACCAATTTGGTGGGGCCAGGTTCCTCCTTTGTTTGTGATGCTATTTATGAATTCTGATCTTTGTTTCTTGAAGTTCTTACATTGTAGTAATACATGGTCTGTTGTTTCTTCACCTTTGTTGCACTGGCATGTTGCATGTTCTGTTATTCTGAACCTCTTGTAGTAGCTTTTCAGTTTACTGTGCCCACTTAGCATGGAAGTGGTGCTGTTTTTATTGAAGTGTTGCTTCTATTTTGAGTGATGTGGCTCTTATTTCTCTCAGGGCGTGGTAACGGATGGAATGAAAAATCACACGATGTTTCTTCACCACAATGTGTTAATTTATTAACACTTTTTCTCTATTTTACATTTAAATAAATCCTCTTAGCACCATTTTAGATTGTTAAAGTCTTTCCACTTTATCAAAAGGTGGAACAAAAGCTTGATGAAAGTCTGGTAAACGTTCTACGATGTTCACACGCTACCAAAATATGTCTTTTCACCTTGAATATACAGACGCTAGTCCCGATTCTTTTAGTTGCGAGTCTATCATTCCGACTGCCACGTGTACATCCGTGCATGCGTTCATCAAATAGTTCCTGCATTGTTAGGGAAGCGATCTTTAGCTATTCTCCCTTTGCTATTAATATTGAACACATATAATTCTAATATTTATACATATATATTAAAATTAAATATGGAAATATTTATGACGTCTTTAAACAAACTTAATTGTTCGTAACAATGAACATTAGTAACACATTTTCATCATTTAACCATCTCATACCAACATCAAAAAACAAATTACACTCTTAACAAATATTCACATAAACGATTTTCTTTTGGGGTCTTTTAATATTCTGTCTCAGTAGTTAAGTTCGGTGAAATTGGTATGGTCCTCTTAAGTCATGTTATGACAGCCGGGAAGTTGAGTCGAGTTTCCTTGCTTTGTGTGAAGTCTCCCATTCTTTTTGCCAGTTGGAGATATCCCCTTATCTTCTTTAAGTTCAAAGAAAGAAACCCATAGGAGATACTGCTATGCCAATCCTGTGTAGTTGTTTGTTAAGGCAGTCATGGTCTGTTAGTAATGCAAAAACTGCCATGAAGGATATTCTTGGTAGGTGATAATTCTAGTTGTGTGTATGTAGATTTCCCATTGTTTTCCTTTGTTTGAGAAACATATTCTTCTACAATTTTTATATTGCATTAGCTCAGTTGGTAGCATGCCTGCCTCTGGCGTAGAGGACCTGGGCTTGATCCCCTGTACCAGCATGGGATTTTTCCCCATTGGGAGGTCTCATACGGGTGCACTCAGCCTCGTTAGGTCCCTGAGGGGCCAATTGAGGAGCTATCCTGATAGAAAGGTAGCATACCTAAAAGATCAAGTAGTCGCCTTACAGTCGGGGGAGTCAGCGTGCTGACCCCTGCCACCCCCAAACTGCACTTCTCCGTAGCCTTGACTGCAGCTGGAGGACACAGTGGCCAGGCGACGAGGGTAACCTTTGCCCTAGGGATTATTATATGTTGATGTAATTATTGTTTTAATAGATTGATAAAGACAGTATGGCAAATGTAATTTTGCTACCTTTCTTGGCCAGAAAATCAGCCATTTCATTACCTTATACTTTCAGTGAGCAGGTATCCATTGAAGTACTACTCTTTAATTTAATTAATCATCATGAACAAGTTCATTTTAGGCCATGTGGCCTGTAATAATAAACCTAGCAAAAATGGCCTTGGTCTTTCCACCAGAGTTTTGATCTTCCTTGGTCCCTGTGACTAGTTGGAGTGTACTGGAATGTCAATTTTGGGAGTTTTTACTTAATTCTTTTATAATTTTGTGGCATTTTATGACATCTAAGCTTTTGGCTGTTGTATCAAATACTACACGTGTTACAGCTGGTTTATAGTCAGCAAGATGTTTGGTGGGATAATGTGAGGGTCCGAGATGTAAGATGATAGAAGTGAAATTTAGTTGGCTTTGAGATAAAGTTATTTATGCAGAGTCTCATTAAAGTCTACCTGATACAATTGATGTAGCCTTTTCATTTCTTCTTTTCAGACCATATCTTTCAAGTTCCTCTTGCACTATTCTTCTAACTGAGGCCTCTGCAATATAGAAATATAAGTGTTCAGCATGTAAATATTTCACACTATACACACCTGAATAACAAAAACTAGCTCTTAAAGAAAAAGTGTGTGGTAATGAGAGGCATTTTAAAAGTGAAGAAAAGAAAAGACAAGATTTAAGAGAAAAGTATTTTCTCTATTTGTCAACATACTCACTATAAATCAATACATTTAGTCCAATGACACTCCAAACTTGAATACCTTCAATAATATAAGCTCTGTCTCTCTCACCTTCAATTCCATTATTTGTTGTGAACCTTTATCCAATCAAGACATTTCTTCAGGTTTGAGAACCAAAAGTAGTCACTGAGAGGTAAAACTGGCAAACATGATGGATGTAAAAGCACTTGGAAGCAAAGGTCATGGAGTTTTGCATTAACAATCCTAGGTGTGGGTGTGTGAGTATGTGTGCATGTGTGCATATGTGTCTGAAGCCACACTATCCTGATGAAAAAGAGCTTTCTTTCTCACAAGGTGTAGATGTTTAGCCTGAATAACATTCTTTGGTTGGTCCAATAATGAAGCATAATACTTCCTGGTCACAGTTCTGTCCTTTTGGGACACACCAGGAGAAAATCTGACAGCCATAGTCATAATCTTTAAATAGAACTGTTATTTTGGTGCTCTTTCACCTGTTGTCATATACTGTTGGACTGCTCCTTCATCTCTGGTGTGTAGTGATGAATCCATGTTTCAGCTACTGTTACGAAATGTCAAAGAAACTAATTGGGATTGTCTTTAAACAAGTCTCATATTCTTGAGAAATTGAAAAGGTAGAGTTAGACTGGAAAATTTAATGTTATGGCTGGAATTTGAACCACAATTCTGGCTATGCCATTGATTATTTGATTCCAACTATAGCCTAAACATAGCTTGCATGGAAGAAATATTGCTGAGAAATGTTGATTTAAATTAACAAACAAAGCACCCATTAAACAGAAGTCTTCCTCATATCCAAAAAGTAGTGTAAAATGTAGTGAAAAAATGAATCCTTTCATGCCACTTGGAATGTCAGCCAATTCACATACCTTTGATATTCATTGAGTACAGCGTTGTGTATTTCTGTTACAATCTCATAGGTCATGCAGTTATAGAAGCTCTGTGTGCTCATTATCTTCAATGGATGTACAACCATCATTAAATTCAGTAGCCCTTTTTTAACTGCCAAAATTAAGGGGAAGAAAAACTGTAATGTTGAATCTAACTCTGATATCTAATACCAATTCTGTTGGTATTAAAACTTTCAAAATAAAGTATTTTATCACAGCTCATATTTCAAAAACATCTAGTCTTCCAATGGATACCAGCTCACTGTGGACTGAGTGCTAATGAGAAAGCTGATTTTCTTGCAAAAAAGGGTACCAGCGGTGTCAAAAATCTATAGTTAATCTACTATTTTATGCAGCTAAAAGATTAGTCAACTCTGAATTCAAAAAAATTATTACTATGAAAAATCAAAGAATAAAAGATGGGAACTACCAAACATTCAAACAGTATGTAAGATTTGAAGCTTTCACGGCGAATGTTAGTGATAAGAGCTTCACGGGTGATCAGCTGTGTTAAATCTAAGAAGGTCGAGCTTTCGGCCATTATACTCTCCATGGCCATCTTCAGGACTAAAATGATGGAAAATTCTCCTCAGTTTCCAAATATATACTATGGTTAGGTTGTGTTGTCCAAGCCAATGCGCGGGTGATGGTTTCTGATTGGGCCTGCTGTAGGCTCGGCTGCAGTGTTTTTCCGCGCAAAGAACATCAACGGAGCATCAGACTTCTCCAGCCAGAAAAATCAGCAGTAGCCCAACATTGCATAGAACAGGTCCACAAAATAAATTTCCAAGACACAAAAATACTAGAGCACGCAGAAAATTACTGGGACAGACTCATCAAGGAGGCCATCCACATCAAATTACACCCCCACAATTTCAACAGAGAGGGCGGACTCAAACTAAGTTCTGCTTGGACTATAGCCATCAGAAACACTGCACAAATTTCGTACCCGCGGGAAAACACTGCAGCCGAGCCTACAGCAGGCCCAATCAGAAACCATCACCCGCGCATTGGCTTGGACAACACAACCTAACCATAGTATATATTTGGAAACTGAGGAGAATTTTCCATCATTTTAGTCCTGAAGATGGCCATGGAGAGTATAATGGCCGAAAGCTCGACCTTCTTAAATTTAACACGGCTGATCACCCGTGAAGCTCTTATCATTCAAACAGTATGGTAATTATTATTTATTTATGCCAACAAACTTACTGTTGGTTTTTTTAAACACACAAGCCGTGTGTGGGCAAAGTTCTACCTCTCATTCAAACAGTAATTTCTGAGTATCCTCGAAAAATAGCAGTTGCAACCTTCAGGTTGATTACAGGACATGATTGTCTGGCAAAACATTTAAACAGAATTGGGATATATTCTTCACCACTCTGTCCTCTATGTGATCTGCAAGAGGAAATGGATCGAGACCACCTTCAAATATGCCCAGCCACTTCTAGTGCCCCATCCATCAGTGAAAAATATTGGAGAGCAAGAGGATTAATGACTTCACTGTCAGAAATCCAGCATTAGCTAACAACATATTTCATAGAAAACGCTAACATTAGTTTGTTTGCATTATCCTCGCAAACAAGTGATTATACTAATGGGTCTGAAATTTTACAGTGCATCATCTAAAGGATGAGGCTTAACAACTATCATAATTTGGCCATCTTAAAAACAGCACTGAGTATGCCAAGATATTTAGAATGCCCCTGGTATATTCTCCTGCAATCTTTTTCCAAGAACAAACTGTATTTTCTGATTTTTATGAATTATATTTAATTATTTCCCTGAAACTATACATAAATAATAACTCTTGTTTATTCATGAAACCATAATGATTTTAAATAAGTATCTAGGCATATTCTATGATTATTAGGGCAGCAAAAAAATTACCTAATGATAGGTACATATTAGGATCAAAAAATAAAAATAAGGAAATATTAAAAAAGGAAACCGATAACATCAATCAAACAAGAGTCCCAATTTGAGCTTATCAGTGATAGTAAGAGGATAAAAGATGCAGTGCAGCTGGCAGAGCTATTTAATAGGTACTTCACTGAAATTGCGAATGAAGTATTGAGTAAGAAATATGATACACAGAATGTTCAACTTAGTTACAATAGTAAAATAAAGTGGTGCACAAATTACTTCCTTATATACCAATAAGCAAAGAAAGAACTAATAAAAGTAACAAAGGGATTAAAAAATAAGTTTTCAGCAGGAATAGATGAAATACCCGACTGTGTAGTAAAAGAATGTATAGATGAAATAGCACAGCCTTTAAAGAACATTTATAATAAATCCTTTGAAATGGGTATTTCTGGAGAAACTAAAGATTGCCATAGTAAAGTCATTATACAAAGGGTCAATACATGATATATGGAATTAAAAACCAGTATCAATGTTATCAGTGATTTAAAAAATCCTAGAAAAACTTATGTGCAACGGAATCATTAGGTTCCTAGAAAAAAATACCATCATAACAGATTCTGAACATGGTTTCAGGCATAAAAGATCAACAGAGACAGCTGTTTACATGTTAATAACAAAATAATCGGGACCATAGAGCAGAAAGAAAAAACAGTAGGATTGTTCATGGATCTCGCAAAAGCATATGGTGTAATAAACCATAAAATGGAAAAGCTAAATGTCTACAGAATAAGGGGAATAGAAAACACGTGATCTGAGTCACATTTATCACATAAAATTCAGTAGTAGAAATTAGTCAAGTAAATAAAGAACAGCATAAAAAAGAGAAGTAGCACCCTCAGAGTAGTTGCACATGGAGTGCCACAGGGGTCAATACTAGGCCCACTTCTCTTTCTTTACATACATATGAATGGTATGCCAATGAATGTTCCACAAGCAGAGGTGGTACTATTTGCAGATGACATAAATGTCCTTATGAAAGAAAAAAGTGACACAGAACTTAAGGAAAAAATAGTAATATAATAAAACTTGCATTGTGGTTTAAATCTAATAGACTTTCAATAAACACTGCTGAAACAGTTATGAGGTTTAATAGTTGCAAAAATAAAAATTACATCACAGGTTCACCAATAAAATTAGATGGGGAAAGCATAAAGTATCAAGGGGAAACACCATTTCTGGGAATACGTCTAAGGGAAGATTTAAAAATATGATGACCAAAAAGCTCAACACAGGATTGTTTATCTTAAAACAGCTAAAAATGGTTACTAGCACACACGTTTTCAGAAGTGCATATTTTTATCCAAGTTCACAGTCATATTCGGGTAAGCGTATATGACAATCAACCATCTGATGGAACAACATTTTGGGGCGTTGCAACTGGCTGGGAAGAGGTATTTAAAATGAAGAAGCGAGCAATAAGAGGATAGGTAAGACCAATAGAACATCATGTAGAGAGTTATTCAAAATCTTAAAGATCATGCCTGTGGCCTGCATATACATGCTAGAAGTATGAACTATATCTTATCACAAAAAACAAACTTTTCGAAAATTCACATATACATAAGACAGATGATTTACACATTCAACACTTTAGGACTAACCTAGCTAAGACAAAGTGCATCCCACAATGGAATAATTCTATATAACAAACTACCTTATACAATTAAAAACGTAGAAGTTCTTAATGGATTCAAGAAAACATTTAGGTCATTCCTATTAATGCACTCCTTTTGAGGTTCTTTGAAACTTAGTTCAGTATAATATATTAGATAATGTAGTTAGTTTATAGATTCTAAGCATGTAAAAAAGTGAATGTTGTGCACTTCTAGTCATGAATATTACTTTTAATTGTACATGTTCATGTAATTTTCACATATATTTGTTTTTTTCCTGACGAAACCAGGAACGTGTAATTTTGTTCAAACATGAATAAAGATCACTATTTCAGGAATATTTACCTGTCAAGCTACAACCATTTTTCTTGAATGGTTGCATCTCTGTCTCCTGCAACATATAGGAAACATTAAGAGTTTACATATTTAATAAATCTTAAAAACTCTCTAAGAGTACCTAACATATAACAACTAAACCTCAATAGTTGTTAAATGCTTCTAGTTTAATACTGACTCATTTTATATTTTAAAGTAAACCAAATGACAAAATTAATCAGAAATGGAATTTTCTTTCTGCTCTTGTAATTTTGAATATTTCTTGAAATAGCTTTCCAGGATTTTCAGTCTATACATAGCGATATTTAAAGATGATTTTATTGTTATTGTTCCTATACATATTGTTGTGCAGTATTTTATTAATATTTTCTGTCATACTATTATTTTTAAAAGAATGAAAAAGTAAGAATATATTGTAAAAGCACAGTGAAAGTTGAATAATTTGAAGCTGAAGGGACACTAAATAAATTTGAAATATCCAAAAATTTGAATTAAAAAAGTTAGGTCTGAAATTGACATTTTAGCAATACAGGTATGGTCATCAGGATTTTCTGGTTGTTTCACTTTTTTTTTAACTCCTTTCATCTTCACTCGACACACTGCTTAAAATTTTCTCCTTATTCTTCAGATAAGTTGACAAAGTGTTCGGTGGTATCCCATATTCCTTTTGATTTCAGATTTTTTCTTCAAACTCTTTTCAACTTCTTGAATGACAGTGGCTTTTTCTGCAAAAGTTAAAGTCTTGTACTGGAGATGGGGTTTTGCTAAGAGACATAGTGGCATTGATTTGCAACACTCTGAACGTAGGAAGTAGGAAGCAACAACTAAGGGCACACATGTTATAAACAAGAGGATGTGGGAGTAGGTATAGAAGCTCAAGGCCAGCAGTTAAGGAAAGCTATTCCACTCCCCAAACAGCATTCCAACAAAACAAACAGCCCCAGAGCAATGACGTCTTTTGCAGAAGCACATGGACAAAGTTATATTAAATTTCCCATTTGGATTAATTTTTGACCGACATACCTGAACGAAAAACCTTTAATTAAGGAAAATGAAATTCCAATCATGTGAGGTTTTTACATTGGTTTAATACAAAATTCAAGGCACCAAGAAAAATCTTTGAATTAACAATGATTTCAAATTATAAACATTCAAATTATCCAAGTTCCACTGTAAAAGGAAGAAACAAGCTATCAACATTGAAGCAATGCAAATATTTACTATTATTTTATAGTGCACTGTAAGTGATATCAAAAACTTTGCAAGGTTACAATATAATTTAATTTAAAAGGTGAGTCAATAACACTAAACAACACTTAGTGTTATTAATTGACTCATCTATTAAATTAAATTAATTATAACAACACTGTTTTCAAACTTCTAAGAAAGGAAGGTTACAATAGTTTGTTCTTTCTGAAATATTTAGCGTCTTCACCCTTTTCATATATCAGGCCATTCAATGATAATTGATTGTTCTAAAATACACAAACCGTGTGTAGGTAAACTTTGAAAGGTAGAAATAGAAATGAAAAGTTCAACCTATAGCTGTAGCTAAGTTGGGCTAACATATGGAAACTATTATGTAAAAACCGTAAGAAGCTCGAGACTTAAGTACTTTCGATTGTAAGTTGGTATTGGGATAAGCATCTCGAATAAGAGATTCCCTTATGGTTTATTGGGAAACTCCAAATCAGTTGAAAAATTTAAGGTTATGCTAGTGTGTTGTCATGGTTCAAATCCTGGCTATGGCATTGAATTTTTCATTTCTGATACTACCTTTCACAATTTTACTTGTTTTTTATATGTGAATACAGGAACATGTTAGTATGCATGTACAACAATCTTATTCATATATCTAAAACAAAATACGTAAACAAAATATTTAGTGAATGAAAATTCACCCAGTGTAGCATTAGCATTTGCTTGAGTTAGTGCAGCCTTTAAAGAGAAAGTTCTGCACTGTAGAGTTATGTTCCTACAGCCACAAAAATAAAGGGGGTGGCCTTGTTACTATGGAATAGTATTTCACACTGTTGAATTCAATCTGGAATGAGGTCCATTTGGATACACAAGGCTCAAGCATAAATGATTCAAGCTTTTGCATTGGTATGTTGGCAAACCTTTAAAAAATGTTTTCCGCGACATTGCGATTACTGAATGCATTAATAAAAGAAATATTTCAAGATTATAGAAACAATAAAGGTGGCTTTGTTGTGTTTTATTACACTACATTACTAAGAAAACAAAATGACAAGTGTGCAGCATGTTACGAGTACACTAGAAGTTAGCATCTTTGGCAGATTCAAATCAATTTAATTCCAGTAGTTGTTTCCATGCAACAAAATTTCTATCCAATCCCACTTAGAAGAGGATTGGATCGAAGGATTCAGTTTTATTTGAATCCATGTTTCCACGCAGTATTCAATCCGGAATGAGAACTGAAATCAGTTTGAACTGAGCACCACTGCATCGCTGTTAGCAAATGTTGACAGCATCACCACCTGCTTGCAGGTACTGGAAGCTCAGTTGATGCCATCACCACCACCACAATGATCACGTCAGCCACAGGCCTTCATGATGCCTCTGATGGCACTTTCTCGACCAGTGCCTTGCACTCAAGGAAGGACGACAAAGGAACAAATCCTAATTTCCTCTTTACCTATCCTTACCATCATCACCCTCAAACACTTTAGTGCTGCAGTCAGAGCATTCTGTCATGGCTGCAGCCTAGGACCTTACCTTATGACTGCTCCGCCTGCTAGGCAGCAGCCATCCAACTATATGCAGACTAACGCGGGGGCTATGTGGGACTGCACAAACCTCATCCTAATCCTCTGTAAAAATCCATGATATTCCCATTCAATGTAGGCTTTTTAGTCAAGTGGTACCATAGTGGGGAAGCAGACACTCCCCACTGTGCCCTTCAACAGTGGGAGTCCATAAATGGACTTTTTCCTCCACTCAGAAAAAAAAATCCCATGGGAACACCATATGTGATGTGTGGACATGAAATCAATTTTCTTTTTAAAGGTCCCTGCACTATAGGCCAAATTGTGATATAACCTTTTTAAAGTTCGACTTCTTGCTTTCTATTTGCTCTGCACTCAATGCACCTCAAACAGGTGTTTAGTTTACATTACTTTTTTCAGAACATTAAGAGAAATGGTAAAACAAAAGAAATAAATGTATAAATCAATCATAATCCTAGAATCAATTTTTACAATAATATGGCAAATGATTGTTCTATAATTCTAATATTTAGCAGTAGGTGATACTGTCCTTCAGAATAGTGATCATGCACATTTAGCATAGCTCATAAATAACTGACTGAGTTATCATACTGAGCCTGAGGGAAAGCTCAGGTGTGTGAAGCTTGCAAATATGCAAGAAATTAGTAGGTAATGAGTAAGTTCAAAGATTTTCGCATGACATCTGAAATTGGTTGAAATTAGGGCAAATAATGATAGCAATAAGTCAATTTGCTTCTACTGTACAGAATATAAACCATTTTTCACAAAATTTGCAATGCATCATTGATAGAACCTCTTTTACACACTTATTATTTTAACCAATTTTAGACTCAACTCCCTTAAAAGCAGTACCCGCATATTAAATCAGCAGTAAATCAAAGCTAATGTTATTCATGTATCTGTATATAAAATATTACCTTTGATAATGTTGAAATATTTTTGTTTTTATTGCTTTCATTGTCTTCAGATCTGTTGTGAATTTTCACCTTTGTTTCCTCATTCTGGGAATAATTCTGAACTTGGTATGTAGGTGAAATATTGGTAGTTTTGTTCACTGATACAGGGACATAATTTTCTAACTTATTATGCGGCGTGATTGGCTTTTGCATCATCAGTACTCCTGAAACAATTAATATCTTTTAATTTAAAGCTTTGAATGCTCAGTATTTTCAGAAAATATTTAAAATAGGCTGGCAATAATGATGAGTGCATGATTTGATAAGTGGTCACTGAAACAGAAAAAGGCAGCTGACTTTTGAAACTGCTAGCTAAATGAAATAAAACAGATGAAGGGTCCAGGAAAAGAAAGAGAAATCTATAGTTAATCTACCATTTTATGCAGCTAAAAGATTAGTCAACTCCGAATTCAAAAAAATTATTGCAAAATATTACTATGAAAAATCAAAAAATAAAAGATGGGAACTACCAAACATTCAAACAGTAATTCCTGAGTATCCTCAAAAAATGGCAGTTACAACCTTCAGGTTGATTAAGGGACATAATTGTCTGGCAAAACATTTAAGCTGAATTGGGATATATTATTCACCACTCTGTCCTCTATGTGATCTGCAAGAGGAAATGGACCAAGACCACCTTTAAATATGCCCAGCCACTTCTAGCACCCATCCATCAGTGAAAAATATTGGAGAGCAAGAGGATTAATGAATTCATTGTCAAAAATCCAGCATTAGCTAACAACAACACGTTATACTTAAGAAAAATGTTTTCTTATATAGAATAAACATTATTAAAAATTGCTATTCCTGTTCCAGCCCTTTACAATATCGTGTTTGTGGTGCTTCAAATTACTTTTTTATTTTTTAATACAGCAAAAATTTAAATAAATGTGTTTAGATCACATTCCAATTGATTTTAGAACAGTGTAATATTACAATTGAAATTCATGTATTATAAATATTGTGACGTCAGGCTTGGCAATCTACAATGGACGGATAGGGCCAAGCTACTTCACATCACATGCCATGCTGGCAAGCGGGCAAATATGTTCAATGCTGGGCTGCCTCATGTAACTGCTGTGTGTACATGACTGTAAACAACAAAAGTGGCAGAAACTAAAGGGGTTTTGGAAATCTTCTCAAACTCCTAGCTGAGTTATTTCCACTGCGTGCATGTCTGTGTGGTGCACGTGTGGGGTGCACGCGTGCGTGCATGCGTGTGTGTTACTCAAGAAACGTCCATCATCTCAAAAATCTCAAAAATGGTTCTAATGATTATGATTAAAATGTCATATGCTTAAGATATTTTTAAGGCAAATGAAATGTATATTTTTGCATCACACAAAATAGTTTCACTTTTAACAATAGATTCCACCAACAAACTTCAGGCTTAGCCATGGGAAATCCTCTGTCACCATTCCTGGCAGATTTCTTCATGAGTAAATTGGAAACATACATAACAACCTCTTTTCCACACATGTTCAAAGTTTGGCACAGATATGTAGAAAATATTTTTGCAATAGTACCTAACAAGTTCATCCAGGATTCCCTAAAACTTTTGAACTTACAAAACAGAGCCATACAATTCACCATGGAAATGGAAGAGAAAGATAATTTCCCTTTTTGGACTTAAAAATAATTAGATGCCAAAATAAAAACAGTTTTGGTATCTACAGAAAACCTACCCACTCAGAAAACTGCATAAAAAATAACAACTTCAACACAGTTCCACACAAACTTGCAGTCCTAAACAGTTTATCTTACAGATTGGTTTTTACCCCATTATCAGAAGAAGAATACAAAAAAGAATAAAAACACAGTAAGCACAGCAATTAATAATGGATTGAACAAACAAATCATTGACAAGAAAACAGCACAGTTCAAAAAACATACACTTGAAAGAGATCACTAAACTCTGTTAACAAAATGCAATATGATTTTCAAAAAATTCAGTTAACATCTAAGTAAGCACTACAAATTCCACAACATCTTCAAAAAATACATTATCTTGGCCCCACAAAATAATTTCAGCATAGAGAAATTATTGTGCAACAAATCAAAGGACCAGATACCACAGAACAAAAAAGCAGGAATCTATCAAATCAGTTCTGCAGATTGCGACTAGATTTACATAGGGAAAACAAAGAGGAATTTAGAAACCAGGCTAAAAGAGCACATGAGATGAATCAAATACAAACAGATGGATAAATCTGCAGCTACACACCATTTTTGGACATCCAGCCACAACATTATGCCGAACATATAACTTTTAAAAGCTACAAAACATGCTGCAGAGTTGTATACCTGGGAAAAATTCATATGATAAAAAACAAGTTCTGCATAATGAACTTTGATTTGCCTCCACCAAACCCTCTATGGAAGTTCATCAGCCCACCGCTAGATGTCAGCTTAACCAATCACTCATCAAACATCAAGAAGAACCAGTTGGTTAATTCTGATGATGGGAACAAGTTAAGCTCTTGAAACCGTTCAAGACTAATTTCATGTAAGTGATGTTATGTGTTTCAGTCCAACTCAGTTTTCATTATAATGTATATTTGAACTTTCTGGCTATAGCCCATGTAGTCCTATTTACTCTTGATGACTTTTGCATAACTGGTAAACTGTAAGGGATGGACCAAATCTTATTATACAAAAAATGTACATCTTAATTAAGGAAATTGAAGCTATTAACAGTGAAGCAACAAGATTCTAAAGTAAGAACAAAGTAGAAACTAAAAACTTCACTTATCTTAGTAATATTGCAAGTTCTTTGGTGCAAAGCTGACAATGTTTCGAGTTGACTCCAACTCATTCTCAAAGCTATACAAACAAATTCGTTACCAAAGATAAGTGAAGCTTTTAGTTTCTAATTTGTTCTTACTTTGGAATGTACATCTTATTTATGCCAACAAACTTAATAAATAATAATTACCATCTGAAGGTTATTTAATCCTGGGGCATAAAGTACTTGCAATAGTAAGTCACCATTGGGGTAACTGTCTCTGATGTGAGACTGCCTTTGTGGTTTACCGGGAGAAATACAAACTGGTTTGAGAATTCAATGTCATTCTGGCAGGTTGTCACAGTAGCTTAATGGCTAGAGCACCCACTTGGTAAGCGGAGGGTATGTGGTTCAGATCCCAGCTGTGGCATTGAATTTTTAAGTTCCAGTCCTACCTCTCGTGATAATGTATTTTGTGTTCAGTCATGAACACACAGAACTCTTGGATAGAGAACATGTTCCTTATCTGAGGATAAATATCCACCAACTTTTCAACAACCAAGGCAAGTCTGTGAGAGCAATACCAAGTTTAAAATGTCTTGGAGCATTCTCCAAGTACAAAAATGTATTCTATTGAATGGACCTTGCATGTTTCCTGCTCCATCCATACTTTGATCCAACACACCAATTATCAAAACCACTTTTTGCAGGTTGTTAAATAGCTTGAAAGACAAATGTTTATCAAAAATTAAAAAAGGCAGCCAATGCCTACATGATGTGGTCTACAATGGAAGAGCTAAGAAAAATAATGGACATCGACCGTGGAAGCCTTTGTACATATCTCTAATAAAGAGGTAGAATTGGAACTGAAAAATTCAATGCCACAGCTGGGATTTGAACCACCACAGGCCTCCACTTTCAGTTCCAATTCTACCTTTCAAACATTGCCCACATATGGCTTGTGTGTTCAAAAACACTAACAGTAAGTTTGTTGGCATAAATAAATAAGAATTATCTCTAATAAAGTTTTGCTTTCAGGTTCAGTGTAGAGCATTCATGGACCTCACATCTTTTGCTTCTTTAATGTTTAATATTGTTTTTAAATTTGCCAGTATTTCTTCTTGCAATGTTCTGGCTATTTGTCTTGTTTGTGCATCATGTTACATGTGATTTCTAGGATTTATATTAGAATACTTATAAGTATTCCAGGTTTTATATTGTGACGTTGATAATTTCGGCAAACATTTATTAAAGCTAAACTTCTAAAAATTATACATTTGGAACAAAAAGTCATTAAAGTCCAGACAGGCCATTTACTCTTCGCTCACGCAGAAGTATGGTCTAAAAGCATACGTTGCAGAGTAAGGTTACGAACTGGCCATTGCTCTGGTTGTTAACCCATCAGCTGTGCTGACAAATGGTTAGGCAAGCGTTGAGTAATCTGGCTTGAAGTATTTAAACTCCGAATTCTGACCACTTGGGGGTCGATTTTGGGCTTGCTACCGGAATCTGCGACACTTTGATTCGCGACGACAACTCCCGGAGAATGGAGCTGATAATGTCAACAACTTCCCTCCAGGTAACAACTACAGCAGGCTCTCTCTAGTCTCTTTCTCTGTAAATTTTATAATTTAAGGCATTTTTGAGGCCAATGTATCTCTTTCTTACATTGGGAAAATATACTTCTTAAAAGATATACTTGTTAAACCCTAGAACTACATGTCAGTAACCTTCACCACTCCTGCCGAGAACGCATAATGCCTCTGAGCTACTCCCTCCTGAACGTCTCTAACTACTACTATGTATTTGGGGATGATTCGTAACCGTTCATGGGTGAACGTTACAATATTTTTGGATTGCAAGGGGTAGTGAAATGAAACCCAATTACCTGTCCTACCTAATTCCCATCCTCTCATCTGCCTGTGGTGAACCTGCTTTTACAAAAGAGGCTCTGGAGACTGATCGTCAGCAATATAACTACCACATCATATTGGAGGAAGTGCCAAAACAAGTTCTGACTTGCTATGGTGTTCAGGTGTCCCACAATGATGAATGTGGAGAAAGGTTAGCGAATTTATTAAATTATCCCGGCTCGGTCCAAGGCAACTGTGACCTCCCAGGCATACTGGGGGTTATGTGTGGATGAAGTAGTCACTAAAATCAACTATTAGCTGCTATCATTGAGCAAAAACAAGCTAGGAAAGTAGCCACGGGCATCGGCAGGTTTTTTTCTTTTCTAGGAGTGGTTCACATGTTGGAAGTTTGCAATCATACAATATTAATTCATTATTCTGCTATCAAAAGTTATACCATTTGTTGCAGATAACCATATTAATTTGTTCTGAATAAAAATTGTTCTTTTCATAAAAATTAAAACAATAGTATAAAAGTAAATTGACTGCACACTAAATTCCTTAATTTCCAAGGGAGGGTTGTGGCCCCACCTTGCCCCCGTTCATGATGCCCATGAAAGCAGTTGAAATTGATCAAAATAGAAGTAGTATTTTAACATGGAAAAATAAAACTGCAGCTTTTCCAAAACTTCTACTTAATGCCAAAAGAAGTACATATAAATGCATATGTAGAAAAGTTAGATTATAGAAAAGATGAAACTAATGTTTACAAGTACATATTTACAACACAGAAAGAAAATATTTCAGAATAGCCAATAGTTTACAAAAATAAAGAAATAACAGATACTTAAAAATTACATCTTCTTTCAATACTTGGGGTGCATCACTTAAAATACCAAAACAATATAGAAAAGCTCAGAAAATCATCAAAATCATCACCATGGAAATTAAGAAAGCAATAAAAATTAAAACTATCACACCACATCTGCCAAAAGAACTTTTGACCATCCTTTTACTTTATTGGTACTTGATAATGCAAACAATAAATTAATAATAATCATAATAAATCACCTGCTAATGGTATTTCTTAATGTCAGAATTTTTTGGGTGGAATGCAATTCTTTCCTACCTACATGTACACGAAAGAGACAGTAAAATATGTTTCTGGATGCTTTTGTTGCTTCTTAATGTATATCATTATAGGTTAGTGATTTCATATTCTTATTTCATAGCTTGTGAGAACATTGTAAGATATTCCTACCTGTAAACAAAGTAATTGAGAAGATAATACATGCAAAATGTTTGAAATGACCCCAGAATATTTCAGAAAGCAGCTTTCGTACACTGACTAATAACCATAGATCCCAAACTTGTAGCCATCGTGACCATTTCCAAATGCCTGAAATTGTTTTGATACAAAATAATTTGTTAGTCTCTTGGTTTAGTAAAATAACACATACAAGCTGCACATTAAAAAAGTTTCATAATTCACTCTTGATTAACTTAATGAACTTTAAATTAATAGACACTAGTCTTGTTTCAGTACATTATTGATATTCTGTATGGGTTTTATTAATAAACACCAGTATTTAAAAAGTGTCATCAGTTTCCTTTACAGATTGCTAGCGCCTGCATAAAAATAGCTGCTCATTTCGATTATTTTAAACTGTTTTATTGCTGTAGTGAATTGAGTGCTCTGTTGATCTCTCACATTTACACTTGCCTAGCATGTTAGTATTTGCATAAATATACAAAGCACTCCAAGTACATTTTTTAAGTGCAATGATTTAATTCAATTTATTCATCTGACCGGACATATACATGTGTATTCGTCCAGTATTATAAAAGCTCAAGCATCCCCCATCAGTGAAAAATATTGGAGGGCAAAAGGATTAATGACTTCATTGTCAGAGATCCAGCATTAGTAAACAATAACAACATTTTTTGTATGGTAAAATTTTGTCTTTCTGTTACGGTTTGCAAGTTATTCAAAAGTCATCCAGTAAACGGGACTACATAGGTTATAACCAGAAAATTCAAAATATAAATTCCATTTTTCACAAAAATATCTTAAACATGTGCCATTTTAATGAAAATCATCAGTACAATTTTCAAGAAAATCAAAATTTTCGAAAAATTTTCCATATAAAGGATAGTTCAGGGTGGAGCAATTTTCTTCATAAAGCTAAATACCAACTTTGGTTTTTAACCAACTTTTTTTTTAGTTATGCTGTTCACAGGCTGACAGACACGCACACATGCAGACCTTTTTCTAAAAATGCTTTTTTTTTTGGATTCAGGGGGTCCCAGAACATATATTTCTGGTGAGATCTCTACATAGGCGAAATCTCTACACCAAATTTTTGGGTGGAATACAATACTTCCTTTACTTACTAGTGGAGAAAGAAAAAAGACCTATAGCATCAGGTGTTCCATAGGATTGTTTCCCAGGTCCACTGCTGTTCTTCTTACACAGGGTGGACTGGAAGAGGGCATACCCACTTTTGGGGGGCCCCTTACATTGTTTGTTTGATGGTGGAGGAAAGTTTCTTTAATGTACTACTTGTTGACAACATTACCTGCCATGTTCCCTTCATTTGTTTTCTGTTTGTTAACCTTGGTGGCCGTTTAGTTATAGTTATAATCAAACATGTGTGACCAAAGTCCACATAGCATTGAACAAAGATTGGTTGTTACAGTTTGGTTTCACAAAAGACATTACAGGGGTGATACCATTGAAAGTGTTAAAGTAAATTTACAGACTGTTTTAGTATTAATCCACCATGAATAGCAACAATGTTGGGGTGGGAAAAACGTGCATTTGCTACAGCCAGTGTGAAAGACCTTCCTGAAGTGTTAAGGACGCAGACAGGCAAAACACTGTGCAGCCCATTCAGAAGTATTTTGCTCTCCTGGTACTACCTTCTACAAGGAGTTGTCTGCCACTGTCAGTAAATTAATTATTAACTGTATAAAAATAACTTAAAATTAATAGAAAATAACCAAAAATGTACCTTTATTTGGTGGAAAATTCCTGTCATCATATACAGGAGTGGAGACTATTTCTCCATATAGGCTTTTATCATAGTAAACTCCTCTTACTGAAAAGTAAGCATATTTTGTTAGTGTGATATTTGAAAGTAATAATTACTTAGTGAATTAAAAGACTAGATTTTCACTGAACAAGGAAGGTTATTAATGCACTTACACAATAACACTTCATTATTAATGAATTAATTCAAATAATTTATTAATGACTGGTTACAGATGTAGGGGAAGGGAGGGTAAGATGACGAGGAGTCTAAGATGACAAATCATTAATTTAATGAGTTTGCCTAGAGAGAGCAGCATGTGAAAGACCAGCCTTGCTAGTGGGTAGCGCTCTATGTGTGCTACAATATGAACTAAAGCTGACTGCCATTATTTAGTCCTGAGATACTGCCATATGTGTTTATACGCATGTTTATTTTAATATTTTAGTGCATCAAAATAACACCTGGACCACGTTTGTTAAGTTTTTCGAATCTGGTTTCATTTGTCTCGTAAACTATAAACTATGCTGTTTCTTGAATGCATGTAGTGATGTCCAAAGAGAATTTAATGAAAATCTGCTAGTCGGATAAGATGACGAACTCGTCATCTTACCAGAACAACTCACCTTACTCGATCAATTCGTAAATCATTTTAATGAGCTTTTCAATTTAATTTGCAGTATTCAACATGGGTAACAAGTATAAAATAAAGACCAATAGACAACAATGGCCCCGGGAATCGATGACCTTAGCTGTGCAGGAGGCTGTGTATGCGACTTCCAAAAAGTACAATCTACCAGAAGCTACATTGCGGCGTTATGCCAAGAAATACACGGAAGAAGTAAGTATCTTTAAATTTAACACCCCAATTTAAGTTGTAGGCACCATAGAAACTAAATATCATTGCTCATAATTAATTTATTATGTTCAAACAAATGAAACTTTATTTTTCAGACTTTGCCAAAGGGCATCGGATGGTTTTGATGTACATTCACTGATGAGCAGCTGGAAAACCTGGAGGAATATGCCCAGGACTTGGACAGAGGAGCTTATGGCTTTACAAGGGAACAGTTTGCAAAAATCACCTTTGACGACGCTGAAACACTGAAGATCCCACACCGCTTCAACAAAGAAAAAAAGAAAGTGGGTAAAGACTTCATCCAGAGCTTTAAGAACAAATTTCATTTTTCCCTCAGAAAACCAGAAGCGACGTCTGCAGCCAGACTGGCTGCTTTTAACAAAACTAGTGTTGAAGTTTTCTTTAACCTGTACTCACAGATTTTAGCTGAGAGAAAGTATGAGCCTCATCAGATTTATAATGTACATGAGACTGGATGCTCAACTGTTCCCACTAAAAACTTAAATGTCTTAAGCCCAAAAGGAAATCGCAGGATTATCAAATTATCTTCTTCTGAAAGAGGTGTGAATATCAGTGTTTCAATGCTGTTGGTCATTATGTCCCACCTTTCATTTTCCCCAGGATGCGCATGCAGCAACACGTTATGAACAATGCAACACCCGGTTCTCTAGGTGTGTATAATGCATCTGGGTGGATGAACGCTGAAACCTTCATCCAGTGGTTGGAACACTTCATAAAATGTGTAAGGCTTAACAGAGAAAACCCAATTCTTTTGTTCATGGATAATCACACATCACATGTGATATTGAAAGCTGTCAATTTATGCTGAGAAAATCATTAGTTTACTAGATTTTCCCCCACATACCAGCCATCATATCAACCGCTGGACATGGCTTTCTTCAGCCCATTTAAAACTGCCTACAGCCGGGCTTGTGATGATTACTTAATGAGACACCCAGGACAATTGATAACTATTAAAGATGTTGCTGGGTTATGTAATGTTGCATACAACAAGGTTGCTACATTAAGTAATGCCATAAAAGGCTTTAAAGCAACTGGATTAGTTCCACTCAATTCCCAAATATTCAGCAATTTTGACTTTGAGTCATCAACCACAAATGCCTCAGTGGTTAGTCTGGATGAAACAGAAATAGCTGGACCATGTGATGCCTCTGGAGGTAACTAGGATGACATCAAAGTAGGCCTAGATGGGCCATCTTGTGCTCCTGAAGTTCACCCTGATGAAGCTGCAACACCTGGACCATCTCTTGTAGAACCATCCTACTTTGGCCTACCTAATGGTGCTCCAAAAGAAAGGAAACAGAGGAAAAAGTTGCCTTCGTTGCACATCACAAGCAGCCCTGTCAAAAGATCTTTAGAAGATAAACAAGCTGAGAAGGAATTCAAAGAGAAGAAGAAAGAAGAAAATCAAAGGAAAAGAGCTGAAAAACAAAATGTCAAAAAGGGGACTAAGGGGAGAAGAAAAAAGAAATTTGATAAGGAATTTTTTTGGAAGATTCTTCAGATTCCTCAATATCAGTCAACTACGCTGAAGACAACGATAATGATTTTGTTGGAGAAGAACTTTGTCAAATCTGCAATGATTATGGTAAATCAAAAACATGGTATGCTTGTTCTCATTGTAATAAATGGGCCCATGCTGCTTGTACCGGTCTCACTGCGGCAGAAACGACACGCAAAGCATACATATGTGACGTCTGTGCTTAAAATCAAATGATGCTTCGTTTCCTAAATTTTGTTTTCTTTCGCCAACTTACCCAGCTATTTGCGTCATCTTACCCGCAAGCGAGGGTAAGATGATGAATGTGACATTTTAAAAAGGGTAAAGGAATCGTAAATGTTATATTAAAAAAATGAATGAAAAAAAAGTAGTAGGAAAGAAAACTATAATGGTTCTTCAGGTCTTCAGGTAGAAAATAGGAGGATAAAAAATGTTTTCTAGTGCCTTGCATCTGGCAATGAATGCTTATTGTCATCTTATCCTCCCCTCCCCTATGTCTATATTTATTTTATTGTTTATTTTTCATATTTACTGGCACATACAACTTTCCTCAACAGGAACCTATGAGAAATATTTACAATTTTTACAAATTTCTCTATAAGCTAACTGAAAACATTTTGTCAATAAAGTTTTCATGCGATTTCACTTCTACTTTAGAGTTTTCTAATGTTCAAATTTGTTTATTCGGGAAAATACCCTGGGCATTACTTGGAAGGGAAATTATGAAATAAACAACTGATCAAAGGTGGCAATGCAGGACATTAACAAAGATTTTCTACAAGAAACAGAATGTTGGGCCACTGGATTTTTGTGATCTCAAATGTTTGACATTTTTAAGTCACCTGGAAGTACAGGGGCAGCAAGTAATTATATGCTAATGTGCTACAACACATTATACAACTCTCACTAAAATGACACCATTTCTCTTCAAATGTGCATTGGTATGCAAACACAATGGACTAAAATATATTTTGTAGTGCTCTCTTCAGTATAACTAGAAACTACACACCAAGTGCTGAAATGATTTCAGCCACACTATATTCCTCTCAGATAAGGGGTGCTACAGTCTATTTTCAACTGCTCATGCTCAATATTATCTCTGCAAGATATACTGGTGATACAATTATTCAGTAGGGCATTGTTAGTACACTGATGTGGTGCATTTTTTCCCCTTGTTTCCCTACTTTACTTTTCCATGCTTTTCTTATTTTATTTTACATATGTACACAAGACAAACACACATGTCCAAGGCAGGACTCGAAGCAGCAACCCTTTGCACAATGGAGTGCCGAAGACAGACTCCAGCAACCACAGCTATTCTTTGAAAGTGCATGTAAATATTGTGCAAGCAATATGGCAAATTCTGTAGATGATCTACTAAAGAGGCCCTTTTCCAGTATATTTTTGGAGAAGAAAGTAAGAATTAAAGAATTAGATAGACCACACTAAATTTAAATCTATTTTGAAAGGCTATAGGTGGCAGCATGAGCGTTGGCAGGCTTTTTTCCAGGTCCGGGGGGGGGGTTACATGTTGGAGGTTTGCAATCAGATAATATAATTCATTATTTTATTGTCAAAATGTATATTTGTTGCAGATAACCATATTTATTTGTGCAAAATAAAAGTTATTCTTTACATCGAAATTAAAATAATAATTTAATAGTAATGGATTGCACATTTAGTTCAATCTCCAAGGGGAGGCCACAGCCCTCCCTTACCCCTCCTTCGCAACACCTATGAGTGGCAGTAAAAAAAGGTATACCAAGGAAATTTAGTATAAAAGAGCATGAAAACAGTTGGATCTGTGGGTGAGATGTTCACAATACACTTATTTGGTTTCCATGTTTGTTTCTGGGGAACAGTGATGTTGGGGTACAGGGGGATGGAAAGTTCTAGAACATATGAAATCATTAGTACAGAAACATACAGGGACATCGCAAAGGGAGAAGCAAGAGGGGTCTGCGGTCTCATCCTTGGAAATTAATAAATTTAATGTGCAGTCAATTAATGACTATTACAAGAGAGATACTTGGTTGTTTCATAGTGCCTGTGTTACAAATGAGCTCATCAGCGATATTATTCATATTTTAATGTAAATAAGGAATGCATTATTTTCATTTACTAGCTACATAGCTTTATTAATTATATCTGTGAACAATAGTTTCGTACTGACAGTTATACATGTTTGTTTATTGTCAACTGCAGTTCCATGCCACAATGATTGTCGGTAAGAGTTCTTATGAACTTCAACTATAAAAGTTTGTGCAAAGATAAAACTCTTATAACTGAGATTGAAAACAAAACCTGTAATATAACTGTGTAAACATATCAATAATTATATTCAAGATGTTCTCGAGCTTCAAGCCAGGTGTAGTGATGAAGAGCCATCAACGTTTCGGGAGTGTGCCTCTCTCCCATTATCAGGATGATGAATGACCAATAAGAGTGAAAGGACCAGTATATGTACTGTCCGCTAGTAGGTACCGAGTAGAAAACATCCATTCTAATCTGGAGGTGGTTCAACGCTTTGTTGGAATCTGTGTTTTCTGAGCTGGTCAATCTCCAACTTTAAGGCTAGTTTCTTCGAGAAGAGCACACTGAACCAAGACACCAGATTGCAGTTTAGTCAATCCTGGAAACCAGTCTAAGTTTTTGTTGTTGTTTTGAATTGTTCAGTATTGCCACAGCACAAGAATGTTTTGTTAAAAACAGCATACCAAAGAAGATACAGTACATCCATAATCATTTCTCCAAAATACCTGACATTTTAAAGTAGTTGGAAGCTCAAAATAAGCCCTTGGAACATTCATTTTCTCTGATTCACGAAGTTTCAGTATCATTGTCAGAAATACAAAGGGTCTTGGTCAATCAGATGCTACAGAAAAATTCTGGTTACAAAACATTGTGTCAAATTTCTAAAAAGCTTTGTGGCAAAGAAACACACATTGAAGAGCAATATTGTTTGATTGCAAACTCCCCCCCCCCCCCCCCCCCCCCGAAAAAAGGTCTGTCAATGCCCATGCCTATACCCCACCCCCTCTCCTACTGCTCACCTGCTTCCAAGCGACAACAGAAGGTAACGAGTAGATTCCGCCAGTTCAAATGAGTAGTAGGATGCAGAGAGCTGCTCTAAATAATATAGTATAGCATAGTAGTTTTTGTAATGTACATTAAACTTTTTGATATAAACAACAATGGTACTATAGATAAGCAATAGAGAAGGTAAAAATGTATTGCTGGTCCAGGCTCTATGTCATCAAAATGCACCCCAAAATTACTATAGCTGGAGCCCTAATAAGTTGTTAGAAATGTAACTGTGAATGTAAATAGAGAAACATTCACATTGTTTTCATATCACATCCAAAACTATTGTATGTTTATACTAAAGCTGATATATAATTAATTGCAAAGCATGCTAACAGATCCAAAGAACAGCTACAACTGCAGATTTTCAAGCACATTTACTGCTACAGATGTCACCCATAAGCATGTATCAATGTAGCACACATTTCAGGATTACCAATGAATACACTCACCGACTAGAGGCATCAACCCATCTTTCCCACTACTTATGCCATACCAATGTAGTGACCTATTCCATGTATCTATTTCTTTTAAGTTTTGTAGTTTTTTGCCAGATGGGAAAATTAGTCAAAAAATTCTGAATTACAAGCATAAAAGACAGATGAGAAACATACAGAATGGATGAGATGCATAGGTATATATTACACCTACATACAAGTTACAATCTATCTTGCCACCCCCTCCACCCCCCCCCCCCCCTCACCCTTCCAAAAAAAGAAAAACAACGAGATTATACATCAACAACTGCAGTGCAAGTTATTTGTTTGTTATGGAGGTGAACAGTGTCTTTCTCTTGCTCTAAAAGATGTTGAAGTATTAATTCACTGTCAGAAAATGTTATTTTTTCTGGTTTCACTTTTTGAGGTCATACATGCAGCTTGGTGGAACATTTTTATCTATTTTACTGGCAATCAAGCCAATGATTCACCACAGTAGTCCAAGTTTCTCCCCGGGAGGAGGATTTCTTGTTATACCCCTTCAACATGCACCTATTCCTCCTTCACACACTTCAGCAAATTATATGAGCTTAATCCCCCTTTCCAAATGTGTTCTAAATTTCTGCACCATCATATCCATATCTTCCCTTTCAAGGATTTATGAGCTTTAAACATTTCCTCCAGACCAAAGAAAACATCTGATATATTTATAACCTGAAATTTACTGATTGTGTGGGTTAGAATACAGTAAGGTATAATGCAGATACTTGTATGTTGTGATGAAGTGAGAAAACGTTATTATAAATGTTTGGCATATGGATATGGTGAACAATGTAGCATGTATAATGGACAAAATAAAAATTAAACTGCTGTACAGAGAATGAGAGAGGAACAGCATTGAATCTTAGGAGGGATGCAAAAATAAATTGCTGGATCATAGGATGAGAAGAAACTGCTTGCTGAGAGATGCACTAAAGGAAATGAAAATGGTGAGAAAGGTATTTAGATATAAGCTATTAGCTGATAGACAAGATTCCTACATATAGGAGATGGAAAGGAAAGTGTAAATGAAGTAAGAATGAAGGAAGCAAGGTTAGCAGTAAATTGACAGAAATGTATTGACAGTAATCTACGATTATTTAAATGCAGCTTTTTAATTACTTTACACCAGTAAATCACTGAAGTGCTATGTTAGGAAAAGAACTCAGCTGCTGAATTTCCTCTCCCTCCATTTTACCTCACTAATCATTTCAGGGTAGGAAGTGTCAGCGGGAGTTCGGGTGCAGCATGCTGTGGACGAAATGCTCCGAGTAACTCCGTCCCGTCACGAAAGCCGGGCTCCAGAGCTGTGGCCCGTGAGCCAAGGTGGGGCCTCTGCGCGAACCGCCGGACCACCGCGTATAATACTGGCTGGTGTTGGGGGGTTAACAACTGGTAAAATGTAGGGGGCTCCTACCAGTGTTCGAATCAGATTTTCTGACGAGTTGGGGAAACTTAAATTTGTGTTATGTCAATGGTAGCAATACCAGTGGCGGCGGCAGCAGTAATATGCATTTTAGTGTCTTTAAGAGCACCGTGATTTTATATTTTTGAGCTGTACAGGCATAATATAACCCTCCCAAAACTGGTTAATGAAATCTAGGGGCGATTGTTTCCCATTTTCAAATCTAGTTTCGTTTACACATCTCCCAATTAGTGTAATGCATTACTTTCACTATTTTCGTTAACATGTGTCACTTCTAATCAGTGGCGTAGCTAAGGTTTTGGGGCCCCCCTGCAAATAAATGTCGGAGGCCCTACTTACTAATAAAACCTAAAAAATGGAGGGATTAAAATATTACACATTTACACACATGGAATACCATGAACGAGAAATAAACTCACCTAATAATGAACTCTTTTTGGAACAAACAACCTAGCAAATTGTTAAAATAACACTGCCTAATTGCCAACATTAATGGTTATTTTTCCTAAATAAACAATATACACTCGCTAAACGCATAGTGCCATTGGTGGAACAAAATTCTTATCTATCAATATTCTGGGTAACTCACTCTAACTTCTATTTGTGGTATAGTTCGAGCAAAAGTCGGCTTTCCAGTTCGTTACAAAGCGACTGCTTTATTAATGTGTCAAGCTGCCGCCGAAAGTCGGCTTTTCAGATCGTTACAAAGCGACCGCCTTATTTATGTATCAAATTACAGCAAAGCTAGAATCAAAGAAGCCGAAATGGGAACGGAAAGAACGGCTCAACGGCCTCAGAAGCAATAACACTGAACAACCGGTTAGAACAACACACATTAATGTATGTTTATGCCTTATGGCCAAACTCTAAAATAACCCAATTTATTGGCCAATCGACTACATTTTCGCATAGATACTACTCGTACTTACTATGCAGTTTGTTCGACTTTATAACAACCATATTGAATAAAGTACCATGCCTTAATGAATTTTTCCGTATGATTGTGAATGCTTTTGAGAACACATGCACTTGGAGGTAAGCTTGTTTCATTCTTTTAAGCATCTGTTCCAGCGCTTCTTCCTAGCAACTTTCGATGGTTGAATTGGATATATAATGTCCTTTTTAAGAAAACTATTAAAGGCAGTCTGGAGGCCCCTAAAAATATTTACGCCACTACTTCCAAAGCTGCAGTTTTTACCTGAGAAGCTGTAATATTAATATTACTTGAAGTTGAAGCCTAAGATTTGAACTGGAAAACAATCACTGTCGTTACCTTCTGTAACTTTTCGCTTTCGTGTCACTAATTTATCCATGCTGACGAACATAGGACAGTGAGCTGCAAGAAACTGAACTGAATACTGCAAGTTGCAATCGTCATTGCTGGCGCAGAATTGCTGACTGAATATCACACCCAGCTAATGAACCTGAGAATCGTTTATGGTTTAGCTTACTTGCGATGATACTCTTGCTAACAACTCGCACTCGTAACATGTCCAGTCTGTATCGAAAGTGTTCAGTGTCTTTTTCTTTTTCTTCTAAGAACAGTGATAGTAATTACAGTAAAAAGAAAAGAAAATACTTTCCTGGCAGGGAAGGAATTCTTCTTTGACGAGACAGGAAAATTATTTAATGAGAGGGGAAAGTCCCCCCTCCATTCCCACCGTTAATTCGAACCCTGGCTCCTTCCTCTGCCGTGCCCACTCTCCTGTGGTCTGGCCTCCCTCTGCCTCCTCTCACCTCACCCCTCCCTCCCGAAGGCGCCCCTTCGGGTCACAGGCACAAACGATTTCCATGGTTGAAGTGCCAAAGTCCCCTCTGTTAAATTATAAATTATTTTGTTGTTTAACGACGCTGTCAATTTCCAGGATCACATCAACGTCGCCGGTGTGCCGGAATTTTGTCCCGCAGGAGTTCTTTTAGATGCCAGTAAATCTACTGACATGGAGCTGTCGTTTTTAAGCACACTTAAAAACCATTGGTCTGGGCCGGATTTGAACCCACGACCTTGGGACCAGTAGGCCAGCGTCTAACCCACTGAGCCACCCAGACCGACGCCCCCCCCCCCCCCACCCCGTGTTTGTCCTACTCTTACAAAACTACAGATGCACCAGCAGAGGAGTCGTGCAAAAACACAGTATGGTTTTCGTGCAAATGAAATACCACGTTAACGTATTGTGCGCATGCAGCACTGTTTACTTGAAAACTATGTAAACTATAAATTCACATGTAACATTGGGAAAATACTGTACTTGCTGTACAGAAATTATCCACATAAAGTCCAGTTTTCTTTAGATTCGGAGACTCACTTTCTTACACTAGCAACTATATTGTCCGTTTCGAAATAATCATTTACACCATGTTTATGTGGCAAAATAAATGCTGTTACTGTTTTCGCTTACCTGAATCATATACGTAACCCTTTTTGCTCGTCATGAAGTCAGCCGAGTTATGAGTTTGTCATATGTACCTACTAATAGAAGTATTTCAAGTTAGAACCATAAACTGTTTTTGCCAACACTGCTTTTGTTTATCGGCCATCACTTTTTCTGATCACAGACTTCAATTGAGGACTGGTAGAAAATGAATGATGCTACTAGGTCCTGCATTTGTTTGTTATGTATACTCTTCTCCAGTCTCCATTTTCCTCTTCCGTTGCTTTATTTTCTTTTCTATAAATAATGCATGATAAGGTTCAAAGGAACAACATAAAAGTTGGATGAAATTCATGTTCAAATTAGCCTGGGATATTTTAAGTGTTGTTCCTCTTGATGGATTCCTCTTGTGATGGCTCAGGCGGTAGCGTCTGCGGTCCGCATTCGGAAGGTCGTGGGTTCGATTCGTGACCCACGGGCTTTCTGCGACAGTTTCCCCGTGTCGCTAGGCGAATGCTGGGAAGGATAACATCCCTGAATTTCCTATCCCTCCATTTCATGTCACTTCTAATACTACTTCACCTTTCATCCTGGTTGGCTATTTCAGAGTTGGCGGTTTCGGCGTGCATGGCAGGGAATTCGCTCTCTGTAAATCCTCGTCCTCCGGATCGGGGAAAGTCTCCGGCTCCCGGACCTCCCGGGGGATGTGTAAGCCCGCAAGGGGAGGGAGCCAGTTATATTAGCCGCCACCAGGAGTTTAATCTGTAGCTGTTAGGGACCTGCCCTCTGCTGTTGTCTTTCCTCAGGTCCAGTCCGGTCCGGTCACCCTTCGTATCTTCTCATCTCACCCCTCCCTTCCGGGGCACCCCGTCAGGGGCATAAGCACAAAATATATTTCATAGATCGAGGAGCTTAGTCCGCCTCCGCACCTTGTCATAGAGTCAAGTACCCATTACTCACTGCAGGAACGTACCACTGCGAGTTCGACATTGCGTATGTGTGAAAAACGTCTTTCACACACGCACACGCACACGCACGGACACACTAAGCCAAAAATAAAGCTAATAGTGGGATAAATCTAGATAACACAGCAGCTTTTGTTTCACTGCGGCTACTCAAATGTTCTGTGCTGCGGCTTGATATGGGTCAACGACCTGCTCTCGCCTCCTACATGATTTTCACGCAAGCGCAAAGTTGAACTCAACCCCTGCTGAGAGACATTTATATTACGATGCACTTAACGCAACATGATCCGACGTCATGCATAACGTAAAGAAACTAAAGTTAAGGAATATTACTAAACCAGATATCAGTAGGTACGCGCTAAATATTTGTATATATTGCATCTTAACCGAATATATACCCAGTCGCTGTTCAGAACAGCACTTTTACCTACGAGTATTCTTCTGTTTTCTTTTCCGTCCCAGAAATACGAAAATATATCTTACTGCTTTATATGCTAATATCATATTATTAATTCTTCTGCTTCTTGGAATGTATTTATCATACATGTATAAAAAAGTCGGAAAGAAATGAAAGGAGCATCAAGTTGCAATAAAAGAATCTGTCATACGTCGGAGGAACCGAGGTGTGTGTGTGTGTGTGTGTGTGTGTGTGTGTGTGTGTGTGTGTGTGTGTGTGTGTGTGTGTGTGTGTGTGTGTGTGTGTGTGTGTGTGTGTGTGTTTGAATAGTGTTTAACGCTCGCTTTTACTACATACGGCACCGCAGGCGGTGAGACTGGTGATACATGAAATGAAGATGGAGCACCGGTGGAATGAGATGGCGGGGAAAACCGGAGGAAACCAGCGCCGCTTCGTCCACCACAAATCCCACATGCGGTCGCCTGGGATCGAACCCGGGTCGCTTTGAGAAGCCGAGAGAATGTGTATGTTGACAGACCTAGTACATTCAACAACTTGGACGGCCACCATTGAAAAATTGGTAAAACTCGAATTGTTAACCTACCAGTTACTATATACCTGTTTCATATACTAATATGAACTTGATATTTTAAGTCGACTGTGCTGAGCAAGTCGTTATTAACATTTGGCAATGGAAATAAGGTAACAAAGAGGGACACCTAGTTCAACTCGTCTCAAGGTGGACCATTTGTGACTATCACCACGGGAGGAACGAATGAAGTGTAGTAACAACAGGAGGCTATAAGCCAGACATGTCACAGAGGCGCGCAGAGGTCCCAAGCTTGAAGATCTGGTAAAACCATCGGGCTGTTCAGAGAAGGCTTTGCTTGGCGGAGTCGGGGAGAACGCGACCCAGCTTAGGCGGCGTAGTGTAACCCGAGTTTTGTAAACTTCCGCGCAAACGTTGTTCTGCTGGTTACGTTGTCAGCTTCCTCAAATGTTATTCGCTCTATGTTTACTCGCTGCTAATTTCTCTTAATTTCAGTTGTAAAATCTTACGAGTCACTAGTATTATGTCGGAAGTAATGAATGAGTGAATTTATATCACTTCCATTATATACAACCTATTAACTCTTTACATCTCATCCCAATTACATATACCTATTCTTCCTTTCTAGTATACAATCTAAACACACTTGAATTGCACCTGGTGCAAATACAGATAAACACAGTGATTAAGCTGCATTATACACCACGTTCACAATTTACCCATTTGCAATACTCTTAACTAAACACACCACAAAATTACAATTTTAAAATGCCTCTCTTGTATTTTTCTTTAGTCTTTTCTAATAATTCACCCAACTTCCTAATCTCTTCTGTCTTGTTAGACTTTCTAATCCTAATTTTAATTATTTCTCTCGGTAATTTCAACCACCTTGATCCCTCCATAATTTTTTCTCTTTACAATCCAAAATAAAATGTAGATAATTTCCCATTTCCTCACATAATGGACACTTCTGTGGATCCATTTCCCGTTTCATTCCTCTTAATTTCATTGCCCCAGATCTAAACCATGCCCGCCCTTTTCTTTTCAATTTATTAAGTACTTCAGTATAGTTTTCCCTGTCCCAATAGTTTTTTATTTGCCTGTACAATACCAAGGTTCTCTTATGCCTTATAGTGCTAAATATATCTTGTATATTGATATCCTCAATTCTCTGTCTGATCTCTTTCTAAAACTTTCCTTCTAAAATGTCGGTCCCTCCATACATTCCCCATTCCTATAGTCGGAAGTAATGAAACAAATTGTGTATAAGCAGATAAACCGCCTAGGTGTGCTGTGAAATCTGAACCTTAAAATTGAGTTTGCTTTAGTACAGGGCCTCTCGAAGCTTAAAAAATCGCACCGAGTGCAATCCAAAGTGGCGTCGTGTATCCTCGGTTAAGCTCGGCTCAACTCGCGCGCTCCAAAGTGAAGAAGCGAGGAAGCTTGTGTTGGTAGACGGCTTGGTTATCAGCGAAATAGTTACGTGTAGTAAAACTATCTACTAATGGAGTGATATGCTGCAAAGAAAGCAAAGAATGCCGGAAACCCATTTAAACCAGAGTGGGCACTTCGTTTTTTTGAAAGTCCTGCCAAATGCTTTATTTGCAATAGAATAATTATTTGTGTAAGAAAATCATCTGAAGTCATTGGAAAGTACAACTACCTGATGTATGTCAGTCTAGATGATAAGAATTGGGGATGTTATTTATGTTGAAGTTTAGTTATGGTTTCTAGTACAAAGTGCTGGTTTATCCTAGTGTTCGAAAGTTGATTATACTAGTGCAGTGACGGATTGCAAATCAAATGTGTGTTTACTGAGCATATTTCGCTTAAATACCTCCTACTCTGTGCTTTGTGTAAATATTATCTTCTTATTTATTAATTTAAAGATGCTATACTAGCCAATGACGTGATAAACTACTACAGATAACTGCAATATCAGTCACAAAACTTGAAAGCTCGTTACGTACGTTATTGAAATGACGAGTAATTAAATTTGCATAACGCTCTAAATGCAAAACGAGACTGCATATTGAAATTCAATTAATGATTTCCACGAGCCCTTGATTGCAGCCTGGAGGTGAAGTTGGAATTTACAGATCACCGTGGATTAAAACCCCCATCCCTTCTGGGGAACATATCGCTTTTTAATCTTTCCGTATTAGGGAAATGGTAAAAATATTTATGCAGTAAGCCCCAATGTTATTGGCAATGCATTCAGCTTATACAGCGGTTGATACAAAATGTGGAACTTAAGGGTCTAGTTCCGTAAGGTATAAAAACATTGTTCTCAATAGTCGCAATGTATAAGGGACGATTACTTGCATATTAGTTTAAAGTGATGACGTATCCTTAGAATCTGCTAGACTTCAGGCACAAGCACAGTACATTTTATGACAATAAACACAGGATTATTGTAAGTCCGCGAAAATTTTGAAACATTCATAACTACTAAACTACGCAACGGATATCAACAAATTTTACACTAAAAGCAGAACTCTCCAATTTTAGTTGCTTACTTGGTACACGTTACAAATTTTTGTGTGTCCACTCTTGCTTATATGGCAAATACTGATGAAGTAATACAACTCCTCCCACACACGCTCCAGCATGTCACGGTTGTCCATGGCCAAGGCACGAAGTTCCTGAAGATTAGCAGGTCATGGAGGTGCATAGACAATGTCCTTCACAAATTCTAACAGGAAAAAGTCACACGGAGTTAAATCTGGTTATCTTGGAGGCCACGTCATTAATGCGTCATCTTCATATGTAGTGCTGCGATCCAATAGTATAACTGCTGCTACCTAGCGATAAATCATGGCAACTCAGCGCGGGCTTTGATAATGAAAAAACTGAGTTTCTCTCTCTCTATTGCTTTGTTAAACTTTAAAATGCTTTACGGATTTATGAATAACCTTGTATATATCCGTAGCTGGAACTGGACACTTAAATTACTAATAGATGCAATGTACGAGGGGAGTTTATTACTTGATACATTTATTTTAGCACAATACACACAATAATTTAAGTAATAAATAACAAAAATAAATTATTTAACATAAATACTTAACATCAATTATTTAACACATAATACATTAATATATGACAATAATATTACACATATTTAACAAGTACAAATACCTACTTCACATAAGAATTGCATCAAGGAACATGGATGCAGCACGCCATGTATCAAAGAATTTCGTACAAATTAATAATTAGTTAAGAAACTACGACTACATCTATATATGCACACTCAAAATTATGCAACTATGTTGTTGAAATCACTGAGACACATTTAATAACGACTTCATTATTTCGCACACGATATTAAAAACCAAAAACTCTTACATTAAAATAAAACCTGAAGCTTTTCTGATGGTGTAATAACTAAATTTGTTCAGGTTCTAGCAGATAAATGGTTGGTTTCAAATAATGAAGCATGGTTTTAGACCAACCACTTACCTGGATAGAAGCCCGAGAAAAACGTAGTTCTTTAGACTTTTCTCGTCTTTCTTTTCTTTTCGGAATGAAAAGAAGTTAAACTGTATTTGAATCAGGAGAAGTTGAAATTTTAATTTTTATTTTAGTGATGTGAAATCGTATATTAAAAACAAAGGAACGGAAATATGTTTTAAAAAGGAAAGAAATTTAGAGAACTAAATGTGATTGTAAAACTTTTTTGGGTACATATATTTTTTTATTTAGTATGCATACAAGAGCTTTTTTGTGTAACTATATTTTTTCTAGGAGTTGATCCGCTGACAAACAAGGCTAGGGGAGAAATAGTAGGCATACTTTGCATATTTTTGAGATGCAGTATAACTAAACAACCAAGGAAAGATCTAAGAATACATTTAGATACTGCTGCAGAACCTGAGGTAGGTATCAGTCCTTAGGTGAGCGAAGATCCTAAAACATGGTCATATTTCGTGTATTATTCGTCTAGCGATTCACATGTTTTCCGTTAGTTATCCAGGCGTCAGTCAGTTGTTCAAGCGTACGTCAGTTTGTGTTACTGTCGTTAACCTATAATTGTCTTTGGTTTCACACTTTCACAGCAATGTTAAAGAGAACGATACAAGAAACATGACCATGTTTTAAGATCTTCGTCAGATGAGGTTGTAATACGTGTCGCCTTGAGCCATCATAAGCTTGGGTTTATCGCATTTGTACTGCTGGGCACATGATATACTTCCTTTTCTCGATGTGCCCGTCTTGAATGCCTCAGTATATGATTTGATTCGGTCTCTCACCTTATATGGCGCCACACCTTCAAACTTCTCCAGCAACCTGTGAACCAAAAGTATTGATATCGTTAAAACTCTGTGGAGAAAATGAAAACCACAAATGTTTATGTGAAGATTGTGTTTTATCACAGACAATCCCACATGAGGTTACGAATTTATCTGATGAAGTTCGTAGTTTCGAATTTGTTGAGACTATTGCATGAATAAAATGTAGCAGATTATGTAAGTGGCTGATAGTTCTTTTCTTATTTGTGTTGTTTAAAATCAAATCACAACCGTGTGTCATCTGTTGGAATGGCAACCCACAATTATGGGAAGATCATCAATCAATCAATCAATCAATCAATCAATCAACCAACCAATCCGTATGTGCTACGAAGTACTATCATATAATTACACTCAAGGAAAAAAAAAAAAAAGGGATGGCGCAATAAAGAGGATATGAAATTAGTAATCCGTTCTATAGTTCTAGGTCTTCCAAGTGTTCACATCTCTTCACATCTGTGACATCTTTTCCCTTCAGCATTTTACTCAGAAAATAGATAAAGATAGAGATACCTGGCGAAACCCGTTTTCTGCGGTTGGCCTGATTTGGACTTGCACGCATGGTTGACAGCTGTAGCTCGATTAGTAAACAAAACATTGGCTTCTTCAGTACTACTCTGTTGCCAAACTGTGCAGACAATGTATTCAATAATGTTCAATTATCTCCTTTAATTTTCACGATACATGAATTTTTTATGTCATATTTGAATCTACCATCACGGTAATCCGCGCTCGCATACTGTATATGCAACCTTTACCCAGGCTATTCTCAGAAATTTTAAGACATTCGCACTTTATTTATCATCTAAGTAGGGGAACCCGGGTCGGGGAACCTCGTGTTTAACAGTAGTTAAAAATATATATGAAAAACCCAGGAGGTATAACACAAGCAAACCGTTTAATACATAATCTAAAGCAAACACATGGCTGGAAAAATGTAAAAAAGGAACAATTATTCTTGATTAATTAACTAATTGCAGGAAAATGTGTTTTATCCCAGCACCGCATACTGCGCATAACATACGTTATGACTGTGTACAATATTTACAAGTATGAACTGCTTTATTATTTTGGGTATCTGCTATCTGCACAGGAATTATATGAGCACTTGTTATAAATAATGCACGCCGTCCAAACTTCATTCGAAACTGAATAGAAGTTTTGGCAATAAATGCATTTTGTATCTTCATTCTCACTTCAACTGAACCTTGTTCGCACGAAAAGTTTCCTCTGATTTTCTTTGGGCTTAATCTGAGAGCTTCTTGCTGTTTAGTTTAGGTCAGAATCTTTTTTTCCTTTTCTTTTTCCATATTTGATTTCTTAAGTCCATAGATCTTTGCAACTCAGCTCTATAGGTTGATGCCGTCAAAATAAGCTTTCTGCTTTTGCGTGACTCTTTTCTCTCCTTGTTTCACTTTAAGGATAGGCTGCAAAATTTCTGATAAGGCACTGGGAAACGAAGGTCGCTGTCCTCTATTGTGCGATCTGGCATCCAGGAATACTGTGGCTGTGCATAAAGTCTATCATTTTCATTAGCTGCTCATTTTGTTGGTTTTGCCACAGACAATTCAATTGTTGTCGAAAGAGGAAGTCGTCTTCGGAGAAGACTCCCATATTTAGCGGTCAAATTCCAGTCTACTCAAAATCTTTGAGAGCAGTCTTCATCTTCCTGGATTCGAACGTAGCATTTCCTCAGTTCTTAACGAAGGCTTAGAGCTTCATGGAGGAATGTCCATTGACTGAACTTTAGGTGAGCAGTGTGGTGGTAAGCAGAGTAAAAAATCACACCATTTGCTAGGGCAATGTCTACTGCCTTTGCATTCTTGTGTGGTCGTATGTCCATCAAGATGGGGGACGGAGGAATCCTAGCTTACATTCAACGAATTTTCGAAACCACCTCAGAACCATTTCTGATGTCATCTATCCTGTTTCATGAACTTAAGACCATGCTCCAGCAGACAAATTAAATTCTTATAGTTTCCTCTTCCTTGAAAATATGTATTAACATCAGTGGCATGCAGGCTCTCGAAGCAGAATAGCGCACTTCCGCAGTCACAGTTTCTCCGCGTTCTGCACATGTGATAACCCTAACGTGATTCCCTTTTGTAGCTAAAATCTTTGAATATCCTATCGGATTCAGTGACACATGTCTGATCAAAATTAAATAGCTTGAGGCCTGTAAGAGTATATTTTTCAACTGTCTCCGTCAACAGGGAGAAAAATTAAAACACAGCCACCTTGTTAAATCTCATTGCCCGAGCACTTGGAGTAGCTTCGCAGGTTCGCTTCCCGCGGCCGACCTTCCTAACCTTCGGGTTTTTCAGCGTTTTTCCCAGATCGTTCAGGCGAATGCTGCGAAGGATATTTACCTTACATCCGTCGAATCACTCCCCTTCATTTCACTCATTTCATCTCTCTCTATCTGATCATTCCAGGTTGTGTCAGCAGGGTCGCCGTAGGATGCGCTGTGGTGGAGTTGCGCTCTAGAAATACAGTATTCGACTGAGAGGAGACGCTGCGGTCGGCTGGCCGCCTGCCAGGGGGACTGGTTGGTCAGAGCCGGGTCTGGCTCGGTGGTACGCTCTCTGTTGTGGCCTGGAACTCAGTCGGGCTGAATAACTGTCTGCATCTGTTAGAGACCCACCGTAGTAGTACTGCCTGTAATGCGTTCTGGCCACTTGTAAGGTACTCTCATAACATCCTTCCTATCGGGGCTGAGGCACAATAAGCCTTCGGCTGACGTTTCGGAATCCCCACCGTGACAGACAAGACTCATCAGTAACACATGGTCGCTGTTGTGTATGTTCTATGTACTGGTGATGGTTTGGTTGTAGCTAAGTCGAAACCAAATGCTTAAGAATTTCTCAATGCAGGTCTATAATTTTTTGTGTCCTGTGAAATCCTGTCCATTTTTGAAAGCTTATGCAACTAAAATCCATAAGATAGGGGAAGGTTGGGCGGTATCGGACAGTTATAAGGTTTTTATGCTAAGCTTTTACTGGAAGAAGTTGTATTAAGGATTTACATATTATTAATATTTACCCTTATAACAATATATATTTTAGATTCTACTTTGAAGAATGAAAATTATCACCTAACAATTTTCATATTAAAACCTGCAACATTTTCATGTATTTTAAAACTGGAGGGTGGTATCAGGTTTATTTTGTAGCATTTTAATTAATAATGTCCATATTCATGGTTTTTGGCCTTTAAAGATATAAAAGAAAGCGCCCCTCTCAAGATCTGCACAGTTTACATGGGCGAATCATAACAATCACTATGCTCTATCCAATCTTCACTGAAATTTTCCCCACAGATGATGTAGTGAGTAATTTCATCTTCTGTGTTGTGGTAATTAAAATAAAGTGCTTTTTATAGTGCGAACTGATTTACTGTTGGTCTTAGTCTTATTCCTCCATTCTTGGATTTCTATCCGTGCTCGCTTTTCTTCCATTAATTTGTTCTTTGTATGGAGTGGAAGTCAGAGTTTTATTTAATGGCATCAGTTGACCATCTAGAGCAGGCATGTCAAACCTCACTCCGAGGGTGTGAAGGGAGGGGCCTACCCCTCCTTAACTGCAGTAGCACGCGCTAGTAGAACCGGTTTTCGCTTTGTTTTTCCCGTTTTCCGATTTGATCATCACGGAGGGAGGGGAAATAGGGGAAAATTTTTCACGCCTGGTGAGTGCTGTTTGACACCCCTGATCTAGAGCCACCATATGGTTATACAGTTCATTTTTTAGCGCATCCATGAATGTCCTGTAAAACATTCCTTTGTTTGAGGTATATGATTTTCATAGAATCCCTTTTCCAGCTCCAAGAACTTTAATTTGATCCCTAAAGTGCTTTTGGGAACTGAGAATTCCTCACTGGGATCTCGAATGGCCATATTTTTATTTCTGACACTGTCTACTGCCAATATAATGTTTCTTTCATCCCAAAGGCCTCGTATCTTGCCCATTTTACCTAAAATAAACCGAAAAAATATTAGAAAAATGATGCATCATAAAATGAACTTTTCGGTACCAGCCGAACGACGCCTTAATGCATAAAAATGTTTGATGTTACTTTTCAAAACAAATGCAGCATTTTAAGTTTATAGTTTATAAACCTAAAAATAAGAATTTATTGAAATGCATAAAATGAAATTTCACTTATATTTGCTGACTGAGTGCCGAGTAAAACTCAACTCCGTGTCGCTGAAATACGAAGGAAGGACAAAATGGCGCGCTCTCATTGGAAATGTTGACTCTCAACTGACGCTGGTGAAGACTGTGCTTGAGACACTATGAGCCATACGTTAGTTGGTCGTTCGCTTCTACCATCTATTCCCAAGGTTAGAAACTATTCTTGTCCGATACCTCCCACCATCCAATATTATCTGACCTCCTATACCACAGAAAATTGTTAAATTCGTTAGCATGTACCTACACCTTTGTCAAGATCTTTTTCCTAGTTATTAGCCGTTTTGGAAAATTTCAATATGCGGCGTAAACGCATTTTGGGATCTGACAATTCCTCTATCTGCCTTAGGTAAAACACATGTACAATAAAAATAAATTTACAGTGGAATGGATAATTTTAAGAAGCTACTGGGCAAAATGTGTATCAAAGACAACTAAATTTACTAGGATTGAAGAAATAAGCGATTATCTTGACTATATGAGATGCTACTTGCCATAGTACGACGCTGGTATATGTGGAGGAGTCATGTTTGGCAGCCATCTTGCAGGCAAGGCGTTCTAGGCATTCCTGGGACTGCAGAACGCTTCCGGTGAGAGAGGCGAAGTCGCTGTCACTGGCATCCATCTGTAGACGTCCACTATTGGCTGACCTCGTATTGTTGGGGGCCAGCACGGGAACCGGAAGCAGTAGTAGTAGCGGTAACAGCAATGGAAGTAGCAATGGGATCAGCAGTAGTGGTGCTAGAGGCAGCAACAGCAAGGGCAGCAACAGCAGCGGAATCAGCGGTACCAGAATCAACGGGAATATGGCAGAGAATGTCAACAACTTGAATAACTTCACCGCCTTGAAGAGGAAGAAGAACTTAAGGGCTATCTTGAGTGCTATTAATGGAATCTTGGCAAGTAGAATTAGAATGATCTTGAGAACGCCGAGGGCCTTGATCTTGGCCAGCACGACCTTGGCAATGGCCAGGAGTCCCAGCTTATGGTAGGTTTCATCGCGGTCATGATGCTTCTCGTGGTACGCTGGGTAGTAGACCGATGGTGGGGGTACATGATGATGAAATCCATGATGATGGTGATGCCAGGAGGGCTCCGAGTGATAATGACTTCCCCAGTCGTCTTCTTCCGCTGCATAGTCAGAGCCACTGTGATCGTCGTAGAATCCATGCCTGGAGTTGGACGAGGACAGTAATCCTCCACCTTGAGAGGAGGAAGGTGAACCATAGTCCTGGTGGTGCATCAAACCATCACTGCTGTCGTGCACCAGGCGATCCAGCTTGCCTTGGAAATAAACAACAATGTTATTTAGTGCATTTGCAAATACATCGAGAGTACCCTAACATCTACTATGTGGTAATAACTAAAAATCTGATGTATTGCACTCACATGACTTTCTCTACTCTTGTCCTAACCATTCTTACAAACTCTTACTCCTACATCGTCTTGTTAGTAAAGATAAACATTTGTACAAATTATCTTATTGCTTATTTCCTTGTAGGTGCAAAGGGAACATTAGAATACAGTAGGCTTTGTGCGATAGTCAAATATTTGAAAGCTTTGAGATTCCGTTCTCTTTGCACACGTAACATGTAAAAAAATGAACAACGATGACCCATTTCACGAAAGTTCCAAGTTTTCCGAAACTCGCACACATAACAAGGTATATCTCCGAAATGGTTCACCCTACAAGAAAATTTATTGAGACATAAATTGTGTATTTTAGCAAGATCTACATTTTTTGTATAGTATAATTTGGTCTATCTCTAACGGTTTACCAGTTATGCAAAAGTCGTCCAGAGTAAATACGACTACAGGGGCTATAGCCAGAAAATTCAAGATATACATTTCATTTGTCATAAAAATATCTCAAACACATGACATTTTAATCAAAATCGTTAGAGCTATTTTCAAGAAAATCAAAATTTTCGAAAAATTTTCCATGTAAAGGGTAGTTTAGGGTGGGGCTATTTTCTTCAAAATCTTCGTGTCACATCCTTGAACGACATTAAACTTAAATACCAACTTTGGTTTTTAACCGACTTTTCGTTTTTGAGCTATGCTGTCCACAGACTGACAGACTGACAGACTGACAGACTGACAGACACACAGACACACACACACGGACCTTTTTCTAAAAATGCTTTTTTTGGATTCAGGGGGCCTCAAAACATGTATTTCCGGTGAAATCTCGACTTCGAATTTTTGGGTGGAATACAATACTTCCCCTACTTACCAGTAGAGAAAGTAAAAATGGCAAAACTTGCACGAAAAGGAAAATATACATATAGAATAAAAACGTTTTTACTTTCTCTACTACGTAATATAGTAAGTAGGGGAAGTTTGTATGCGACCCAACAATTGGATGTCGAGATTTCACCGGAAATATGTTTTGAATCTCTCTGGGGGAAAAATAAAGAATTTTCAGATCTGTGTGTATCTGTGTGTATCTGTGCGTATGTGTGTGCCTGTGTGTGTTTGTAAACAGCAGAACTCAAAAACGAAAAGTCGATTAAAAACCAAAGTTGGTATTTAAGTTTAATGTCGTTCAAGCATGCGGCACGAAGATTTTGAGGGCAATTTCTTTACCCTAAATCACTCTTTACATGGAAAAGTTTTCGAAAATGTTGACTAAAATTTTGATTAAAATGCCACATATTTAAGATATTTTTATAGCAAATGAAATATATATATTTTGAATTTTCGGGCTATAATCCATGTAGTCCTGCTTACTCTTAATGACTTTTGCGTAACTGGTAAACAGAGATACACAAAATCTTACTACAAAAATATAGATCTTGTTGAAACACACAAGTTATGTCCAAATGCATTTTTTGTGGAGTGAACCATTTTGGAGACATTCCTTTATTATCTTTGCGAGTTTTATAACACAAACTTTTCTCATATGGAGGGCCGTTCTTCACATTTTTATCTCTTGGCCATGAGAATAGCTTGGAATTTCAAAGCCTTCATATAGCAACCAGCTTTAAAAGATTTGACTATAGCTCAAAGCCGTTACATATTCCCATTGCACCCACAAGAAAATTAACAATAAGAGAATTTCTGCAAATGTTTATCTCAACTAACACGAAGAAGAGAGAGAAATAGGATCTTGCGAGAATAGTTAGTAGAAGAGTAGAGAAGGTCATGTGAGTGCAACACATCAGACTTTAATTTAACTTCTCATCAGAGGTCGTAACATTTAGAGAGTGTGTGGACATAAGAACGATGATTTCGAGTACAACAAGGATTTACATAGAATTTCGTGTTTTTCCTTTACATAAGCGCATTTCAAAACGTTGAAAATTCAAGGAATGAGGGGCGGGGGGGGGGGGGGCTGAGAGGAATGTTCGTTTTATAATATACTAAATGACTTAACGCCGCTGACTTATGTCTTCATACTACACGTTTCTTTTAAGAGGTTAGTAATTGCAATACAATATTTAAATAACATTTCATAGGCTATATCATCCCTAATTCGTGAAATGATCTTAATAAATGCATCTTGTGCTAGTCAAATTCTCTAGATAAATTGTCAATCACTCGTGGTATTATAACAATCACAGTAGGTGAAATTATAAACCTCTGCATCTTTTCTTTGGTCCCATAGTTGTTTAATAACACCAAAGGTATATGTTCTGTATTTAACACAAACTTTAACGTGCACAGTAACGAAATAGAGTTAAAGTTGTCAATATGAAGATTCCCCACACACATTCACCAATCAAAGCGTTTTGGAAAGGGTAAATAGAAAAATTATCTTCTCTTAGTTGTAAATATTGCTGACTGATTTCTAATGTTACTTGGGCACAATTTTTTGTGGTTATATCTACAACTACTCATATTATGTTAACGAACTTGATTACAATGTACAAACTTCCTTATTTGATAGGTAATTAAAACATTTGGTCAATGGTATCGCATGTGTGTTTATCGTTATTAGCATATTCAATTGTCTTAACTGTATTCTAGTTGCTAAATTTCGGCCATCTTATGTACGATAGTTCTGTGTGAAATTATCTGTGGCATTTATTTTATTTCACACGCATTTTGTGCGAAATACCAACTACTGCTTTCCACTCCCTGGCATTCTCAACGAAAAGTGAAGGCCTTCTTTGCAAGTATGTTCTTTCAAACTCCAATTTTCATGTTCTAGTACATAGGCTTTGTAAAAGCCTCATAGCTTTTCAGTAATTTTAAACTGAGTTTATGTTTTATAGACCTCTGAAAAAAAGACTTTATATTGGTGAAAGAATTAGCGAAAGCGGTTGAATGTCTTTTGGATTACCCTACATAAACTCACCCATATACATACATAAAAACGTACAACTTTTCTCTTTATTGTATTGGTATAGGTGGGAAAACATTCGCACTTTACGAACATTTTCATCTTTCTTTCATATTGTATTGTCCACTGAAACACCCTTTTTTGTGTTTGGAGACAAGTTTGCTGCTCCAAACGAATGCAAGAGGGTGGGTTTTACCCGATGATTACCCAAATAAATAATTATATTATTATACTGAATAGTTATACAAAGTTTTCTTATCTGAATTTAGGATAACTATTTTTATAAATGACTTGAAACAGAATAGGTTTTATGTGATAATATTTTTGTATTGTGCCATTTTTGAAGTGCAGTGCAATGTTGAAATGGACAGTAAGCATAATTTTTTTATATCTTGTCCATTTTGCATTTTTCTGCTACATGCATTTTTCAGTACATAAACTTTTCATTGCGCATTGATTGTGGTGCAATTTTAATGAAATTTTTTTTCCTGTGTTTATATCTACTTTCACAAAAACAAATAATATTTTATTTAAGGATATTGCTTTGGTATAAGTGTCGAATTATAGAAAAATGAGAATTTTGTTAAAAAAGGCTGAAAATAATGTTACATTGATATAATGTTCTCAATCTGCTATACTTTTTTTTTCTCCTCTTGTACCAACTCTTCTTGCAAACTATTCTTATCTTTTGGTGGGAAATATTCTCAATCAAGTTTTAATTAATCTCTGTTGTGATTGTCACTGAACTACAGTTTTTTATAGGACGATAATTTAAGGACAAATCTAGACTAACATTTTAAAACTATATAGTGCAGACAAAATGATTAAAGGGACAATTTTTTGGATGGAAAGTAAAATAAAACAATTTATTCATGATAAATCCAACTTGGGGTACGTGAAGACTTTTATAGGGTACAAAACATTTAAAATACGTATAAAGTCAGTATAATGTCTCCTGAATGATCATAAATAAATAAAAAATATTCCAGTCAGAGAGATTTGAATTGCCCTCTGTCCAGAAATTCATTTTGCTTACTCTACCGGTTAGTATTGGTGATGGACTTCTGGATATAATAAAATTCCACCTACAAAATCTCAGGTTACAGTTTTTAAAATACTTTCCAGAAATTAATACACTAGCATAGATTGCAGATCTGTTTTACGCCACCGCCATCAATTGCTCTGATCTTCCATAAAATTAACAGAAAGTCTTTTGGAATTGTCTGTTGAAAGTTCACTGAAAATAATCGAAAACATGTCAATCTGTGATTCTGATGTTACGCACGCATAACCTAATGATCACCGTCTTCTTCCAATCCCCTCACTTATTTGTGTGAGCAGATTTTCTCTGCGTTGACAGAAATCAAAACGAAATAAGGAAATCGCTTGAATCTGGAATCACCATCGATGCATTAACGAACATTCATCCATAAATAGAGGAGCTGGTGTCCAGGAAACAATCTCAGCTATCCCTTTTACAGGCCAGAAAGATAGACAAAGTCTTATACTTTTTGGGTATGTGCTATCTGTAACACAATTACTGATTTATTTGATACATTTATAGCACAATCCTCCTTTTTATAGTAATTAATAAACTATATGTAAATTTTAAAATCTATTTTAGATATGCTTATCTATAATTTGAATTAAGCATAACACTAGGGCAAGGCCAAGGGGTACCGACTGAAATGGAAAATTTTCTTTGGGGTCAATTTATATCAAGCTGTCTTACGCTCCAATGACGTCATGTTCCATTGAAAGAACTTTTTCTTCATACAAAAATGAGTTACGTGATTATAGGAAATCATTTGTGCCAGAAGCTTTTGGCAGAGAATAATGTAAACTTTTGAGAAAGAAGTTTATAAATAAATCTTATAAAACTATTGGTGCTTGCAATGATCCACGAACAAAGCCTAAAAACCCCCATTTTTAGCACACAAGAAATCTAAAATGAAGGTTATTTCACATAAACATTCGAGTCCTAGTCACAAGTCGATATCCATAAGTACCAGCATTTCTATACTAAGGCGGGTCTACTTACTTGTGGTTGGAAGCAAGATGGTGGAGCCTGGGTGCTTGAGTTTGCTCGCTGTGGACTTGGATTCACCCGCAGAGGACGCAGCTGAAGAGGACTTGGTCTTGTCACTGCCATATGTGTTGTAGACGTAGGCATGACTACCGCTATACAGATGTCCCTGAGAAGGATGGTATTCTGGAGGAGAGTAGCCGAATTTCTTCTTGGAAGGCTCGTATTGATAAGAGGATGGTTGGAAGTTGCGTGCAGACTTGCGAGGTAAGGCGGTTGTGATGGGTGTCGTGCTGCTGGGAGTCGTTGCTTCGGTGCTGTTCACTGTGCTTGTTGTGTTCTGGCATGTGATGCACGTCACCGTGACCAGAAGCAGTGACGTCGTCAGTATCATGCTCGCTGTTCCTTCCTGCACATATCAAACAACAATACTCAGATCATAGCCGCTAGAGTGCGATGGCATTCACGCCTTCTATTTGATTAAACTTTTAAGTTTATCACTGGCGAACTATTACCTTGAAGACATGCGTTACTTTCTTAGTACCTACTCATAGTAGGTGGAGGAAATGTTTTACTCCATCCAAAAATTCATATAAAAATTTCCAGGAAACGTTTTAAGTACCCATAAGGGAAGGTCTGTGTCTCTGAACAACATGACTAAGAAAAACGAAAAGTCAACAAATATTTTCAAGAACCTCAGGTAGCTATTACTAACTCAGGTTGTCTATGGATTAAAATGCGATTCAGTGACGATTACAAACTCCTGCGAGAGGCACTTAAAGGAGAACGAAACACAAAAATAATGTTTCTTCCTAAATGAAGGATATGGCCTTTAAAATGCAATGGTAAGATTGTTTTCTTTCTACGCGATACCGTTATCGCTGTACAAGCGAAATACTAAACACCTCATACGTCATCAACTCCATCCGCGCGCTGCAGGTACACCTTTCACAAAAGTAAACACCTAGCTCCATTGAGAAGGGTCACTTAATACCCAGGCGTGCTTGTGTAGAGGGTATGAGAATGAAATTAGCCATATACTTCCCTTGCTATAGGCAGTCATTGGCTTACCTCGCAGATTTGAAAAGCAATACTTCAGCAATTCTGCATTAACGAGCAAACACTGCAAATTTAACTTCATATTCTTACTGTTTCCATTAAGTTGTCGACTAGATGTAAAAAGTCTCCAGTTTTGTGTGCTAGGCTTACAGACGTAAGCTTGACCAGCAACGCCTGGTTTCCTGTTGACTCGCTAAGGCGTGTTACTGCAAATCACTAGAGATGGTCTAAACCTAGATTGAATCCTATTAAGTGCGTATTTTTTGTTTTTGTTCTTTGTTGTTTATTGGTTTTTATATTAGGTGAACATAACTGTTTATCTAACCTCTGTAAAATATAAGGTTATATAAATTAACGACATTTTTCTGCTAAAGCTTCTCCTTTAGAGCAGCAAATTACATGGCAATATTTACTTCGCCTAGCGTTGTAATTAACTTTTCTCTCCGTCTTAGGAACGCTACAATATGACTGAAATTTTACACCTGAATGCCTCATAGCATACTAGTTACAATTACTGAAAATAAAACAGGGAATAAGCCTACTTTAACTGTCAAATATTCCTCCCAAAAGGCATCTCTCTATAAACCTAATAGTCTATTGTCATATTAAAATAATTACTTCGATGATACACTTAATGTTCACATTGGCTTACAATGGATATATGGAAACTATACCTGTATCTTCTTCGTGTTAGAAAGTATGGACAAGCAAGGAACAACAAAGAAAAACAATTATTTTATACATTTTTAGTAAACTCCGCATTATTACATTTCTTTATATAACCTTACCCTTAATTTAACCTGACTATAAGGAAAGTTATACAAAAGTATTTAGAGAGGAAGTAAATGTTAAAGGAACGCCAGGAATATACAGTTTGCAAAACAAAATACCTGTAACTACGCTTAAGGGATCCTGGGACTGAAACTTGACTTTTCTATATTTTTATAGGTATTAAATTAATACTTTGGCAGGGCGTGTTTGTTATAAACTACCACATAAAGGTCCAGCACAATGTTTTATGGTTTCGAGGGGATTAATTCACAATCCAAAAATACCTTAATATTCAAAATACTCCTTGCGCATCAAAAACTAAAATATCTCAACAGTTCTATTATTTTATAAGCTCTAATTGCCCAACAAAGACTATCAGTATCTGGCAAGAAGAAAATATAATTAATTAATAATTAATTTCTTTACTTTGATGGACATTGAAAAAATATGAAACTTTTTTGTGTTTAATTTTTTAAAGCTAAAGAAAATTTCAGATTTTGAAACTGACGCTAACGCTCCTCTCCGTCGAAGACTAAGATCTATAAGATCTCGTGTTTGGTGTCCGGACTAGCTCTAGCAAGAGGTCTTAATCTCAGGGTATGCGCGAGTTATGGTAGGAATGGAACCAAACGAAGAATCAACCAACAGACCACTTTATTTGTAAATTTCCAGATTTGTAGAGAACTGCCGACGATATTTAAATAGAATGTAACTTTGTAACTTCAACTACAACGTTATAACACTTTAACTTTGTCACCCTTTAGCAACCGCTGAATTATGTTTACGCGCTAGCTTACGTACAGTTCCCAAGTTGCACGTGTACTCTCGGCTCGATTCAAGACGAGTGTGTCTTGCGTTGCATTTTGTTTTTGCGCGGGCAACAATAAGGAAGCGATTTCCATCGGCTAACTTTAGAGCACGTCATGGTAAGATAGGAATCAGCCCGCTAAATCGTTACACGTGTTTGTTTTTCGTGCGCGTCAACAAAGCCTTATCACCCTTTTAAATCTGCCTAGGCTTCCATTCTTGAGACTTTAACATATTAGCTTTATTACGTCTTCCGCTTCACTATTGACTAGAATCTCCTTTTGTTTCTTTCCATTATCAAATATATATTGACATTAGAATTTCGGTTTCAAAACCAACGACTGAAGTTGAAGTCACAAAAGTGCAAATTCTAGGAGCATAGTACGAAATTTAATGTTCATGGAGCAAATTGTGAATTAAACATGTAAAGTCGAGAAAAACTAATTTTTCTACACACATGCATAATGGTCATGAGTCAGATTAGCTACTTGTCAGACCTTCTCTCTTTTGTCTAGTAGTCTCTCTCCTAGATTCACAGCTTAACCACTCCTTCCGCTGAATTTGGTTGTTTTTGAGCCCCTTTTGGCCCATATTCCGTTCAAATACTGCCGAAAATTTAAGCAGAAAACAGGCATTTATAGTATTTAAAACCTGCGCTAGACCTTTAAAAATGGCGTAGTCTAAAAAATGTCTGCCAAACGATGACTGAAGGTTTGGGGGACATTTATATGCATTAACCTGAAAATCGCCAATTTGATAATTTGTCGGTAATTTTTCCAGTTCCACGGTTCCTTATGTTCCTGTTGTCAGGAATGTAGAGTTTGCACAATATAAAATACTTCCGTTAAGGGTTAATATGAAATGCGCAACACTTGAGCATCGCAATATAAGAGAATATCCCAACAAACAACATGGGCAGTGCAGTTATGTTTGTTGCACTTGTTTTTAGCCTCCATCAAATTATAATATGAGGCAAATGGTACCTAGGCTTTTATTTGGTGAGAAGTAATATTGCGACAAGGCAGCACCATCATCGTGTCTGTTGTTAGACAGCTGCACAGTGTCATAACAAAGGGCCATGCTGGACCACAAGATCTCCATAATTCATGAGAGCGAATGACGGGCAAGCCATTTGTCAGCAGTGCAGTCCTGTCCTGTCCCACATCCACCAATTTGCCCCGCACACGTGTGTCTTCGTCAGGGCGAAAAGAAATGTCGCTGTCACCAGCACAAAGGCGCTATCCAATGTGAGAAATTAATCTCAACATCGCAGAGAATACCTGGCCCCATTCCGAGGAGTAACCGTTAACGTCTTTATTTCAACATCATTGAATAAAAACATAACCTATTTCCTGTCGTCTTAAAACATCCGCAAGTTAAACACATTTTTGCTTCAGAGATGTAGACTTGAACTTTTGGTTGAGGAGTTACATAGGCAATTTCCCATCTTAGAAGCAATGTTTCTCCTAGAGGAATGCAATTTCCCAAAGCTATTTCATTTATATCTTCTGTAGTCTGTCATTTTATACATACTTTGATCAATAAAGAACATATTTATGTAACTAGTGTATAATCTGACTGATTATGACACGAGTATACCGGGTGGAAGGGAACTTCATAACATTCCTTCTAATATGTGCTTCATAGAAGCATTGCAAACAAAAAGGTCTATTGGTATTTTATTCTTTGATCAGTTGATTTCGAAAAAAAATAAATGGTTTTTGTTCCAAATCGGATGCGTAATTCCACAAGAATGTACGAAGATAATAGTTTTTTTTTACTTGTAAGATGCATGGTGTACGTGTTTCTGACATAGTTTCGGTGACAATTATGGGACATCACACAGGATTTCGAAATAATTAATCACTTAAAAGAATTAAAGGAATATTCCGAGCAGTTTTTTCAGGCGTGAAGTAACTCTGCTACGTTGCATTGAGGTGGGTCAGAAATCTGAACCGGCTTCTGGATGTAAACACGTCGGTCGACGCAGGGCGGTGCAATCTTTTGGGAGATAACGAGTGCAACTGGCATTCTGATTTGCTTATTCTGTTTATGAAGTAACTTCATATTTAAAATACCCCGTAAGTACAGTAAGCTTCTTCCTGGTCCTCTGCAACTCTTATCTGTTTCTCCCTTTTGGATACTCCCAATGACACAGTTGCACCGCCAAGGTTTCTGAATTTTTTAATTAAATTATGGATGGAATACAAATAAATTCATCTGAATGTTCTCAAATATCTTATTTACCAAATAAAAATGTTAAAAAGAATTCAATGTTTAAGCTTGCAGCAACTTGGCAACTATCTTTCAATGGCATAGACTTTCACGCCGGAGTACATACGTACTTCTAAAATGATTTCATTTCGGGCTTTGGTCCATTGGTATTTTGGAAGTTTCATCATTATTTCTCTTTTCATGACGGTTCATTTGAAGTAAATGTTAATTAGAATCAAAGAATGTTTACTTTAATATTTACCTATAGTAAGTAGAGGAAATACGCCACTTCACCTAAAAATTCGACATGAGTATTTGAAAAGAAATGCACGTCTTGAGATCCTCCAAATAACAATAATTTTTAGAACAAATTGATTAAATTACTACGTGTAAGATACTTGCGTGCCAAGTAAAATATATCTAGTATAACTTTAATTTTCTGTGAAGACACCTTTATTTCAATGAATTTTATGTGCTTTTATGTAACTCGTAAACTGTAAGGGAAACAACAGTTACAATACAAACGAGGTAGAACTTGCTAAAACACACAAAATAAGTATTTTGTTGAAATGAACATGCGGACTAATTGTCTAAATCAGCAGCATCTTCTAGTTTGCATTGTTCATATACAAAATGTTCCATATCTCATGTTAAAAATCTGATGTGTTGCACTCACATGACTTTCTCTACTCTTGTACTAACCATCCTAACAAACTCTTATTCCTATATCTCCATGTTAGTTGAGATGAACATTTGTACAAATTATCTTATTGCTTATGTCCTTGTAGGTGCAACGGGAATATTAGAATACAGAAGGCTTTGTGCGACAGTCAAATCCTTTTGACCTTTGAGATTTTGTTCTCTTTGCACGATTAACATATAAAAAAATGAACAACGTTGTTGCATTTCGCTGAAGTTCTAAGTTTTCCGAAACTCGCACACATAAGGAATATCTCCGAAATGGTTCACCCTACAAGAAAATTTATTCAGACATAAATTGTGTATTTTAGCAAAATCTACATTTTTTGTAGTGCAAGATTTTGTCTATCTCTAACGGTTTACCAGTTATGCAAAATCCGTCCAGAGTAAATACGAGTACAGGGGCTATAGCCAGAAAATTCAAGATATTCATTTCATTTGTCATAAAAATATCTCAAACATATGACATTTTAATCAAAATCGTAAGAGCCATTTTCAAGAAAATCTAAATTTTCGAAATTTTCTAATGTTCCTTGTAAAGGGTAGTTTAGAGTGGGGCTATTTTCTTCAAAATCTTCGTGTCGCATCCTTGAATGACAAACTTATATAGCAATTTTAGTTTTTAACCGACTTTTCGTTTTTGAGCTATGCTGTCCACAGACTGACAGACACACACACGGACCTTTTCCTAAAAATACTTTTTTTAGATTCAGGGGGCTTCAAAACATATATTTCCGGTGAAATCTCGACATCGAATTTTTGGGTGGAATACAATACTTCCCCTACTTACAGTAGAGAAAGTAAAAATAGCAATTTATGAGAGGCCATGGAAAACTTAAGTTATTTCATGAGATTTCGTATTAATTCAGACGGTGGTCATTATTATATGTCAATAATTTATACAAACGGTAAAACAGGCTTTACTTGATTGTCCGATATTTTAAAGACAGACTGCACCTGAGACTACTTTTTGAAAAATATGGTATTATATCCATATGCAAAACAAAAGAATGCATGCTAATACAAGTATGCACTTTATGCAATTTATATTTGTAACTATATGTAAAATTTAAATTTAGTAAATTTATTGAAATTGTTTTTACCTAAGTTGTAACCCTAACATGCCCTTCTGAAGAAAAAAGGGTTATAAATTTTGGAGATTGTATAATTCTACACATGTGCAGTAATTACTTTATTGTTAATTTTTTGTAGCTGCAAGGGGAACATGGGAATATAGTAGGCTTTGAGCGATAGTCAAATCTTGTAAAGCTTTGATATCCCGTTCTGTTAGGACGGCTAAGATATAAAAAATGCATGACGATGCTCTATTTGACGAAAGTTTATTCCTGAAGTCGCACAAATAACAAGAAATATCTCCGAAATGGTTCACTGTACAAAAAAGATGTAGACATCAATTGTGTTCTAGCAAGATTTACATTTTTGTGCAGTAAGATGTGGTCTATCTTTTACGGTTTATCAGTTATGCAAAAGCCATCCAGAGTAAACAGGACTACATGAGCTATAGCCATAAATTTCAAAATACACTTTATTTGTCATAAAATATCTTAAACATATATCATTTTAATTAAAATCGTTGGTCATTTTCGAGAAAATAAACGATATTAAAGGATAAAAGATATTAAAAGATATTAAACATAAATACCAAATTTGGTTTCTAACCGGAAAGTTAGATTCCTAAGAGAACGGAATCTCAAAGCTTTAAAACATTTGACTATCGCACAAAGCCTACTGTATTCTAATATTCCCCTTGCACCTACAAGGAAATAAAGAATAGGGTAATTTGTACAAATGTTTATCTTAACACGAAGAAGATATAGGAATAAGAGTTTGTAAGAATGGTTAGTACAAGAGTAGAGAAAGTCATGTGAGTGCAACACATCAGATTTTTATAGACATTTTCTTAAAATGCTTCGTTTTTAGTTTTAGAATAAAAATTACTATTGGTGCCAGGGACCAGGTGTGCAGCAAGTTGCTGCACTAGTAACCCACAATCAAGAAAACGGTACCTACTGTTCGGGAAGCAAATGTTACATAATGATAGTGTATAGGGTGCCCCGTCACTCTGATGACAGCATCATTTGTATGAAACAGGTGTGTCACCTTTACTACAAGAACCTTCTTTATGTCATTGTCACCGTAAATAAACGATGGTGATGACTTTACTCTGAGAAATATTTGCTTGTCATCTTAGTTGTCAACAAAACACAGTGGTGCGGCGATAGCGTTTAGGACGAGTTAATCGGATAAGGGTTTTGTGGCAATTTTCGTTATCCCGAGTAGACGAACGTAGGGCAACTCTCAAGCTCTTGGACTCCGGTCTCATTTGAGCATACTTTTACCCATTTCATTCATTCATCATCCGATATGATCTGGAGGTTAAAGGACAAACTTCGAGTTAAAAAATCTGATGTGTTGCACTCATATAACTTGCTCTTTTGTTGTACTAAGTATTCATTGCTTATTCTTCAGGTAAATATTTCCAGAAATTACCTCATTGCTCATTTTCTTCTAGGTGCCAGAGGAATGTGGGAATACAGCAGGCTTTAAGCGATAGTCACTGGTTGCTATGTGAGGGCTTTGATATACGTTATCTTTGTATGGCCAGGAGATAAAAATAATGAATAACGGCTGTCATTTGAGAAAAGTAAGCATTGCAAAATTTAGGCAAAACAAGGAATGCCTCCGAAATGGTTCACTACACACACGCACACACAATAAACCGCATTTAAATAAACTGTGTGTTTTAACAAGATCCACAATTTTTGGGGAGCAAGATTTTACCTATCTCATACAGTACATCGGATATGCATAACTCACACAGACTACAGGGTTCTTCTCAGGATATTCACAGAAAAGTCAAGATATTCATTTCATTTAGCTTAAAAATATGGCAGTTTAATCAAAATCGTTATAGCCATTTTTGAGAAAATTGAAGTTTTCGAAAAATGTTACACGTAAAAGATAATCTGGGATTAGGGTATTTTCTTGAAAATCTATGTGTCACATTCTTGAAAGATAAACTTAAATATAAAAATTTGTATTTGAGTTACGGTGTTCAAACACAAGAACACACGGATGGTTTGTAATAATGTTTTTTTCTGTTTTAGATTCAGGTGGTCCAGAAACGTGTATTTCCAGTTGAATATCGATATAGAATTTTTTGGATGGTATACAATACTTCCCCTACTTATATACGTAGTAGAGGAAGTAAAAACCAACCTATGATCTGCTGCATCGTGGAGGAAATGGGAGCATTACAAACATGTAATATAATCTAATTTAATCTATTCATATAGGAATCATATTAATTTAAATTGTAATCAATACAAATGACAGTCCGTGTTATGCCTCACCCGTTATAGACATTAAATTGTGTATTTCTGAGCACCATGTTCAATACCGGGTGGAAGAGAAGTCATTACATTAATTTAAACCAGTGGTAGATCTCGGTATTTGGAACACATTTTGTATCTTACGGTTTTGTCTCTGACCATTTCCTACGGATATATTTTAGTTTTGTCAAAAACAAGCTGGCAACACTGCATATTGTGTGGGTGTCACTTTCCCTAGCTCAGTACATAAACTTCCTAACGGCGCGGCTTGAAAACAAACACATACCGTGCCTTGTCCTCCTTTGTTTACTGTGCATGTGTAAGCCAATCACAAGCGTTAGCTCCCCAAACACAAGGTGAAGCGAAAGTATTTACATCCACACACTATGTCAATTCCCTGACCAACCTCAACGCAACGTTGTCGACATGTTACACATCTGAAGGAGCTGAACGTAGTATTCCTTCACGTCTTTTAAGTGATTAACTATTTCGAAACACTGTGTGATGCCTCAAATATTGAAGGTATGTCAGAAAGAAGTTACTCTACCCATTTTACAAGTAACGAACTGTTAACTTCGTATATTCTTGTAGAATCGCGCATGCAATTTGGATCCAAAATCATTTATTCTTTCGAAATCGGCTGACCAAAGAACAAAATGCCATTCGACTTTTTGTTTGTAATGCTTCTATGAAGACATTAGAAGGAATGTAATGACTTCCCTTCCACCCTGTATATTTTTTTTTTCAACACCACATGGCAGAGGCATCATTAAGGTATTTCTGCTTTTAAGATTTTAGGTAAGTGTTAATGAAAGTTCAAAACTGTTCGTGGAAAATTATTTTGAAATAATTTTTCTTTATATTCACTAAATTGCGGATTGCTTTGTAACACTTTTAAAAATTTGTTGTAAGCGTAGTTGCGTTCAAAAGTATATTGATTTAGTTCAGGCTGTTGCGTTTAGTAGTTTATCAAGAACCACGTTTCAGGAATTAATCACGGCTAATTTGATACCATTAGCGAGTAAGCCATTCAGCTTAAAATTTCTTCATACAGGTGCAGAACAAAATGTGGAGCTTCATATATAAGTGTATGAAGTAATCTCGGAAACACAAAAGCCGATTTGTTCACACTTTCACCACTGAAAATCATTCTCCTTCCGCATAGGATAGATCATAAGACAACTTTTGATTTCAATTCCCAAATTACTAAAAGGGTATGTATTACAGAAACATGTTAATGTAAAAAAGAGTATTAATGGCCATAATGTAGAAATATCTTTAGCAAAAGCTAAAGTCATGGCCATACAAGGGAATGGCCAATTGAGAGCAAAGATCGTCATTGAAGACGAAACAATGGAACAAATATCTTCAAATATCTTGACACCGTAGTAGCAACAACTAACATAAATGAGCATAAAAAAAAAAGAAAGAAAGAAAGAAAGAAAAGGAAAAAAAAAACCACACACACACACACACACACACACACACACACACACACACACACACACACACACACATTGGACAGTTAATAGAATAAATGGATACATTAAAAGGCATTTTGGTAAAACAAGAAAAGATATGTCAAGTTGTCGATATAACACAGTATCAAAGCCAGAGTTAAACATACGTAAGTGAAACATGGGATTAAACAAGAGAGAAAAACCGAGGTTGGAAGTGGCACGCATGAAATTTTCAAGATCTGTACTGGAAGTGACAAAAGCAGACAAATACATTTGGATGTCATAGACTAGGTATTAGAAGAACATAAAATAGAGGAAATAGAAAAATACCAGAAAATGGAAAAAAAGTGTACTAACTCCAAGATTTCCTAGGTAAGCTTACTTTATTGACCACTTGGAAACAGAAGAATTGGACGACCTCGAAGAAGATCGAGGGATTAATTCGAAAAATAACCTCAGAATAGGTCGCCTGGCCTAAACCATGTTTTGGAAAAATAAAGAAGAAAACTAAAGAAGATATACAAACTGCCATTGGTGCCACAATTGAAAAGTTGGAGTAAAAAATATAGAAGGTTTATTCAAGTGAGGTTGACCAGAGGGATCCAGAACACTACCTGGGAACAAGTCGGGTATTGAAGTGTGACCAGGTGGAGTAAAGCGAATGGTCCATACTGACAGGAGTTGTTCACTCATGACCTTGCAGAAAATATCAGGCAGTAAATTACTTGATGTCTTTGAGAGAAAACTGTTAGATGAAGAGGAAAAACAATTAACACAGTGAAATGGACACATCTTAAGCTACCAATTATCAAGATATCTGTATTTATACCCTTAACATATGCATAGTCTCCTTAGCGCGGTGGTAGCGCTGCTGCTTAGCAAGTGGCAGATCCGGGTTCAATTCCTGGTACCGGCGTGGGGATTCTTCTCCCGCTGGGAGATCTGGTCGGAATGCACTCAGTCTCATTAAGTCCCTGAGGGGTAGCGCTCTTTGGTCGCGAAAACCGCATATCCAGCGGAGGGCCCAGGGCGCTGACCATGCCTCACCCTCCAGTTTTGCACTCCACTCTGTAGTGGGCAGAGGTGAGGGACGCAGCGGCCGGGCGGTAGGCCTGGCCCGGTAAGGGCACTTGAGCTGGGTTTAGTTTTAGTTTTCTAATGCCTATATAGTCTCAAATGGAACGCAGATTAAGACAGCTGTTGTTCATACAAAGACTTATTTTGTTTCATATTAATCCTGATAAAGTTTCCAGAAAATCGAGGCATTAACAAGGAAACTCAGCAAAAACGCCAATTATCCCCGACTCCATTACTTTATTCTTCATCGGTTTAAGTGGTATTTCTGTAGATGGTAAGTATTTTCAGTTAACTGAAGTATGTGCTATATTAAATACATTCAAGTTAACTTAGAAAATACCATGCCAAAAGGATTTAATTTATTGTTCAGTACACCCCCCCCCCCCCACACACACACACACATTCGCCAAAGCATGTAAAGTTAATGTTCTTTGCTTTTATAACAAACTATCATAGAAATAAGAGAATTCTCCATTAGTTTGACATATTTAAGGAGTGTATAAATACTTTCTCATTTCGTTGTCTAAGTGACGTGGTTTCTCTGAATGAATACTAAATATTAACTTTTAAGTCCACGGCCACAATATTTCTTTCAATTTAAAGCGCCTTGTACGAGCTGCGTTTGTTATAAACATCACACAGTATGACAAACATATTTCAGTAGTAATTGGCCTGTTGTTTACATACTTATCCCACCGTTAATCTTGCCCTGCTGTACAGTCGCTAACTTTAACATTGCGGTTTGGCTGAGATATGCGTAGAAAACAAGTTCATTGCTTCCGCTACTGTGTGCGCTATTAATCCATCTTGAAGGAAAAGTCCTAAAGCGAGATACAAATATAGGCTTTCCCTTAAAGTTGTTCTAAAATTCTGTGTACCAGATTTTAAAATCGCAGTATAATAATAGTGCAATGGGTTTAAATGAATTATATGTACTCCATACTTCTAACAGTACTTACTTTCTGTTTCTAGTAATTCTTATTTTATTATTATAATAACTATATTTTATTATTATTGTAACAGAATAACAATTCGACGAATATCACTTCTGACGCCGTTGTGATAAAATAACAAAATCCAGTCCAATTACTTTCTCTCACTTTATTCTCCTCCAAAATTTCGCACAAATACACAGTTCTATTCTACTGATATCACAGTCTATAGTCTCTCGTGATATTACAACTCTTAACTGTTTTCTTCTCGTAGCCTTAACTCCATCCTTTCACCGTCTTTGTTCACTTTCTCTGTCTATCATACACTAACTCCGACGATCCACTCTACACTCATTACAACTTCTTCACTTAGACGCGACGTATCTTTCACGACGACAGTGCTGCCTCGCACTCGCACTGACCGGGTCGAAAAACTACCTCTTCCTCTTTTTAACTAACAGTTATTAAAGGAGCTGTAATAAGTTATTCTGTTTCGTTACTCTATTTATTTTTCCCGGGGTGCTAATTTGTTTTTAATTGAGGTGGTGTCTGTGGGGTCCTGTACCGCCTGAGCGCACCGGATGCTTGTGGGGTAAATTCATGGAGATGGTCATATGCTGTCAAAGATAGAGACTAGGTATAAATCATTGCCGCTTGCGCGACAGTTGTGGGAGGGGAGATTGCGACAGATCTGGAAGGATCCAGGCGCTCTTCCAGGCTGTCGATGCGTGTGATGATGTCGTTGGTGTGTCCACTAAGTATCTCTTCGATTTGCTTGTGAACTGCTGCAAATCGGAAGTTGCTGATGTATTCTACAATCTTCTCGAGCTTACTCTTGAGGAAAGTTTTCAGGATGTCCATTTTTGCCTGTTCTGCACCCTTCTGGGCTTCGCGCAAGCGGCCTCTTCCCTAGTGTGGCGAAGGGCCTCATCCAGCCTTGGTACTCGCAGGTGTGGTGTGGTGTGGTGTATTTATGTCTGATGATGTGGAGTGGATGTGCGGCGGTTTTGGTGGTTGTGGACTGGGAACTCTGAGAGGAACGGGGCTGTTCGGCATTGTGTTGTCCTCTCTGGCTGTTAGGGCGCACCATTTGTCCGGTGTGGTGACCCATGGAGTCAATGGTCGCACAGTACACCGGGTGGTGTGCCAAGTTGTCTGGTGCAGTGGTTTGTCAGTATTCCGGAGCCACAATAGTGGCATCGGGCGGCGGCAGTGTAGGTATCCACTAGGTGGCTATACTGGTAGCAGCGCCGGCATTGCATAGGAGGGTGTCCCGGCTTTGCTCTACCTTGAGCACCTGCCCTACAGCAGGTAGCCCGTGGGGCAGAGCAGCGCGGTAGTCCGCCTCGTTCAGCATCTCTGGCCAGACCAGCGGGGTCGGCCCCCTAGCTGTGTGGATTCTTTCAGCACGAGTAACTAAAGGCCATTCATATGCGGCGCTGAGTCCGGTAGACAGTCCGGACCACTGCACTGAAGCGCGGTAGGGTGCGGCTGTGTTTCTCAGAAGGAGTAGGCGGTTGAGATTGATCAGAGGTTTGTATTGCTTCGGCGGCGATGGTGACCGGCAGCGAGACAGCTGGTGATGGCTGAGATACCAGTGACGGTGGTGTCGAATTGTGCGGTAAAGGTGCAGGCGATTTCTCCACTGTCTTCTATTCCTCTGTGGCGCTTACGGTCGGAGAGGCAGAGACAGTGTCGTTACCGTCCAAGAATTTCCCCTTAGGTTTCACGGCTGCTACTCTCTTCTTGCTCTTGCCCATGGTGACTCCGTGACGGATGTGAGACCACTGGCCCTAATAAGAGGCGGTGCCTCTTTCACGCGCTCCGCAATCTTTTTTACCGGTGATGACTTAGTCAAATCTTTCTCAAACGCCTACAAATAAGCCGTCTGCCGGACACTCTTCGAATGCTCTGGAAAACCATTTGTGTTATTGTCTGAGTGTTGGAGTGTTGCTAATCACCTGTTCGTTCACGTGAGTGATAAGGGGAAGTTTGACTTTGAGCGCCTTGTTACGCGCCACACAGTGGGGTGGGGCAACCCGGCTCCGACAGTTGTTTGTTGTGTTGCCACTGCCGTGGGCCGGCGTCCCACTATTAATTATTATTATTATTATTATTATTATTATTATTATTATTATTATTATTATTATTATTATTATTATTATTATTATTATTATTATTATTATTATTATTATTAGTTGCATATACCTTTTCCGTGTAGACTCACTAACAGTGTGGTCAAGGGGTCGAGTTTAAGGCCAATTTTACAAGTATTAAAGGAAGACATGACTATTAACTGCCTGTTGTTCAGGGCTTAATTTAGGCTAATTTAAATATCTACATTATCGTCATCAGGTGGAATTACTTTGCACATTGCATGGCATGTCATCTTCGTAGAGAGGTAGGAATCTAAGCCTTCATATAAATGCTGCGCATTACTAAAGCCTGCGACTGTACAAAACAAAACCTGTGGACATGCTTTCATTTAGTAACTGCCTTTATGCAATTAATTTTGCTGACACAATAATAGCTGGATGTTTTAAAAAGTTATCATAAAAACTTAATTTACAAAATGAATTTTATTCTGAATATTTGACGTTGAAATATTATGGTTTCCATATGGTGGAAGGAGCAAGGAATAACACCTCCAGCCGTGACCCAGTAATTCCTTTTTTTTTTTTTTTTTTTTTACTAATTTCACCTTTTTGTTTTAACATTTTACTTCCGACATGTGACGGAATGCCACACGATGCTGTTATAGTGTTAAGAAAAAAGTTAATTGTATGCGCTGCTCGCCCAAGCGGTGTAAGTTATACGTGCTTCTCCCTTGAAAAAAATTACAGCTTTCCTGAAACGAGGATTTCGAAGGACTCATAAAAAGCGAGAAGAATTGCGCTCACGATAGAATTTTTGTTCCCCGCCCAAGTTCTACTGATTATCCCAAGAAATTAGATTAGTTAATAATTTAATGCGCTATTTTCTGCTTTTCGAAGGTTTTTGATGAAAGTTCAAACCGAAAGAAAAACTTTAAAGGATGCAGTTTTCCTTAAGAAGTGCAATGTAAATGAAGAAAATTAGATTGACTTCATTGCCATTGAAAGTGAAGAATTTTGAGTGATCTGTGATTGAGGGATGCGGAATGATAGTGACATTTATGTATTACTTTCTCCAACATTTACATATAGTATAGGCAACAGGAATATTGTATTCCAACCGAAAATTCGATATCAAATTTTTTGAAATGGCGCACATTTGTGTAGAGCACAACTCAAAGGTAAAATGTGGGCTAAATGCCAAACTTAAATATCAAGTTCAGCATCTTCTAAGGATGCAGGAACATTTTAAAGAAAATCTCCCAACCCACATTTGCTACTGTTTCTTCCCTCCTTAGCAGGCGTGTACATTGAAGACAATACGGGTCTGGAAGGAAGGGGAGGGAAGCTGACCTTTAGCCAGGTAGCCGGGCCAGCCTGTTAGGAGGTTTGCAGCAGGCTGGTCAAGTGTATAGTTCTTAACTGTCATGCAATATTAGGCATTTTCATAGATTACCTTTCAATGACTATGACTTGTGAAATATTACATTTAACACATACACCTTTTGTTTCCAATTTGTACTTAGAATAGGACCTTGGCGAGTTGGTGCGCAAACTCGCGGACAACCTATATAGCATTTAGCAAGAGTATCTACTCCTCATTGAGTACTTACTCATTTTACATCTACTAAACCTGAATTTCCTTAAGTACACCAAGTTTCACATGAATTACATGAATTGGAAATATTTTAAATTAATCTTGTTTTTGATGTATTTAGGGGGAACTGATATTGTCAGCAGTAGTTTCAAAGATATCAAGCAAAAAGAAAAAAAAAGAAAACAAAAAGAGTATAATTATGCAGTGCTAAGCAGTATTTCACAAACTTAAATTGATTTTATTAATTGGAAAGAAAAAACAAGCGGAAAGAAAGCAAGTATCGTAAATCTCCAAGCATGTTCCTTAGGTAGCACTTGTTAGTATGGAATATATCAATATGGAATATTTCGAGTACGGCTAACACTACGAAAACGTTCTACACAAATTGTGTACTCTAATAATCTCTACATTTTACTGATGGTAAACTTTTTCAATCTTTTAAGGCTTATTTGTAATTCAAAATTACACAACATTCATTAAAAAATTGGACTTCACAGGCTACTCATAGGAAATTTAAAATATGTATTTTATTTCTTGTAAGAATATATTAACACACATAGCTATGTCATTTTAATCAAAATCATTAGAATTGTTTTGTAAGAAAATAGAAATAACAAAATTGCATTTGTAGTTTCGAGTGCCGCGTTTTCTTGAAAATCTTTTAATCACATGCTTGAAAGATGCTAAAGTTAAATATAAAGTTTGTTGTTTAACCGACTTCTCTTTTTGGATTATGCTAGTCGCAGACCCTTCTTCAAATCCCGAAACTTTTATTTCCACTAAAATTTTGATACGGAATTTTTAGGTGGAATACCATACTTTCTCTTACCTATTGCATGATAGTTATCATGAATAATGCAGGACTCTGCACTAATAAACTCAGATATAAGTTTATCTGTGTCAAAATTTGTGATTCACAACGAGATTTAAAATTCTTAAAGTTTATTTTGTAATAAGTGAATCACTTACTTTTGTTAAGATCGTTTCACACCATATCTAGTAAGTGATTGAAACAAAACAAAGTGAACGAATATGTGCTGAGAAAAAAAGGTTTTTATTTTTAATTGGATAGTCTTTAATGGCCCAAACCTTCAGGAAGTCAAAACAAAGCAAATAGACGATAGTTTCGATCAGCATATAAAAATTCGATTAAAACAATCAATAATACTAGTATCGCAATTCACTTCTTCCAAAATCATAAGCTGTGTTGAAAATTATGGATGTTTAAACTTTTCACAGCTGTTAGGTACCTATATATCTGTACATTTGGCCTGAGTTGAAACTTTTATCGGTTTGGATGTTAAAATAAAAACTCAATTGAATTAAACCTTAGTGATTTTGTTCTCCATGTTTCTTGTTTGTGTGTAGTGAAAAAAATCATGCAGTTCTCGCCTCGAGTTATAAAAAAAACCTGCTTGCCTGTTGTTTGGTTTACGAATATGGTGATGATAGTAATAATGTTGTTTACCGCAAGCTCTCAGCATCACAAAGGAGCTGATGATTGATGAAGATGTCTACACCTCCACTCGCTTCCGTTGAATACATCCAAACAAAACTTTGCAGGGATTGGCAACAATGTTTTCAGGCTTCCTAGATGAATAAGTGAACGCCTGCCTTTAGCATCACACAATCTGTCACTCCTCTCGTGCAGGATTAGCGTGATCGATCAAGCAGGGTAAAGTTACTAGACCAAACTATTATATTTGTATTGGGTATGATGGTCGTAAATACAAAATAGGTAGCTTGGTACATCAACTCAAAACTGCCACATTCCCAAAAATAAGGTCAAGTCAAGAGTGACTATTGGGAAGCATATACTCCAAGGTATCTCTGCACATTAGGCCACCAATTACATTTGAGTGCTTTAGGGTCGTAGATTATTTCACCTTCCAACATGATTTGCTTCATTGAAGTGGTTAATACCAGTCGCCTTACTATTTACTAACTTCATAGTAAACACTGACATTTCATATTGGGAAATAAAAAAGGCAACAAGAGCAAAATGTATAAGAACTTTGAAGGATGGATTCAAATTTGTAGTTTCTTTGGCATGTAAGGGGAAACATTCCCATAATCGCTAACGGCGGTTATAAAACCCGCGAAATGCCATTATTATTACGTCATCAACAATGAAGGGCCACCTTGTTCACAAATACGGGTGATGTGGGGTCCCGCTCTTAAGTTCAAGAAAAGGGGGTGGTTGTGTTAAACAGGTTGAGAAACGCTACTCTAACCACTGCGCTACCATGACAACAAGCTAGCGCTACATCTAATTCCTCAACTGATTCGCATTTTCGCCGGCGCACCATAAGATGATCCAAAATCATTTTGAGATGATAAATTCCTAAGACACTTGTATTGTCTTAAACTTGATAGTTTAGCTAGTATTAGGTCATTTAATTACCACAGGATGATAGTGTTGGTTTCAAGTACTAAGACGTTTGTTATATTATTTCCTCTACACACAATAAGTGGAGGAGCCGACAGCAAGTTTAAAATTCCAGGTTGTGAATATAGAAGTTCTTCCTCATTCTACCGTTAACCTGTTGCATCTATTATCGGTTTAGCTTCCTTTTCTTTCTCTTTGGACCCACAAATATTCAAGGTATACAAAAGTATGCAACAATAGCGAGCGAGTACACAAGATACTTGTTTCTACCACCTGCTAAACTCTTCCACTTGCCGATGGTAAGTGGAGGAAGTATTGTATTCCACCCAAAATAAAACAGATATTTCACAGGAAATGCGCGTCATGAAGTCCACTAAATAAAACAAAATCGAAAAAGGACGGTGTGCGTGTTCGTATGTCTATCAACAAAATAACTAAAACGAAATCGGATATGTCAGACCAAATGTGGTGCTTAAGTTCAGCATCTTCCAAGTATGTGTTAGAAGAATTGAAAGTTCCCCAAACTAGCTCTACATTAAAATTGTTTATTTTTTATTTTCGAAAAATGGCTCTACTGATTTTGATTATAGTGCCGTATTTATAATAATAATAATAATAATAATAATAATAATAATAATAATAATAATAATAATGATAATAATAATGGTGATGATAATAATAATAATGGTGATGATAATAATAATAATGGTGATGATAATAATAATAATGGTGATAATAATAATAATAATAATGGTGATAATAATAATAATAATAATAATAATAATAATAATAATAATAATAATAATAATAATAATAATGGTGATAATAATAATAATAATAATAATAATGGTGATAATAATAATAATAATAATAATAATAATAATGGTGATAATAATAATAATAATAATAATAATAATAATAATAATAATAATAATAATAATAATAATAATAATAATAATAATAATAATGGTGATAATAATAATAATCATCATCATCATGGTGATAATGATAATAATAATAATCATCATCATCATAATGGTGATAATAATAATAATCATCATCATCATAATGGTGATAATAATAATAATAATCATCATCATCATAATGGTGATAATAATAATAATCATCATCATCATCATAATGGTGATAATAATAATAATAATAATCATCATCATCATAATGGTGATAATAATAATAATAATAATAATAATCATCATCATCATCATAATGGTGATAATAATAATAATAATAATAATAATAATAATAATAATGGTGATAATAATAATAATAATGGTGATAATAATAATAATAATAATGGTGATAATAATAATAATAATAATAATAATAATAATAATAATAATAATGGTGATAATAATAATAATAATAATAATAATAATGGTGATAATAATAATAATAATAATAATAATAATAATGGTGATAATAATAATAATAATAATAATAATAATGGTGATAATAATAATAATAATAATAATAATAATGGTGATAATAATAATAATAATAATAATAATAATAATGGTGATAATAATAATAATAATAATAATGGTGATAATAATAATAATAATAATAATAATAATAATGGTGATAATAATAATAATAATAATAATAATAATGGTGATAATAATAATAATAATAATAATGGTGATAATAATAATAATAATAATAATAATAATAATAATAATAATAATAATAATAATAATAATAATAATAATAATAATAATAATGGTGATAATAATAATAATCATCATCATCATAATGGTGATAATAATAATAATAATCATCATCATGGTGATAATAATAATAATCATCATCATCATGGTGATAATAATAATAATCATCATCATAATGGTGATAATAATAATAATAATAATAATCATCATCATCATCATAATGGTGATAATAATAATAATAATCATCATCATCATCATAATGGTGATAATAATAATAATAATAATCATCATCATCATAATGGTGATAATAATAATAATAATAATCATCATCATCATAATGGTGATAATAATAATAATAATAATCATCATCATCATAATGGTGATAATAATAATAATAATAATAATAATAATAATAATAATAATAATAATAATAATAATAATAATAATAATGGTGATAATGGTAATGATAATAATAATGATAATTATGATAATGATAACGATAATTATGATAATGATAATAACTAACACTAATAATAACAATAATAACAATAATAATAACAATGCTGTCAATACTAATAATAATAGTAATAATTTATTTGTCTAAAAGCATTTACATGATTAGGGCATTATCACAAAAGTTATATACAAGTTATAAATAAATTAGATTATAAAACAAACTCCTTAATAGAGTAAAATGGTCTCTTGACTAGCCAATTAAAATAATAAATTTCCTTTGTCAAAGAAAGTCTATAGTTATGTATATTTAATTTATATTTATTTCTAGAATCAACTCTGCGAGTGTCTAGTCTTCAGTCATAATGCAAATTTACATATAGATGTTTACATAACAATAATATGTACATTTTTAACTTTCTGCGAATAATAACGCTTCTTCAATCTCAAGGACTTGTACAGTTTTCTATAACTTATAAAAATAAGAGATAAAAACTTACAAGATAAAAAAATACAGATTTCCTTAAAACACATCATTTATGTCTATAGTGCTGCCAAAATAAGCAAGCTACTTGAAATACACAAACGCTCTTAGCTTGACCGAAGCACACTGAGGAAGGAAAGAAAATAGATCCACCGCTTTTTAATGTTATTGCTGTTCGCAGTTATGATTAATGTTTCCCTTGTAACATGCTACACTTCTAAATTTTATTTGAGAACAGGAAAGTAATGTGAATTTAATTAATCCAATATTCTTATCATTGCATAGTTAAGCATAAAAAAAATCAGCACTACTTTGTATCACTGGCTTTCGAGATTTATTTAGCATGACCTAACTTTTGGGAAACAAAACGACACTGGGAAAGTCAATGGGGAGTGTTATTCAGTTCTTTACGCGAGAAAAGAAAATTGAAAGTCAACCATTCCAATGAAAGAAGCCATATGGTGTACCACTGTTATAAAAAAGTCAGTTGCTCCTTCTTTCACACTTACACGCAAAAGAAAATTAATCTGTAAATCCGGTGTTACATTCACAGACGTTCTCTTTGGCACACTATTCTTACAAAAGCTTATTTCTCAATCTTGTTAATCGAGATAAAGGTTTATAGAAATGCTATTATAACGAATTTCACTGTAGATAAAAAAGCGATTAAGGAGGCAGAAACGACTTGAATCTTTAATAAAGAAAAAGAAAGAAAACGATTAAGCTCTTTTAGTGCCCGTGAAGTATTTAAAAATTCAAATAAAAAACGCATCGGAAGTGCTTAGTCCACAAAACATTTGAAATAAGTTGTGTGTTTCAATGAAATCTATGCTTTTTATAGGTTATATTTTACCAACCCATCGAGAATGAAATCGTCTTAATAAGTATTGGAAAATTAAAGATACATTTCATTTCTCATGTAAATATCTTAAATACACGGTATTTTAATAAAAATTGTTAGATTAAAAATAAATTTATTTCGATCTAAGGAAAGCTTATAATGGCTGGATTTCTTGAGGATCTTTGCTTCGCATAGTTGTAAGATGCTGCTGAACTTAAATACCAATGTGGGTATTAATCCGAAATTTCGTTCTCGAGTTCGTTGCTGGAGGACACTGGAACTTTTTGGGGGTTCAGGAGATCTGAAAACATTTATTTCCAACAAAATAACGATATCGCATTTTTCTGTGGAATGCAATGCTTCTTCTATCCACCATAAGTAAATAGTAGAAATGGTAAATATGAACGACAAAGGTGAACAAACGCGTATTGTAAATGAAATCAAGTCTCAACTCAAATGTAACTGTCACAGTAAGCAAAACATGAATTATATTTCTGAGGTAGAAGTCTTCTTGAAGACAGATTGTTCGCCAATATATTTTTATAAAATATGACTATTTTAGTAGGATGTTAAAAAATGTGATATAACTACTAAACCGTTTAACTGGAACATTTTATACAAAATAAAAATGCTTAAAATACTTCCTTTTTTATTTTGATAAGTTGATTTGCAGATTCTGTGACACACTTAGTGCGTGTCGGACGGCTGACCTTAGGTGCATACTCAACTTCCTGTATCATCTGGTTGAGTAACTTATTAATTCTCATTAGCATAATAACTTTCCTGTGCCATCTAGTTCGTTTCTATTTGATATTTTTATGAAGAAATAAGAAGAAATTACCAAATCATTGTTTCCCCACAGTGAAATCTAGACATGTGAAGCTACATTTAACTGCAAATATCGCCACATTTGTAACAGGTCATAAAATAAATACGAGTATATTTTCATCGTTTTAGAATTATTGTACAATCTCCATTACATATGTCCGTGCATGTCTGGTGACCAATCAAACTCCTAAATTAAACTCACAAAGAGCGATACTTAGCAATGAAATCACACGAAAGAAGAGTAAATGCCCAATCACTAATCAAAATATAACGCGACACTATTATAAAGTGTGTAGATGTGTATATTCAGTAGACTTTAATGCATTGTAAGTTTTAAATCATTAATTCGAATGTTGTTAACAATTTGAACAATAAGATTGTACAAAATTGTAGTGCCGTCTGTACTCTGTTAACTGTATTCTATACAATACCATCATTCTGAACAGTAATAAGGTGAACTAGAATTTGTATTTATATAATCAATCATGTAACTATTTCACTGTAATGGAGCATGATGCAAATAAAGGGAAAATGGTTACTTCTATCATTGTATGTAGCACTTTGTTGGTGTCTTTTCGGGAGAAAAAAGCTCACTGTGTCGAGTGCATAATACATAATATGAATTATCTTTGTTTCAGGAATTGTTTAAACAAATTTCTTAAACGCCATTAAAGCTACCACAAAAAAGCTAAGTTACTTGTTTAAATACGTGCAGAAAAGAATGTGCTGACTTTTTTGTTTGGATAGAATAAAACTGATTATCTTCTTGTTTGCTCACCACTGACCACACATCAGAGGAACACACACAAAAGTAAATAACTCTAGTGAAGCCGTGTTGGGCCAGGCCGACCAGCCGCAAGTAATTCATAAGAAAATTCTTCGTCTCTTTCTCCTACACCCTCTCGTCCATCGGAAAACATTTGGAGCCGGCTGTACAATCTCGTAAGGCAGTGCTGTCTAACTTTCTTATGTGCTCGGGCACATTTAACTCATGCCTAAGGAGCCACAGGCGCCATCACAACCACCATTAGGGTATGTACCCTTCTTTTGAGAGGAAAAAGGGGAAGTACTGGTTAGGAAAGTAATGAATACAGCTTTATGTGTACGAAAACACACTTTACGGGTGTGTACTAGGAAGATTTTCGGAACAAAATAGTTTTGCCTTCTCATGAATATACTTACCATAAATACTTGCCTATACTGGAAAACCGTAAGATGTAAACAAATTTTTACTACGCAAGCAATGTCGATCTCTTTAAAACAATTCATTTGAACTAACTTCTATAGTCTGCCTCTGTATGGAGTGGTAGCATGTCAGTCTTACATCCAAGAGGTCCCGAGTTCGAATCTCGGCTAGGGCGAGTTATTCTAGGAATATGAAGCAGATAGGAAAAATAAGCTTCTGTAAACACAGTTTGTGGAAGAGAGATAAACATGTGGTGGCTAGAGAAGGTCATATGAATGTAACACTTTTTTTTTTATCCTTAGCGTACTATTTTAGTTAGGAACTAAGAATTTCACCCCCCCCCCCCCTGAAGGAACTATTCAGTTTCTGAAAGATTGTTTGGTGAGCCATAAAATCCATTAATTTAATGAACTCGAAAATTGCAAGATAGATGGATTTACACTTCTAGATTGCAAATGCAGATTGAGGAATATGGCTGCTGATGCTAGTTGTTCATTGTTATTGCAATATTGAGATTAACACATGAAGCGCGAATATTCATCCAAGGGTTTAATTTCTCTTTTCTCAAACTTTGAGATACGGTAACATGTAGATTTAGTGCTAAGACCATTGGCTGACGTTTTAAAACTGCCAGTCCTGTGGTTTACTTGAAATTTTAAATTATTACATATATCCAAGAAAATTAGAGGAATGAGAGGTAGAATCGGAAGTGAAAAATTTAATGCCACACCTGGGACTTGAACCACAGACTCTCCGCTCACCAGGCGGGCGCTCTAACCACTAAGCTACTGCGAAAACCTGCCAGAATGACAGAGCGTTCGCCTGGTGAGCGAAGAGTGTGGTTCAAATCCCAGCTGCGACACTGAACTTTTCAGTTCCAAATCTACCTCTCAAACATTGCCCACGTCTTGTGTGTTTAAGAACACCAACAGTAAAGTTTGTTGGCATAAATAAAAAATTGAGCATTGCTTAATAAAATGGTTATAGTTTTGTAGGTTAAACCGATAAAGAGTATACATTTCACCAGAAGGTTGTGATTAATAACATTATTTTAATTATAGTTTTATTAATATGTGGTTAAATAAATTTAAATTACTATAGATAAGTTGATATTGTTTTAATACTGTAAATTACTAGTGTTATTTATTCGGACAAAAGCTTCATCAGGAGTTCCTAATAGTAAAGTAATAAACTTTTAGAATTTATTTGCTTCTGCTTCAGTTTTTGCGGACCAGATTATTGAGTGGCAAAGGGGTAGCCGAACCACAGACCCTCATTTAGCCGGTGATGGAGCTGACGAAGCAGAACGTTGAAAATGCAATCTCCTGCTGGGTGCAAGCAGTGACAGAAGAATTTGTTGTGAAAACAAGGCATCATGGGTAGCGGAACGTGCCTTTGCCGTCTTTTGTTGGCATAGCGCTTCTATTTTACTGAAAGAATTCTTATAGGAAACGTGACATTTGCATGTGCTGCCCCGTTTTCACGGGTTTTTACTAAAACCCGTTTTATGCACATTTATTCTTCTTGCAGCCGGCACAAATAATTCTAGATCGGGTCAGATAGCATATTATGAGAGGGATAATTTTACCTATTTTCTTAGGGATAAGGAGGAACATTTCTATCTTTGTCCACCAGTACGTAGAAAATAACTCGTGTGTAGCCGCGTGGGAATAGATAGGTTAGGACAGTACTCTCCAAATTTCTTATGTGCTCGGGCACATTTAACTCACGCCTAAGGAGGCGCGGGCGCCATCACAACCACCGTTAGGGCAAGTAACCTCCTTGTGAGTGGAAAAAGGGAAAGCACTGCTACTTCATGGGTACGTACTGGGAAGATATATGAAAATTATAACCTCGGAATTCTACGTAACATTGAAAAATAGAAAAATTGAATATATTGCTTTTCAGAGGAAACTTTATTTCATGTACAGGTTATTTATTGTACAATTAGTGAAATTAATTTGTGGGACTGTACTTAGTGCAATATTCTTGGAAATTGATGCTGTACTGAGGTTGATTTGTGTGTTTTGTGCAAGTTTCATCTTACTTAGAAAGAGCGCTTTTTAAACTCGCGCTAATTGCGTTTCGAGAATTAATCGATATTGCGCTTTGCCATTGCTGAATGGGGATTCTCTGATTGGTGGAGCTCCTGTCCTTTAATGAAAATTGAATTGCCCGATTGGATGAAGACCAGTCCTTTAATGAAAGTTTGAAATTAAGCTGGTCCATTAAAGTATCGCTATTCGACTTATAATTAATATATTTGGCTACGGTCGAGCATAAAATAAATTAACACCTTCATATGCTTTTTCCTCTATTTCCAGGAGTCTTTAGTGCAATATATTTTTAACATTAATGGATGTTTTAACCAACTATTATGCGTGGTGTTCCAAGTATAATAGGTACAAATTATTTGAATAATACATATATGACAAATATTACAAAGTTATTCAGTTATACGCAAATTTATAATGAAATAAAATAAACCCTTAGCGCAACAGCCCATGAAGGGCCAAGGCTTGCCACCCAGCCGTTGCGTCCCCCACCTCTTCCCACTATAGGCGTTATTGGTGGGGTGCAGTACTGGAGGGTGGGACGTGGTCAGCACCCCGAGCCCTCCCGGCCAGTTCTCGACCTGAGGCCGCTACTTCTCCATCAAGTGGCTCCTCAATTGGCCCCCACCCCCCTGGGACCTAACGAGGCTGAGTGCACCCCCTGCCAGACCTCCCAGCGTCCGGCCTACCCGATACAGCATTTTTCGGGGTTTCCTCGAGTCGCCAGGTGGATGGTGTGTATAGGTCAGAGCTGGATTTAGGCCTAGTTAAACTAGGCAGTTGCCTATGGCGGCAATTTTCCGGGTGGGCTGCATTTCCTGCAACTTTCCGTTCCCTTTTTTACTGTAAAATTTATTTTTAAACAATGTTGGCAAATCTTTTCTGAAGTTCGATCTTGTACAACTTGTGAAAGTCGAATATTATTGTTTTATCGCACTGTCATGTGCTCGTGGCGAGAGTAAAAGGAAAGACTGCAGCCACGTAATTTTATCGTAAAACGTGTATAGGTCGTGAGGCAAGACAAGAACAATTCCCCTACCTACGCAGTGGCAACTCTTCATGTGAAAGAGGCTGATGGTGGGGGAAGTTGCGTAGTATGTATGCGCAGAAGTCGAAGTTTCCGTTCACGACGCAGTGAAGTTGGCCAGCATAGCTTTAGTGCATATTGCTAGAGATATATATGTATAAAAATTAGCATTATAACGAACAAAGTTATTTGACTATAATTATGGCCATGTGCCAACAATTACTTTAATGTGAACTGCACGCTGTTATAGTAATGTTTACTCATTCGCAGCAAGCTCGCCCACCTTTCCCCGTTGCAGAGAGGGAGGGAAGGAAAGCAGCTTCCCCTATGCGCAAGATTCGTTCATGTCTCAGCTCGCGACCTATATAAGGGGCGGGGAGGAAATTATTAATTTAACTGCTTGCATAAACAGCAAGGCGTTGTTGAAACTGTATGTTTATTGTTTATCGCTAGTAGTACAACCGAATTACATTTTCAATATAGGCTTGTATTGTCATCAATAGCTTAAAAATAAATCGCAGCCTGCCTTTCAGAAATCTATTTTGTTTCAACAATGAATATTTGAGTATGTTTGGAACTGTAAGCGACTATATTTTAGATTTTTAGAATTCAGTGGACTTAGTGAATTGTTGTAAGGACAGAGGATGTAAAAAATTATAAGTACTCATTCCGTAAATCATAACTTCCAAAAATGAGTGATTCTTTCTAGAACATTGCTCAACAAAATAATAGTGAGCAAAGGGAAAATATTGCGTTTTCTGGCAGAGAAAATTACAAAATAAATGTTTTCGTTGTTATTATTGACAAGCTGTGTCAAGGACAAACGTAGATGTAATGTGTATGAAGGATTCTTTGCTCATTTTCATTTTCTCACTAAGCTCTGCGAATAATTTTCGAACGGGCTCAAACTTTAAGAGCAACTTACTCGGAAGACGTAGAGGATGAATTCGACAATGAATGCCTTCTGTCTTCTCGCCTCATTTTTTCTCTCGAGGGTGCCCCGCAAGAGATATAGGGTACCAAAGATTTTCAAGGTCGACGTGCCTAATCCCTCCGCGACGACCTCTCATATCCTATATGTTACACAATTTCACACTGTAAACATTTTGCTGGAAACATTCATTTTGGAATAATGCGCTTAGTATTTTTCAAAGAACAACTTATTCTGCAATTAATCACAGCCAATTTGATATCATTTGTGAGTACGGCTTTAAGTATTAAATTGTATCAAGTCATTGTGACGCAGCGGTTATGGGCTGAGCTTATCAGCCAGCAGGGAAGATACAAGCCGACAGAACAAATGCTCTCGCCCAAGTAAATGTTGGAAGCGTTATCGAGAGATAACAGGATTATTCTGAAACGTTGTTTCACTCCACCTCCCGAACATTCTGGAACACTGTGGAAAATAAACATAATTAACGCTAACTTTTCAACTGCACGAATTTCCATTTCTTTGCAAAAGCGTTGGGTTTAATTCTTGCATTTGAAGGATGTTCGAAACTTCTGTGGTTTCTTTCCTCATTCCCGGAGGTTTTCTCAAAAATGCAAAAGAACGGTTGCTAGAAGCGACCTCACGTCACTAATACACTTTTGTTCGTGCAGAACTAAACAAAGGATATAGTAATACAAAAACTGCGTGAAGAATGACTGGTGGCTCTGTAAATGCTCAGACCGAAGTCTGTTAAAAGCAACACTTTTCTATTAAATTTAGAGGTCTTTGCAGTTTTAAGTTCTCAACCATTCACTTATATTTTTATTATTTTTAGGCTTTATACATTAACATTTCATGCAATTTTTTAAATATTTTATTTCTGTATTCAAAGCAAAAATATCTTCAGACAGATAAATATCTTAATGCATGAAATTAATTACTGAAAAATTCCAAAATATAAAATACGAGTATATATTGTCACCGCGCCCGCCGCATCTAATTGCCGACAACAGCAGTGTCACCCATTGCATTATTGTCGGCACTACCGCAAAGGAGCCGAAGGAAAGAGACAGAGAATGGCCGCATTGTTGGGGCGCTTGCCGAAAGAGAGAAAAGGATAGAGACTTCGAGAATCTTCTGCTTTGTATTTCACCGCAATAACTGAACTTTCCAGAATAGTGCCTGGGAGATATAAATAGCGGTAAAGTGCGACAGAAGGGGCAGTCAGACGTATGTGAAGCATTGAGTAGTCGTGCCGACGGAGACGGACAGACGATGTGAAGTTGTGCCGACGGAGAAGGGACAGTTCTTTGTGTTACGAGTTCGGAGCCGTGCTGTTGGAGAATCGGAAAAGACTTTCTTGTTGTTGCAACGAGTGTACAAAGTTACTGTTTACGGGAATAAAAGTGTTTCTTTATCTCGACTACATCTGTCTTCTTTACTTTACACACCAACCAAAGTCACAATATTACAATGCCAAACTCTTATCTCTAAATCACTTAAAGCAGGTTTTCATCAGGACTTAGAAAAAACGCCTTTATATTTTAATCCTCTATTGCATGAATTATTTTTCCACTTATATTTTTTACCTCTAACTCCTAAACAATGTTTATATTCCTGTCACAACAACCTTAACTTAACTGAATGTCTTAGTTTACTGAAGGGGTTCACTATGCAATAGAAAGCTAAGCCTTGTCAATTAATAGAAGGCTACCAAATAAAATACAATAATTTTAGTCTTTCAACATCATTAAATTCTTACGTCGGGAGAGGAAAATGAAGCAGCACTGCCTGTGTGGTGTGATGGTTAGCATGCTGGCTTCCTAGAACCAAAGTATATTATATTGTGACGTCGGGCGGACGGACAAAGCTGGACTGCTTCGCGCTGCGTGTAGTGCCGGCGAGCGGACTATGACGTTTAAGACCGGGCTTCCTCGCGGGACTGCTGTGTGTACGTGACTTAACAATCGAGGCGACAGAAACAGAAGGGGTGTCAAGAGCGTTCGCGAGACTTCTAGCTGAGCCATTTCCGGTGCGTGTGTGTAGAAATCGAGAAAGATCCGTGTGACGTTATCCCAGTATATAAGGAGGCCAGAGGAGTGAGTTTGGAGTTGGTTATGGACATGAGTTGGTCAGGGAGTTCAAGACAGTTATGTGTGTGTATCGTCGTTTGGTACGTCATAAGAAGATTCAACGAGCGTGGCGAGTGTTAGGGTATGAGAGACAAAGGAAGTGAAGAAAGACACTAAAAGGACTGAACAAGGTTATGAGAAGAAAAATTGAGGTTTGACAGCCCGAAGGACTTTAGACTGTATTAACGACGAGAAGAAAATTGTATTTGTGGTAAAATTTTGGAAGAGAATAAAGTGATAGAAAAGTAACCGGACTGCATTTTGTCGTCTTTGTTAGAACATATTCCCCTTATTTCGATAGAGCTTGACTAACAGTAATTTTTGCAACAAATTAAATTCCTTTGAAACGTGTAGATCAGGCCTGGGCAACTCACGCGATACCTTGAGCGACCTTCATTCTTTTACTTGCTAATACAGTTATCAAGGTCGTGAGCAATCTGCGCTTTCTGAGTACCAGTTACCCAGCCCTGGTATAGATTCTTAAAGAACAAACAGTTTTTACATTAAAAAATGAGTCATAAAGAATAAAATCAGCATACATTAATAACGGATAGCTTACATTCTAATTTTGATCGTATGAGCACGCATTTCGGTGTTAGGTGTTAACTTTCCACATCTGAGAAGTTCGTAAAGAATAAAAAAATCTTGGAATGATCTGGCGGCTCCAAGGGAAACGCCGCCCTCTAAAAACAAATGACTGTGACCAGCGGAGCGTATGCCATTACAAGAAAATGCAGAACAAATCAATGACAACGTTTTTTTCTCCTGAGGCCACCATCGTGAAAGAAAAGCCGATTTTTCGGACCGCTTTACTTCATTAACAGAAAAAGTGATCGGGAACACGTGTTCCAAATTTCGAATAGCAGTCTTTATTTTTAACAGTTAATTAAAAATCTGATGTGTTGCACTCACATGACTTTCTCTACTCTTGTACTAACCATTCTAACAAACTCTTATTCCTATATTTCCATGTTAGTTAAGATAAAAATTCGTACAAATTATCTTACTGCTTATGTCCTTGTAGGTGCAAAGGAGATATTAGAATACAGAAGGCTTTGTGCGACAGTCAAATCTTTTTGACCTTTGAGATCCCTTTCTCTTTGCACGATTAATATTAAAAAAAAAAAAAAAAAAAAAAAAAAAAAAAAAAAAAAAAAAAAAAAAAAAAAAATGAACAACTTTGTTGCATTTCGCTAAAGTTCTAAGTTTTCCGAAACTCACACACATAACAAGGAATATCTCCGAAATGGTTCACCCTACAAGAAAATTTACTGAGAAATAAATTGTGTATTTGACCAAGATCTACATTTTTTGTATAGTATGATTTGGTCTATCTCTAACGGTTTACGAGTTATGCAAAAGTCGTCCAGAGTAAATACGGCTACAGGGGCTATAGTCAGAAAATTAAAGAAATACATTTCATTTGTCATAAAAATATCTCAAACATATGGCATTTTAATCAAAATCGTCAGAGCCATTTTCAAGAAAATCAAAATGTTTGAAAAATGCTCCATGTAAAGGGTAGTTTAGGGTGGGGCTATTTTCTTCAAAGTCTTCGTGTCACATCCTTGAACGACATTAAACTTAAATACCAACTTTGGTTTTTAGCCTAATTTTAGTTTTTGAGTTATGCTGTCCACAGACTGACAAACTGACACAGATACACACACGGACCTTTTTCTAAAAATGCTTTTTTTTGATTCAGGGGGCCTCAAAACATATTTCTGGTGAAATCTCGACATCGAATTTTTGGGTGGAATACAATACTTCCGCTACTTACCAGTAGAGAAAGTAAAAATAGATAATTTACAATGAAACATTCATTTCTTACTGTTCAAGAGGAAGCAAACATGTTTTGTGTTGAAGTGAAAGATGTATTAGAATTAGTAAGTACATATCCTGAAATGCACCTGCTTTGTGCATTTACAAATGAATTACACCTTTATCACACATCGAAAAGCACTTATTACATCTAATGATGACACAGCATCTCTTGCATCAAACAAAGCATGTAAAGGTTAACACTTACTGTCTGCAGACATTTCAATCCACAGGTTTTCATGATCGTAAACACTTCTCCTTTAGTTTATTTACCCCTTTTCTTTGACATGGTGGGGTGTCCGTGAGAGAGGACGATTTGGATGCATGGTTGGTGAAGCATGCACTAGCAATATAACTTGGGAATTAGGCTTAATTTATAAGCTCGTGAAACGGTTAGAGAAAATTGTGTGTGTGTGTGTGTGTGTGTGTGTGTGTGTGTGTGTGTGTGTGTGTGTGTGTGTGTGTGTGTGTGTGTGTGTGTGTGTGTGTGTGTGTGTGTGTGTGGTGGGGGTATACTTAAAAAAAAAAAAAAACCCTCAACCAACTTTGAATTTTTTTTTCAACATTGAAAAACTTTATTCCTACTAACGGACGTGGTCATAAAACATCTAAATTCTATTCAAAAGTTATGAAACCGAAATTATAATGTGAATATAATTATGTAATTGACAATAGAAAGAAACAAAAGGAGATTCTAATCGACAGTTAAGGGGAAGAAGTAATAAAGCCGAATAGATTAGTCACAACAATGGAAGCCTAGGCAGATTTAAATGAGTGATAAGGTTACAATTGTTGTACGTGCAAAGCCCGAACGATTCCGCGGGCTGATTCGTATCTTACCATGACGTGCTCTGAAGTTGACCAATGGAAATCGCTTACTTCGTGTCGCCCACTCAAAACATATGCAACGCAAAACACATTCGTCTTGAATCGAGCAGAGAGTGCACGTGCAACTTTGTGATTTGTACGTAAGCTAGCGCGTATACATTTTTCAGTGGTTGCCAAAGGGTGACAAAGTTAAAGTACTATAAAATTGCAGTTGAAGTTACAAAATTACATTCTATTTAGATATCGTCGGCAGTTCTCTACAAATTTGCAAATAAAGTCAAATGTTTGTTAATTCTTCGTTTGGTTCCATTCCTACCACAACTCACGCATACCCTGCAGATTAGGACCTCTTGCTAGAGCTAGTCCGGACACCAAACACAAGATAGGATATATCCTGGTGACGAGATCTTATAGATCTTAAAGGCGACGTCTTCGACATAGGGGAACATCTGCGTCAGTTATTAAAAGTCTTGAAGTAGCCGAGTTTGGGAAGCACCAAGTTTTGAAGCCAATTATGAAGTAGTTAGTCCACTAGTCAGCTGTCTTTTCTCATGAGCATATAGGTGCAGAGAAAACGCAAGGATCTGCTTTTAAATAACACATTTTTTTATTAATGTTTAATCTTATTTTTAATTGAATCAAACACAGTACTTATGCTATCGATTTTCAATAGTTTCTGAATACAGATCTCCAAACTCAATAACCTCTTCTAATTGTATTACAATTTAACACTAAACTATTTAAAATACTAATACACATGTTTAACTATTTGCGAAAATATCCGTGAGGCTTCGAAGAGAGAATGTTTTCACTCAGGATATAAATTTTTCTGTTTATGGAGAAGTAGGTCTTTATGGAGAACAATTTACAGACACTGTCTATCTGCGAGAGAATCTACCCGCCAAAAACGCATTTCCCAAACGACTTCTGTGAATTTCAAATGGAATAACATTAACTTCTCTATGAATACTTTAAAGAAAGTCTATATGGGCTTTTTGGACGATTTAATTAAACGTGATTCTTCAAATACTCCCAGAAGGTGCCCGCATCTGTAACGTGGTGGTGGCGTGTGAGCCACACGTCCAAGGAGTCGCGAGTTTGAATCTCGCTTAGGGTGAGTTATCCGGATAAGGTTTCTTCCGAGGTTTTCCCTTATCCTGAGAGGACGAATGTAGGCTAACTTAAGGTTCTATGGACCTCGGGTTTATTTGAGCATCATTTTATTCATTCACGTCCGATATGACCCTACGTTGGAGGACGTTAATTTAAAAAAAACTCCCAGAACATAATTGCAGAAATCTGGGAATCCTGAAAGTCATACTGTGCCTCCCTTTTTTGAGATGACTATTTCCAAAGAACCCACTCACAGAAATCTTGCCCATTTTCACCCCTATTTCGCTAATATTGATTACAGGAAAATCTGGTTCCGTAATGTGAAACTTTTTGATTTGGATTATGTATTATGCAAGAGAAGGCACAAGATTCAACTTTTATCTAAGAGTATTCGCAGGTAAAATTCGCCAATCTTGAAGTTTCTATTTCGGCACCTACGCGGGTTTTCTCTTGGTTCTCGCCACTCATTCCACCAATTGCTCCATCATTACTTTCCGTTCATAGATTTCGCCTGCATTCCATATCAACCTCTTACTCTTATACGTGGTGCTGGGCTGACCATCCGCTTACAGATGTTCACTCTTTCCGGTCCATAGGTTCCTCTGCTTCTCGACAGGCGTCTGACCCTAGGCACTGACTTGTAAATCTAGGGGATGCAAGTCCTACATAAGAGGAGGGTAATCATGTAAAGAGGAAGTTTTTATTTAAATGTTGTAAAATTGTTACATTCGGCTTTAATACAGATATAAATTTGCTAAATAGGCTTCACGCTTTAATGTTTTTTGAAAAAAAATTGTTTTACGTTTATTATACTAGCTAATCGAGCATTGCACAGGATCCAGAAAACAATTTTTTACAAAAGCAAAAAAAAAAAAAAAAAAAAAAAAAAAAAATAATAATAATTAAATACTACCACACAAAGCTCCCATATAGGGCTTTTCGTTCTTACAGTTGTTTCACAAAAAATTTAAAGCTTGAAATATAATTTGGGTAACGATTTATCCGTAGTAGTTAATTCAATTGTATTTTGAATTAAAAGAGTAAAAAAAAAAAAAGTTGATAAGTTTAACATCCTTCAAGGAAACGAAGATTTTGAAGAAAATTGCTCCACCTTAAACTACCTTCACATGGAAAAATTTTCGAAAATTTTGACTTTCTTAAAAATGGCTCTATCGATTTTTATTAAAATGCCATATGTGAGATATTTTTTATGATAGTATATTTTGAAGAAGATATAGGAATAAGAGTTTGTAAGAATGATTGGTACAAGAGTAGAGAAATTCATACGAGTGCAACACTAGATTTTTTATATTTATATTATGTTAATCGAGACAAATGTTTGCGGAAATGATTTCCTTGCACATTTCGTTGTAGATACAAGAAGACCCAATATCACGAAGTCATAACGATATTTGTAAAGTGCGTCGCAATATTGTGGCGATTACTGCATTTTAGTGCAGAAAATTGTTTTCAGGATTTCAGAGGCTTTTTCAGAAATTTCAGGATATAAATGTTATTTATCAGGTAAATATCTCAACTATATGAAAATTTAATAAGAAATCGTTATATACTTACGAGAGAAGTCTCTCCCTAACCCTCATTCTTTAAAAAAAAATACAGAATTTTTTAAATCATCTTTGATTCCTCATGTCTTAATACATGTAAATTTTGATATGGATTTTTTGGTGAAATACAAAACTTCCTCTTCCTATTATGGCAGATGGTAATAACAGTATTTTACGAATGGAATATACATCACAAATTAGAATGTGCAGAGAAACGCTTCTAATTATAGCATGCCAGATTTTCCCGTTTTTAGCTGTTCAGAGAAATAACATATAAAATAAAATGAGTAATAAGTTTCAGAATATTGATTATAAATGCTTGTTAAAAATAAGTAACTTGGAAGTAAAGTTTATGTTGATATTTATATTTAGTTTCAAATATATGACACTTCATTCACCAAAAAGCTTAGTAGTTACAAAATAAGTTCTTATACTCGTATATAATTCGAATTGAATATCTGCATTTTGTGAAACAAACGTTTGATTTCAATAAAGTTTTGCATTCTTTTAATTGCAACTCTTTTGTGAGATAAACGTTCAGGAATTAGAGATAATTAGGGAGACTATGGGGTTAAGCTTGGTAATTTATTTTTTACAAAAAATCTAAATTTTATAGCGTTATAACACTTAACTAAAAATACGATCTGCTTATCATTGTATAGAATATAGTTTCAAGTTTTAGTTTTATATAGGACGCATGTATTGAAAAAGAACGTCATTTATTACACAGAAACATCAGAACACCAGTGTATTTCTTATCACAACTAAATTGGTCGTTTCCTAGCCAGTAAATGTAAATTTGCCTATGATGAGGTGGATGTTCGTTGAATCCGCAAAAGTGATTTGTTACACTTGGACAATAGTTTCACAGAAAACTGCGGTACACAAATTATTTTTAGTCGATGCTCTCTAAAACAGTTGTTTGCTAAAAAATAGTCATTTAGGGCATTTTAAATAAAATCAACGTAGCTCTGTTCCGATTCAATGCCTGTGGCTGGGATTGAAATTTATTCGATATTACCACTCATATTTCCACAACACTTGACAAAGTGCTTGCTATGTATAGCTACTTATAAAATAAACTTGTACCACATCCTATAAACAAAATAGTTGCAACTGATTGTAAAAATCAGTTTACGACAGAGCGGCGTGCACCAGTCTAATGTAAGATTTTCTTCTGAAGTAAACTGCGATTTCCACAAGAGAGTAAACCACTTTCAAAGTAGATACTTTATTCCTTTGAAATACTTAGGGAGTAAATTGCTACAGAAATAAATAACGAAGAATGTAGTCATCTGGTATTTTTACTACGGAAGTAAATAGATCAAAATATAGGTTAGAATTCATTCTCGTGACTTAGATGGGATATCGATTGAACTACAATACTGCTTCGCATATGGAAGAAACATGTATTGACGTGCTCATATATTACTTACAGTGACGTATTAAAACATTACGAAAACACTTCTCTAGCTTACTTTCTAGGAAATATGCTACCACTGCATCATCCTCACAAAGACTGAATCTACTCCTTGGAACAATTGGGATATTATTTCAATTATTTTCAAAGCATAATCCACACTGGTAGCTAACGACACCTGTTTTAAATTATTCCGGTGTTTTCATGGCCACCTGCTTTTTAACCTTTGCTTGAAGGTGTTCGCAAATTATTTTAAGCTGCTTTTCAGTATGTTTCCAGTCACTCGAAGCATTGAACTCACCCGTCATGACTTTCTGGGTACTTCTCTACCTATCCTGCATCTTTGCATCGTATTTTCGCACTGTATGGATAATCACTATCTCTTCCAAAAAATTCTCTCTTTCGTGACCATCTATACATTATCCTTTCAAATACACCACGTAAACATAAAATACTCCGTGAATAACCCAAAGATCTCTCCGACGTTACTTCTGTAATTCGGACTTGTTTAGTAAATATTACTTTGGAAGTAATTTACTAAAGTATATCAACCTATATATTGAACATGTTATGGCTATAGAAATGAACTAATAGTCATTTGCTTAATTTATACGTGCTATAAAACTGAGTTTAGGATATCTAACACACAAGTTTAAATTGCTGATATAATTTAGAAATTTTTTAGCAAAAACTATTTTATGCGCCACATACGCAAAAACTTCAGTGAATTCCCGATTTATGCCTCGTCCAAAAATACTGAAGTCAACTGCTAATGCCTTATTTTGTGTATTTACCTAAACAATTTTGCTCAAGCCAGGAATAATGCACATTGAAAGGAATAACTCAAATAGAAAGAAATAACTCGCTTTAAAAATGATAAGACACGTCATATTTAATATTTTGAAACAAATATGACAGCCGTTACTATACAGTGAGTGGCAACCTATATTTTCTCATCTTTCACCATAAAATCTAGTTATCTTATTAATAGTTTGCATTACCAGTTTCACTTCTTTTTATATTAAAGGTTTGCTTGCAACGGTAACTGTTTCATTGTTGGCTTGTTTAAAATTTTTACAATTTACACTACTGCTTTAAGAAGTGACATTCTAATTATTTAGTGCTCTGTGTTTACAACGTGGTAGTGGCTGAGTCGAAGTGTGCATTCTTGAACATTTTCTATCATACCTGGGAGTATATATCTGATCACTCGTATTTAACTCTTCCGTATTAGCAAGCCTAATAACAAAGACTCTACGTTTCTACGAGAGATCACTTCCAAAAGTATCCAGACCCTCTGTACGGGATGAATTAAATTATTCATGCAACTAAATTAGATAACTGGGAACGTTTGTGTTCATGCCTCACATTCTGTTCTATAATGGCTAAACATTTCGAGTTATTTAGAAAAATTCCTGTCAAAATATAAAATTTAACATCCGAATGTTTTTTTTGAAATGAGTTAATTTTAGGTTTCTTTGTATATACCTTATTTATTAAAGACTTTGTGTAGCCGAATTCTAAACTTGGGCGTTAAGGCTTTAATTTGGATAATAAATCTATAGCCATTCCTCTACTCGCCGTTTTTCTCTAAAAAAGCAACATTACTTTATGCCATTGATTGTAAATTCCAACCTTACACTTTAAAACTTCGGTTTTGTCGCTAACCACTAATTTTCGCGATTTATTTGAAATTAATGTGAAATATGCTTTTTCTATCTCAATAATTTGTTTCAAGAGAGCTTCTATAATTATTAGACAAAATTTGATGATAAATGCGAAATAACTTAATACTTTTCAATATATTTTTTCATATTTTTACCACGAAATAGATACGTTCTTCCAAGCCTACGTACAAATTTAAGAAACTCAACAGTTCCCATAGCAACACAATGACCATTTCATCTGGATATCTTCGCCCATTGCATATATTTCAGTGCCTAAAATTGGAAAAATGAATACATGAAAACCAAGGAAGACTTACATGCGTTTTCTGCAGAGAAGAGGTACACGAGCACTGGAAAGGCACTGGCTATGCACAACACCAAGTTTACACCAGATGCTGAGATGCAAAAACGTGTGTATGACCAGGGCTGTGCCCCCTTACGGTGTTTAAGTAGTTGGGGCCCTCGTCATGTCATGTGGTGGGGGGTTTGAGAGGGAGGAACCACGCAAAACGTGTCAAATATGTAAAAGAGAACCGCCATGTCATTGCACTGCAAAGAGCGGCAGGTTGGTGTGTTTTGTAGCAAGTGGATCTCTTTGTGAGGGGAAACTAGATCGAATCTCGCCTCCTGCATTGCAGTCTTGCACATCCTGCAGCAATGTAAACGCTCATTACGTGAAACTTATCCTTGTGAACAATACTGCCAATAAATTAATGTATTATATTCAAATTTATTACATCTGAAAAGAAGTTTTGTATTACTTTTTATTATCTATTTACTCCAGTAAGTAAACAATGATCGGGGACCGATTAATGAAAATTGGGCAAAAATGGTCAAGAGTAATCCTTGTGACTTTTCAACTTATTAATTTCGACTCTGAAGAAGGTTGTCATGTAAATCATGTAAATGTTTATTATGTAAATACAGATGCGTGGCGATTTAAAGAGGAGACGTGTATCGCAATTGAGGGTCCTTTTTCTTTCTTCTTCTTCATCATCTTCATCTCCATTTTAAACTTCTTACAATTTTTACAAAACTTCTTGAATGGCTTTGCAAAACTTGGCACATTTATACTAACCAATTTTTAAATTATAAATTTTCAGCAAAAATATGCAATATTTATTAAATACACGTAATAGATTTCCAATTATAGAAGACACAAAATTTAATGGCGGCTGATATCTGACCAATGTTGTTCTATTTCCTGTTGTGCAAATACATTTTGTGGGTGCCAATGATATAATTGATTTACAGCATGATTTCACAGTATATTTAATTATACAACACCGCAAGGCATGGCAAGCTTTTGATTGGATGTTGTGTTAAATCTTCCGCCATTGTTACTACGTGCAACTTTCAGCGTGTTTTCCTCGATTGTAATATTTAGGACTTTTCAGCATTTAACATGCAATTTTTAAGTTATTAGAGGAAATCTTCGGAAATAATTTGCCCAATACATTTTAACTAAATTTGCTACGCATTTATTATAAGGTAAAACAAACTCACCCAAGTATAATAAGCATACATTTTTTGCGAAATCGAAACTCACAACTGAGCAACAATTATTTTTGAAAGCAATTAATTTAAAACTGTTTCTAGCAAACATTAATATTAAATGTGTTAATATTATGCAGTTTTTAACCTTTCTTATGTTTAGAATTATCTTTTTTCTATAGATTTATTAGCAGCCTGTGTCTTTATTACTACCCTAAAATGGGATAGCTAACTACTGGATATTGCCTCTCAGAAATTGCATTGAAAGCAGCATTTCTTATAAAATAGCTTAAATGTGCGTTTTAATCCAGGAATGATTTGAGATATATCAAACTTTGCCACCGCGCTTCTTCATACCAGCATAAGATGGTGTAAAAGGCTTAAGGTGCTCAGTACAGTATTTTAGATTCCGCAACATTCGCGTATCTGTTCACTTAACTATTACATTTTGGGTAGGTGTAGAAAATTAATGAATTAATTAAATGTCATATTAAGTTCAACACTTTAGAAGGATGCGACACGAAGATTTTCAAGAAAATTCTTTCGCTGCAGATTACCCTTTATGTATTTTTTTTAGAATATTTTGATTTCATGAAAATGGTTCTAACGATTTTGATTAAAATACCATGTATGGTATGCTCAAGATATTTTTATGACAAATGGAATATGTCTATTGATTTTTACTTTCTCTACTGGTAAGCAAGGTATTGTATTCCACCCAAAAATTCCATTTCGAGATTTCACCGGAACTGTATGTTTTGAGACCCCCTGAATTCTAAAAAAGCATCTTTAGAAAAAGATCCGCGCGCGCGCGTGTGTGTGTGTGTGTGTGTGTGTGTGTGTATGTATGTGTGTGTGTTTGTGCACAGCGTAACTCAAAAACGAAAAGTAGTTTAAAAACCAAAGTTGGCATTTAAGTTTAATGTCTTTCAAGAATACGACACGAAGATTTTGAAGAAAATAGCCCCACTCTAAACTACCTTTACTTAGAAAAATTTTTCGAAAATTTTTATTTTCTTGAAAATGGCTCTAACGATTTTGATTAAAATGTTTGAGATATTTTTATGCCAAATGAAATGTATATCTTGAATTTTCTGGCTATAGCCCCTGTAGTCGTATTTACTCTGGACGACTTTTGCATAACTGGTAAACCATTAGAGATAGACCAAATCATACTATATAAAAATGTAGATCTTGACAAATACACAATTTATGTGCGAATAAATTTTCTTGTAGGGTGAACCATTTCGGAGATATTCCTTGTTATGTGTGAGTTTTGCAAAACAAAACCTTCGTGAAATGGATCATCGTTCATTTTTTATAGGCATGTTAAGTGTGCAAAGAGAACAGAAACTCAAAGCTTTAAAAGATTTGACTATCGTACAAAGTCTACTGTATTCCCATATTCCCCTTGCACCTACAAGGAAATAGGCAATAAGACAATTTGTACAAATGTTTATCTCAACTAACACGAAGAAGATATAGGAATAAGAGTTTGTAAGAATGGTTAGTACAAGAGTAGAGAAAGTCATGTGAGTGCAGCACATCAGATTTTCTTGGAATGGCCTCTGAATTCCTCTTCATTGTGAATGATTCCTGCATAATTGGTAAATCATAAGAAATAAACAAAATCTTATTACTCAAAAATGTAGATCTCGTTAAATTACAGTAATTTTTTTCAGAAAAATTAAATTATTTTGCTGTTTAACGACGCTGTCAATTGTTAGGATCACATTAGCGACGCCGGTGTGCCCGAATTTTGTCCCGCAGGAGTTCTTTTGCATGCCAGTAAATCTACTGACATGGAGCTGTCGTTTTTAAGCACACTTAAAAATCATCGATCTGGGCCGGATTTGAACCCGCGACCTTGGGATCAATAGGCCAGCGTCTAACCAACGAGTCACCCAGACCGACTTTTTGTTTTGCGGAGATAAGTTTTTGAGACGTTCCTAATTACTAGTTTTAATTTTTCAACACTTACACTTTTCTTAAGTGGGAGGTCGTTATTCGTTTATTTTTTCTCCGATTATCGGCAGTCTATAGCGCCTATAGACCGCGCTCGGATTATGCACACAAAGCGGTCGCCCTAGGGGAACTTTCCGCTTAACATTTGAGCTACTCACAGTAACTTTCTTTCTCATTATTATTGCATTACGAAGACAATTTTAAACCTTATAGTACTGATGTCAGAAGTTAAGATGTAATACTTTTATTAGGTACAATTTCTCGTGCTACTATGCAGAAATAGCTTAATTTTGTATCTTCAAATGGTCGGCAACGCCTCCAATAAATTTCTTAGCCAACTTAACTGGTGTTATCTATCCTCACACCCACTTACGCATACCCTTAAGAGAAGATCCTATAGTTCACCACTAAGGTAACTGGCAGTAGATATATCTAAGATCGGGATATTGTTTATCTCGATTAACACGAAGTAGATAGAATAGAATTAATAATGCGTGATGAATGAAAGTGTAGGAAATCAGTAAGTTTAAAGCCCAGTGGTCGGGATGGACAAAGAGAAACAAAAGATGTAAAGGGAGGAAATGTTTACATGTCGCGAGGCGGCTCGGCGCGGCAGTGCGAAGCCGTGAAATGAACGTGAACCGTGAAGTGACGACATGAGAGGTTGCCTTGCGTGACCCTAGCCGTTGTAACAACACAACAAGCTGCAGGGGTTAATACCATACATTACAAACACTTCTTCCCTCTCTACCCTGCAATTTATTTTAGCTTTGTAACCCTCATTGTCAATCAGCTACCGCTTTACAACTAAATTGCTTTAGTTTATACGCTGTAGCATTTGAACACATTGCATTGTTGAAAATTAAACGTGTAGTTGATACAAAACTTTCTCTACCCATGAGTAATTCAGACATCTGTTATATTACCTATACCCAGATCACTCATCGGCTTTCCAGTTCCACATGAAGGGGCAATTCTGCTCTTTTGGGTGGTGAAAGATATATTTTATATATATTTTTCTTTTTTTCTTTTAAGAATGTGCGAATGATGCTGCTTTCGGTAACGTGGAAAGGCAACCCGCTCCTAAAGTGAACATGGCTAGGAGAGTGCCGTAAATTTATCAAGCTACATCAAGGCAAGAATCAAAGAGGCCGAAGTGGAAACTTAAAAAGCGACCCTACTATACCGGGTGGAAGGAAAGTCATTACATTAATTTAAACCAGTAGTAGATCTTGGTATTTGGAACACATTTTGTAAATTACGTTTTTGTCTCTGACCATTTCCTACGGAGATATTTTAGTTTTGTCGAAAACAAGCTGGCAACACTGCAGATTGTGTGGGTAACACATAACAAAGATAAACAAACACCGTAACGGTGCGTCTTGAAAACAAACTCATACCCTACCTTGTCCTTCCGTGTTTACTGTGCGAGTGTAGGCCAATCACAAGCGTTAGCTCCCAAAATATTACACGAAAGCGAAAGCGCCCGACTGTTTACATCCAAACACCAAGTTAATTCCCTGAACAACTTCAATGCAACATTGTCGACTTACCTCACGTCTGAAAGAGCTGCTCACGCGACTATTTCGAAACCCTGTGTGATGTCCTATAATTACTACCGAAGTTATGTCAGAAATAAGTTCTCTACGCATCTTACAAGTAACAAACTGTTATCTTCGTACATTCTTGTGGAATTACGCATCCAATTTGGAACAGAACCATTTATTTTTTCGAAATCGGCTGATGTAAGATCAAAGTACCATTCGAAGTTTTTGTTTGTAATCCTTCTATGAAGCACATAGAAGAAATATAATGACTTCCCTTCCATTCAGTATATTATGGGCTGATTCAAAAGGTTACGCACAAACTTACGGATATTTCTGAGAGGTCCAAACAAAACGTCGCAAAAGAAACTTATGGTCTAGGAAACAATCCTAAGTCAGAGCAGCACTGTATTTGTAGCACCATTACCACCACCATCATATCTTTGTTATTGTTACAGATTTAGGATAACAATCTAAACATAATAAACAAGAGGTGACAATTCTCTTAAGCAACAAATCAAATTATGAAATACTTATTTCAAATGTATAAAATCACTTGATACTGTGTCAGAGGATTAACTAATTACTTATATTCCCGTTCTTGAAGAGTAAAAAACAGTTTTCTTCACATGTTACGGCGCTGTAGCTGAGCGCTTGGAGCGTTCACCTAATAACTAGGCAGTCCGGGTTCGATTTCAGAGAACCGCATCTGGTATTTGTGGTGGACGAAGCGGCGTCAGGGCGGGTTTTCTACGGGTTCTCCGATTTCCCCCGCCACTTATTCCACCAGTTGCTGCATTATTACCCTTCCAATAATCAATTTTGCGTGCATTTCGTATCATCCTTTTCCGCACTATCATACCTGGTGCTTGACTGACCACTCGCTTCCAGGTCTTCACTCTGTCCGGTCTCTAAGTTCCTGTGCTTTCTAGCAGGCGTCTGACCCTAGGCACTGGTTTGTAAGTGCTAGGGTGTAAAGTTCTGTATAAGGGGAGAGTAATGAGAGAGAGACAGAGTGAGAGAGAGAGAAGTTTACTTCACATAGATTCCATGATCTCAGGAAACTTGGGAATGACATTTCAATGTTTGTTAATCCTTTTACTGTAGATATAGTTAACGTAAGAGTTAACTTGCAATGTGACTCATAGATCTATTAACAAATCTAGTGACAAAAAAAAAAAAAAAAAAAAAAAAAAAAAATGCAGAGATTTAGTTGGCACAGACGTGTTCCATTAACTGTGTAAGCTAATATTTTTATGTTGGTAAGAGAGTTTGCTGCTTTTGTTGCACTGTTAGAACAGCGTTTTGCCCCACGTGTGTCTGAACATTTTTTTCCTCTGATGAACATAGAAAAATCAAAACTGAGAACTGGCGTTTCAGATAGCTACCTCTCGGTGTAACTGCATATTGCTGTTACAGATGTTACGCCAGAGTGTGAACGTCTGCTCATATGTTCGGAAGATAATGAGTGTAATTCCGATTTCATATAACACAAGTATGACTATCTGTTTTCCGTTTGAAACAAACGCCCTGATCGTTAACTATACCAATCCGCTACTGTCAACAGTTTAAGAAGCAAAGAAATACCACTCATACAACCAGCAAGAATATTACGCGGGTTGCGTCTACAGTGGATTCTGCCCGCTCCTGGGTTACTGGCCGCTGTTTACGGCATACCCTGTCAAACGCCGGGACTGCATAACTTCTCAATCCGCAGGCTGAGAAGGAAATGAAAGCAAATATGAACGTATTCTGTGATTATAAACTACTGTAGTACTCAAAGAGCTGACAGAAGATTATTTTTAGATTACATTAAATAAAGTAAGCGCGTATCACCATCGTTCATATTGAAACAAAGGTACAGTCAATCGTTATTGGAAAACATTAATGAATGTAACTAAGAACGTCATGAAAACAACTTAATCATTACTGATAACCGTTGCGGTATCCGCTAACGAACTGTAACTGCGACAGTTATAACTGTTGCCCGAAAATAACATGATCATATCTCTAATGTGAAGAGAAGGCCCTATTTTGTGTCCACCACACTCTCCATGTCTGACACCACTTGATTTCTTCTTATGGGGGCATGTCAAGCAACTTGTATGCATTCCCAATTAAGAGACACTTCTCTTTGTGCTGAGAAGGTAGTTACTCACTCACCCACCCACCCACCCACCCACAAAACCACCCCCACACACGTTTTTCGAAACCTTTCTCGGATTTATTAGGCTTTCCAAACATTTATTCCCGGTGAAATCTACAGGTCAAATAGTACTACTTCTTACTTAACAGGTAGATGATACAGTAGCGAAAAACCCCAGAGGCCAATTAGCGAAAAAAATATTCCCATTTTTTACTTTCTCTACTAATAAGTAGAGGAAGTATTTTATTCCATCCAAAATTTGATGTCGAGATTTCACCAGAAACATATGTTTTGAGATCCCCTGAATGCAAGAAAAAAAAAACTTTTAGAAAAAGGTCAGTGTGTGTGTGTGTGTGTGTGTGTGTGTGTGTGTGTGTGTGTGTGTGTGTGTGTGTGTGTGTGTGTGTGTGTGGACAGCATAACAAAAACGAAGAAGTCGATTAAAAACCAAAGTTGGTATTTTAGCTTAATGTCTTTCAAGGATACGACACGAAGATTTTGAAGAAAATAGCCCCTCCCTAACCTACCCTTTACATGGAAAATGTTTCGAAAATTTTGATTTTCTTGAAAATGGCTAACGATTTTGATTAAAATGCCATATGTTTAAGATATTTGTATATCAACAGAAATGTATATTTTTAATTTTCTGGCTATGGCCTACGTAGTCCTGTTTACTCTGGATGACTTTTGAATAACTCGTAAACCGTAAGAGATAGACAAAATCTTACTATACAAAAAATGTAGATCTCGCTAAAACACACAATTTATGTCTAAATAAATTTTTTTGTAGAGTGAACCATTTAGGAGATATTCCTTATTATTTGTGTCAGTTTCTGAAAACTTAAAGCTTTCGTGAAATGGAACATCGTTGTTCATTTTTTATATGTTAAGAGTGCAAGGAGAACAGGATCTCAAAGGTGTAAAAGATTCACTATCCCTCAAAACCTACTGTATTCAAATATTCCGCTTTCACCTACAAGGAAATAAGCAATAAGATAATTTGTACAAATGTTTATCTCAACTAACACGAAGAAGATATAGGAATAAGAGTTTGTAAGAATGGTTAGTACAATAGTGGAGAAAGACATGCGAGTGCAATACATCAGATTTTTAATACTCTTGTCTACTCTTATAATTTGTTGTAAATTGCACCGATTTTTGTGTATGGTGCATTTTTTATGCACTTAGCTCTCCTAAGTGTGGAATCATTTTTGAAATTTCAGAGAAAAGGTGGTTTGATCTGATGGAGAAAAAAAATGTGTGTTATAGATATTCCTTTCTACGCAAGTTCAAATCATATGTGCGTGACATTGACGGGTATATAAGCAAATCTGATACTACACATTTACACGATCTCCTCTCGCCATGACAAATCTAATAGATATGACATATAGTATTCCTGTTAGGAATGATTTTCTATCTTACATTGTATTACAGTGTATCTTTGCCTAGAGATACGTTTAATTCAAGTAAGAGGTGCTTATACAACCCAGTTCAAAGGTTTATTCGTTGCAACAAATTTTACTATAAATTGGGGAGGAAACGGTAAAGTTAATGGTACTTACATATTAATGAGGGGAACCGAACCAGGGCAGATCATTGCAGTGGTCAGGCAGACGTCAGAGAAACCATTCAAAAGCGCATCTGAACCGCCCAGCCAAAACACGCCGACCACCGTCACTTGGTCCTCCAACCCTGAAACATGTAATAAAGGAACTTGTGAGTACAGGAAACGCTGGGTAGAAAAGATGTGATGGAAGAGAAGGAAAAAGACCTAACATTCACCTATTGACCTTTTAGTTTTTAAGATTTAAAAATATTTGTCAGGCCTTGCTAAGTCTTGAACAAACTTATGAATGAAAATAATGTGTATTTGCACGTCGTCTGAACTCCTTCACAACACATTGATAATTTATCAGGGACAAAGTAATTTACTATTAGTGTCATGTGCACAATTTCCTATGAAATATTGCGTAAGGAACAATATTTAACATCATTTTCACGAGTTTATAGCCCACGAAATAGGATTGCGATTAAGGAATATAGTAGAAATAACACGAATTTATAGGACAACTACAGCATATATCACTGTATTAATGTGTCACTGTGTATTTCGGAAATCTGCGTAACAATTTCTTCAAATTCTCTCGTCTTCTTCATTCTGTTGTATTGCTCCAGGGAGCTCATGACGTATAAACACGGCCAGCTTTCATATAACCCAGAGAGCGACACCGCTTTGGCTTAGTGGCGTGGCCGTGCAGAGTAAAGGTGACCGCCAATGGTTAAACCTGTACGTTTGCACACAATTAGAAAATTAATGTCAGCATCAACATGTCCCGTTACAAATTCCAGCCTCAATCCTCCATTCATTCTTCCTTGCCCTCATATCTATTACATCATCAGCGAAGGGTAAGTAGGGAGGGAAAAAAGTAACCATCTTGTTTCCCCTCAATCACGCCATATAATCTAATCAACTTGCACACGACATTCCATGCCCGGGTAGACGATTTTGTTTACTTGATGGTTTTCAGCCATGTTGCAGACTTCGTGACGCACTGTAAATACTCTTGTATATTACAGTACGCTCTTGGATGTGACGTACTGTAGATACTCGCATTTCATTGCCCAAAGTCATCAAATACTTTAAAAAATTTGATAAATATTCGAAGCAATCCGACAAAGAAGGGCTGTGCTCTGTGGATAGCATGCTAGCTTTCAAACCTGGAGATCGGATTTCGACTATCGACTGGGGGTTAGCATTTTTGTTTAGCAAGGATTATTTCCCACACTCTGTAGAGTCTGGAAGTATGAATGAGAGTGTGAAATAATATAACTAAAACTAATACCAACCCAAAGATCACTGTCATTGTCAGCGAGCAATTATTCCAAAGCTTAAAAGCCGCCAATATGACTCATGTTAAAGGTGGCATATGAATGTAACATTAAAAAAAGATAGAAAGAATGAAAGAGAAATAAAAGTCGCAACGTTTTAATAACTCTTGGGTAGTTTTGGTTGGTTTGAGTTTGATAAATATTTGAACTTGTACGTGGAGCTTTGACTGTCTTGAACCTTCGGATCTCCGAATGAATCGAGCCACTCCCAGGGATGCGACAACCAAACAGAAGCGCAAATTCCACGGTCTCGCCGCAACAAATAATCACCTAAGCCTGGTCCTATAACATCAAAACACACGAAATGAAATGATGAACAGAACACCGTGGCAACAATGAAACAGCATTCGCTTAGCAATCTGGCGAGGGGAGGGAAGGAGAATAAAAGAAACAGGTGAGCGCCATTTAGTATTTCACTGGCAGTATCTAGCTTATCACAATTTGACAAGCAACGGGCATTTTTATAGCTTAATATAAGTCGTCCAATTGAAATACTCCTAAAGACGGCGCCGTGTCTAAGTGGTTAAGCCGCTTTTCCTCTCACCAAGGCAGCTTGATTGTATCTCAGGGGACCCCATGTGGGATGCGGTGGACAAAGCTGCCCCAATGCGGGTTTTCTCTGTGTTCTCCGGTTTCTCCATCATCACCTTTCCTTTCATCCATTTCCCCCTTCGTTTCATATCACCTCCATCACTCTCATACCAGGCTTGGAGTTGATCACCCATCCTGACTACTCCTATCCAGACTTTGTCAGCTCCTCGAAGGATCTAACCCCAGGCGCTCACTTGTAAGTCCGAGAGGCTGTAAACAGAGGAGGGTAAACAGAAAGAAGAGAAGAATTACAACCTGAAACATTCTGTGCAGCTGTATAATTTGCGCAGTGTCTGACTGCACTCTCCGACCGTGCATTTCCCCTGAAGAAAATCACCTCCCCGTCTCTTGGCATATGGCCTGACCAAAGAAAGGCTTGCACCGCGTAACAGAGGAGGAGAGACAAATCCTGGCTAGACCAATGAGAAGGCAACGACTTGCTTCACAAATGTGCACTAATACATAGTAATGACTGGACACAACTGTCTGTCAAGCCTTATTTGGCACAGCCGGACTGTCCTCGGTAACAAGGTTACGCGGCAGGCAGGCAGCCATATTCAGCAAACAATACAAATTATCCTGATTTCAGGGTAACCCAGTACTATTGCCCCCCGAGCGTAACATACCAATTCACTCACGAAAACAACTGTAGAACTTTTCCGTCATATGTTGCTTCGTATCCGTCTTTGGCAGACTTGTCTCAGAAGTAAAGGATTCCTAACATCTATTCCATTTGTATTTACTTTCTCCACAGTATCTACAGTGTATGTGTGTCCGTCTGTAGACAATGCAACTGAACTAAAGGATGAGACTCAAGCATTTTCATGAAAATTCCCACTACAAACTGCTTTTTTAATTTTTTATTTTCTCAGAAAAGGGTCTGATAAAACTGCCACATCTAAGTTATTTGCATGTATCAGTCTCTGGTCAGTCTACTTCATTCAGAATGAATTTTGTGTTATTTTGTACAAGCACCATATGAGATTGACAAAAAATTACTGAAAAGTACTAATCTGTTTAAAACAACTTTTTGTGGCATCAACTGTTTCCTGCCTAGAAAATGAGACAATCTCATTTAATTTCCTATCGACTGATACCTTCTTTTGACACCTTTCCATACGTTTTACCAATTTTTCACCTCCTTTCCATATTCCTCGAGCCTTTTTGCAGTTCAACTGTCCATATCTTAGGAGACAGCTGTCATTTTGTGTGTTTCATTGAAGCTAACATTATAGGTTTAATACAATAATGTGAAAAACAATTTTGGCTTAAAGAGAAAAGTCATTACTAACGTTTGTCGTATTATATATTTGGATATTAAGAAAGCTGAAATCCACTGATAGATTCACATTTGCTTTGAGAATTGTATTTGTTATGATGACTAATGATGCACGTTACATTTTAAAGCAAGCAGATTTGGCGTTTTTTCTGTTTTATTGGTAGGAGTGTTTGCGTTTTATTCTCGTGCAGTAACTGCGGGTGCCACCTCATTCATCCTTCGTGCAATGGGATGAATCGGCTTGCACAAGGTAACGAGGCGAGCCTCAGGACGGCGGCCTGCTCAGTAGAAGAGTGTCTCAAGTAACACTCGGACAATCGCCACATGTTTCCCTTTTAATATTCTTGCAAATCATAAAACGTGGCCTCAAGACAATGTTTCACAACTATCATATATTTAAAGAGCTATAGCAATAGGACTTTGTAAGAATGGTTACTACAAGAATAGAGGAAGTCACGTGAGTCAGATTTTTCCCTTCCTCTTATGCAGTAGAAGCCAGAGAAAGCAACAAGTAATTTTCATGTGCTACTCATGCACAATTGTCCAAGCAGCAACTGAAAAAGTAAAACAGAGAAGAAAGAAAAACAAATATTACAGAGTGGTGCAAGAAAATAAGCATTACAAGAGATTTAATTCGCTAAACACAAAGAGGACAAAAATGAAGATGTATGGTGGTCATTTCTGGTGACCAGAAGACGCGTGGAGTTTACTAGAGTCGCACCCAGCAGGGAATAACTAACATTGCAGTTAGTAACCACACCAAAAGTATGATAAGCTGGAAAGAAAAGAGAATTTTAGAAATGAGTATTACTTCTTGTTTTTCACTTTAGAATGTAGAGTATTTACTGACGATCTTTGCATTAAGGTAGTGGTGTTATTAAAGGGAAGCAGGCTGGTTACTTTCCCCCCTACCTAGGTACCTTTCGCTGGTCCTAATGCCTATATATGAGGACAAGGAAGAATGCAGGGAGAATTTCGGTTAGAATTTGTAATGGGACACTTTGATGTCCGACACTGACTTCCTTATTTTGTGAAAAAGTATTTCTTCTTCAGAGCCACATCCCACCTGACTTTCCTTAATGTCTGAATATTTTCCTTGTGCGGAAGAAGAGGAAAACAATTTGTTTAAACTCGCTTGGTTCTCAACGACAGCTTTTTCCTTCAGGTCTAAGCCTGTACAATCTATCATTAAGCAAGCTGCTGTGACATCATAGTTTAATGTCAGACATCTGTGGAGAATGGACATGTTCCTAACCACAAATCTTGTTACTGTACTTCACATTGCTTCAAATGAATGATCCCGGGTGGCAAATTGCTTTCACTAAACCTGTTATGCTTAGAGTACAAGGAAGGTGATCTTAAATTTTGATGATTTATGAACCTTTTTGATAAAGATAAATGTTACGAACTAAAGAGCAAAGCATGGCATTGAGTCAAGTATCCGCCTGACACAGTTTTGAAATGACTAATCAACCCAGCAGCGTTTTTGGCCGGAAATTCTACGCCAATGTTCATCTGCAAAGGGGCTATGTTAGGCAATTAAACACTACAAAACAAGTGACGTATAGTGGTTAAGGCCAGTTAGGATTAGCGGAATTCTGTGACCTTAACATCTACCCCACTGATGTGTCTTTATAGAAACTATACTGACTTTAAGGGTAATCGATACTGAATTTAAGACAAACGTTGAAAACAAGTCTGTTAATCATTTAGGGTTCGTGTGCGTTTTCACCCATCTGACATTTAAATGTCCAAATGAGACGTTTATATGGATGTTTACATATGTCTATGTGCAAGCAGTAAGCGAAATTCTGAAACTATTTACTTATAATAGTGTTCTCATACAATTCTGCAGTTTTAAAACATTCATGATGCAATATTTTTGTAGTTTTTCTAATTTTCAATATTGTTGAAGAGATATACAGAGCTTAAAGCTGATACAAAACATATTTTTGACATTAGGATTTTAATAGTTTAATCCAAACTAATTTATAGGAAATTAAAATGTTATGTACTTTATTATCCTTTCCAGGAGAATCTATGAAGTTACACAAAATGTAAGACACTACATTGAGAAATACAATTAATATGCAACTCGTGATAGCCAAATTCTTTATACACAAATCACCATAATAGTCGATACCGGTTGACAGGTTTTCGAAGGAACTTTCCTGAAAATGGAATCTCCAAACATTCCACTTATATGGCTTTTCCAGCCTTTCAACCTGCACCTTTTATCTAATTAGGAAGCTTTATCCAAGCACCAAAGGTTGCTTTACTGATAGAATACTGCTCTGCACTTTAGTCGATTATCAGCTTTATTGCTCAAGTTTTCCTGAGGTGAAGCGTAAAGACTCCCTTTGTACCCAGCTTCTATTGAAGTACCACACCGACTTCCGACAAACACACTATGTTGCTCTAAAATATATAACGCCATGGAATCTTACATTTTCGGAACTGAATAACTCTACAACAGCAAGTGTTAAGTGAACAAAACCGAGATTCACCCATTTTTTTGCAAATAATGTCTCATGGCCACCAGCTGTGTGTAGGAAAAAGATTGGAAAGGTACAATCAGACTGAAAAATTCAGTGCCGTAGCCGGGATTTGAACCCAAGATCATCTGCGTGGGCACTTAAAGTACTGCAACCAAAAACGACCAAAGTCCAGTCCAGTTACTTTCCTATCATTTTATTTTCGTCTAATTGAATACACATCACAGTTCTTTTTAACCGACTTGAACAGTCTTTGTAATTTCACGAAACTGAACTGAATTCTTCTCGTAACAATGACTCAATGCTTTCACTGTCTTTCCTCACTTTCTCTGTCTCTCAAACACTAACGATACAATCACTCAACACTCATAACTGCTTCCGCTATCTTACTTCACAGCGCGACGACACACACACACACACACACACACACACACACACACACACACACTTAAACTAAGAACTGACAAAACTCCTGTCTGAAGCTGATTCACTCACTCCGCTCGTGATTTCTCCTTCTTATATAGCAAGCATGATGTAACACGAACCTTTCTGGGACTTCTACAAATACGCCGATTGCCGGACACTTCTCGAATAATCTGCAACCCCTTTATGGCTCCCACCCTCTGATTATTGCCACGTAAATGCTCGCGTAAGGCATCCTGACCTTGGGCGTCTTCGATACACGCACCGCCAGTGGAGTGCGACAACCCCCAGAGGCCTTTGTTGTGCGCCGTGGCCGCGTCACAGTACTTACACATCATTACTGTATGCTATCTCTCAAATTTGACATCCCCTTGTGGTTTACCGGAGAATGTGTGAGTCATTTGGAGAATTTAATATCGCGCCGGCAAATTACTATGGTAACTCTGTGTTTAATGCAAGGGGACGGAAACCGGAAGATCCCAGGTTGAAATCCTGGACAAGGCATTCAATTTTTCATCCTGAATCTACTTTTACAATTAATGTTTATTTAAGATTGGATAAATTACTGAATGGGCTATTTGACGCCAATCTGAGGCCCGAATTTGACAAAATTCATAAATATGAACTTTAGAGTTATTAAACACTAAAAACGTACTTTGGTTCTATATAGCTTTAAGAACACTATCAACTTTCAGAGTACGCCATATAGGTTTTAGGTGTCTGCCTGAAGTTCAAGTTCCCATAAATTTGCAGTAAAGCTACAAGTTTTTCGTATAGAAGAGTGAAGAAACCATTCAACACAGATTCTCCAGAACCTTCTGTATTAAAATAACTTCAGGGGAATGGGGGGAAAAAAACCGAGATCTGTATATGCATTTAATGCTTTTTGAATACTGTGAGCACCTTTTTGTCGGTATACTTTAATTTTAAAATAATTTCCCAAGATCCCTTTGGTATAAATTTTATAATTAAACTTTATAAACATGATTAGCCGTTATGTTACTAAACGATAATATTTATACTGTGTACATATTTATGTAAAAATCTGAAACTTCACATTGATTACTCTCCCCCAAACTAGTAGCATAATTAAAATGCATTCAATTTATCAATATGCAATTAACGAATTTAATAATAAAATATTTTAAACGTAATTGCATAGTGGTAGCAGTTTCTCAACACAATAAAAATAATATATCTGTAATTAAGTTAAAATGTGTCCAATTTACACACACATTAAACCCTGATTGCTGTATTGAGATTTCAAATGAATTACTGGAAATTGTGGATTTCAGAAATATCAGGTGGTTTTGTTAAGAAAAGCGCAGGATATAATTATTAATGTACTTAGGTATTTGTTTTAAAATAGCTTTAAATAACTGGTTGATATCTTCATCAATTTATTTTATGAAATTTGCATACTGACGAAATCAAATAAATTAAATACAACATTTTGTTAAATAATTTGGAGGAAAACTCGTAATAAAAGTCTAAGTATGACTTTTTTAATTTTTTACAAGCTTAGCTGTTCACACAATTTCAATAAGAATTATTTAAGATGTTATAAACGCTTTTGTTATTGTTATTCGTGTACGTAAATCAGTTACCAAGATAAAACCGAGCGAGATAGCTCCACTTTCTGACTCATGGATTTTTTCGGGTTTCCCCTGCTTGTCAGACAATGCTTGCCGAGTTTTCTCTCCCTCTATTTCCCCTCATCTTTCACCTGCTTGGTTGTTTCAGGGGGAGTTTCGGGTGCACGCTCTCTGTAAATCCTTATCCTGCGAATTGGGGGGAGGGTCTTCGAGTCCCGGGCCTACCCTCTGAGGGGGAGTGGGAGGAGAAGCCGGAGTACGAGCTGCCAGGAAGAATTCAAATCTGTAGTTGTTAGGGACCCTGCCTTCTGTTATCATCTCAAGTCCGACTACCCTTCGTATCCCCTCACCTCAGGCCTCCCTCCCTCCCTCCCTCTCGAGGAGGGGGAGGTGCCCTATCAGGAGTACCGCCACAAAAAAATCTACAGCTCTAGGTGCTAAGGCTACCCCCCCCCCTCTCCAACCTTGTCTATCTTGTCTATCTTACCAAGACAAGGATATACTTAAATCGCATACAAACATAGGGAAGTTTAAATAATAGTCATTGCCCAGAAAGTACACTTTTATTGCAGGTTTCCAAAAGATCGCGGAGTATTGGATATTCTACACAGAAGAACTTGGAGAGACAGCTAACGAGGGAGGGAGCGAAGGAAGGAGGGAGAGGGGGAGAGGGACGGTGGGAGAGAGCGAGGGAAGGGGAAAGAGAGGGAGCCAGAAATTGAATCTTCGCAGTTATTGCAGTAATGTGAGCGAAGCTGCAAGTTCTGGTATTAATAAAGAACACTAACAAAACATGTAAACATACTCAAGTGTTTCATTCGGACAATGAACATGAATACATTCTTTGCTTTTGCTGTGAAATAAGTAAACAGATCATTGGTCTGCATCATTATTTCTATCTACTACTACATAACAATCACTGATGCTCTTGTTCGTAGTTACTAGGCAACAAAAACTTATACTTTAGGTTTAGGTTCTAAAAAACCACGCTACCAAAACAAAATACAGTTCAACAAATCATGTATCTCTTATTTTTCTTGATCATATTTTTGGAAGTACATTAATAGTTGCATTTTGGACTGCTTTTATGATGTTTCCTGATGGACCGTGAAAGTCACCTTTTTATTTTAAATTCACTTATGAAACTGGCATCCAAAATTGCGGAATATAACAATGTTAATGTATCGTGTCTCTTTTTTCCAAAGCCCATATTATCTTTTCTCCAAAAGCGTATCGTTTCCACAATAAATAAATTGCATTACATATAATATATATACACACATACATATAATGTATAATAAATACTATACTTGATTCTATCGACCTCTATTAGAGGTCCCCAAAAGGTGGAAATCGGCACAAAACTGCATAGAAAATGCAGCATTTTAAATGTTCTATCCATATGCCCTACTTGCAGTAAAACGTTCACGGAATCATCCAGCTACAATAAAAACCACACAAGGAAGTTGCATGTGGACGCGTGCATTTAACGTGTTATTAATATCTTCAAAGACATTTTTCACGTTTGTAACCTAGTATTATATCGCTTTTGCTCTCTAAGGAGGTAAACAGAGCATGGCCTACATTGTTGAAGCGAGTAAATGCATCGGAGCAGTTGCAAAAAGCGATTTGCAACACCTACCAACTCGCAACATTACCCAATTGGTTTCGGCTCGGCGCAGAACTTCCTCTTCAGGTCCCACAATGATCAAAAGATCCCAGGGTTCGCTGCATTCCTTCAATTGTTTTTGCAGAACAAATGTTACCTGCATGAATAAAAAATATAATTGTTTTTACACTACAAAGAGCGTTTAGAACCTTGAAAATCTATTTCACTGTAGCAAACTCAGGGGTGAACTAAAGTATGCAATGTTACTTCAAAATTTTCTGGCCTCACTAAGGTTTTTGGATTTCACACCTTAAACTGATTTGGGCTGGAAATGTACGTCTTATATATCATAGTAAGAAAAATAGCCAGCTGACAATATGTTGAATATTTGTTCATCTCAAATATGAAGTCTTACTACAAGGCAGCCACGCTTAAGCCAATAAATTACTTATTTTGGACAAAAAAGAGAGGACTAGAAAAGTTATCCGTTTGTGATGTTTTGGAAAAACTTATGCAGGACGCTTTTTATTCTACTTGGGATACCTATATGTTTATCTTCTGTAATATTTATCTAACGTTCAAGAAGCATTGCATTTCATCCAAAAATTCCGTATCAAAATATCGCCAGAAATACACGTTTTAAACTAACTGAATCCCCTCAAAAACAGTTTTAAAAATATGTGTTGCACTCACGCGACTTTCTCTATTCCTGTACTAACCCTACTTATTCCTATATCTTCGTGTTAGTTGAGATAAACATTTGTACAAATTATTTTATTGCTTATTTTCTTGTAGGTGCAAGGGGAATATGTGAATACAGTGGGCTTTGAGTGATAGTCAAATCTTTTAAAGCTTTCAAATTCCGTTCTCTTTGCACGCTTAACATATAAGAAATGAATAAAGATGTTCCATTTGACGGAAGTATGTTTTCCAAAACTCCACAAATAACAAGGAAAATCTCAGAAATGGTTCACTCTAGAAAAAATGTATTTCGACATAAATTGTGTGTTTTAGCAAGATCTAAATTTTTTGTATAGTAAGATTTGGTTTATCTCTTAAGGTTTGCCAGTTATGCAAAAGTCATCTAGAGTAAATAGTACATAGGCTATGGCCAGAAAATTCTTAATGAGAATCGTTAGAGCCATTTTCAAGAAAACCAAATTTTCGAAAAATTTCCTTTGTAAAGGGTATTTTAGGGGGGAACAATTTTCTTCAAAATCTCCGTGTCGTATCTTTGAAAAACATTAAACTTAAAATACCAATTTTGGGTATTAACTGACTTTTCGTTTTTGAGTTATGCTGTACACACACACACACACACACACACACACACACACACACACACACACACACACACACACAGTTTATGTGAATGTTTTGTGCTGTTAACTGGAAAATTAGGGGCAGCTAACTCATGTTGTATTTTCAGTTACTGTTCTATATAGCTGCAAATTTGCTATACAGTTTTAATTACGTGTTTATATCCTTTTGTTATTTAATGTGCTTTGCCACAAATTGGAGGCATTTGGTAACAAATTCTGTGCACAAACGGTACACATTGCAGCATCTTTGTATGCTATAAAATATGGAAGAGCCATTCTCCCATAAATTTCCGACCAACTCTTCATCTGGTAACAGCATACTTCAGTGTTGCACCATTGTATTAGTCTGCTTATGTGTCGTAAACAGAACACGAGAAGGGGAGGAGTAGATGTCGCTTGGTTACGCGGAGTCAAGAATACTCATATCTGATCTAGAATTTGAACTCGTTCCCTGTTATATACGTGGTCACTTGGTTCGGGATTACTCGTTAAACTGGACAGCACTAATTTTGTATGTAATGAAATCCACCAGCAGCAGCTATGGGAGCTTATAATGAAAATGAAACATTATCGTTATGAAGGCGTCTGCTACATTGCCAGTAGCAGACTAATAGGCATTCAAATGAGGCATTTAATTCGTTCCCTGACGTCTGAATAACAGTCTGGCTACCTATGTGGCACGTTACAGGTTCTCATGGCCACTCTTATTATCCCTAGTGATGCTATTTGCAGCGTCATTGCCGAGTAACAAAATATACAAATTGCTGTTGCAATTGAATTTGTCAAGCTGCATTCTGGCACGCTCAACAAACACCCATGCACGGCGTAATTATTAACTTTCGTGTCGTTTCCGCGAAAATGACGTCAGTGAAACAATTTCACATAAGTGATATCCGAGTGGCTTTAACCTTTTTAACATCGTTTTAATAATGTGTTCATATTGGTCATCATTAAAATTGCCCAAAAGCTCGTTTATAACTTCACTGAACGAGTCCCAAGCTTGAACCTCTCTGTCATAATATTTCGAAAATTAATGTCGTTCATATGAGTTTGCGAATCTGTGGACTGTTAAAAATGCCTTCTTTCGCTTTTAATTCAGACATTATAAATTTCTGAATGATATATTGGAAACAACCACCACTTTTGTCCAAAGCTTTGGCATTGCTTCATTATCCCTAATTTGATATAAACGGGGGTAGCAAAATCATCTGATTCAATCAGCGGATCAATTTAGTTTAGCCCCAGTGTGTTTCTCTGACTGTGGAGTTCCATTCACACAAAAAGCACGGAAATTTCATGTACCCTGCTTGTTGGTTCAATAAAATACCCCATACCTTAAGATCACAACACTTGAACCACTTGTGTCCATTATATTTAACTTTTTCCAGCACAGTATACAAATTTTGGTAGGTTTCTTTAAGGGATGTAGAGTGAGGTATTGGAACCGAAGCAAACATATTGCTGTTGTGTCGCAGAACATCTTTCAGACTTCTATTCCTCTAGTCAATAAATAGACGCCAATCTTTTGAGCAGTTTCAAGACGACTTCTGAAGCTAGCGATATCACAACAATACATAGTAACTCTCCTTTTACATAATTATTGTTGAACTCTTCCTCGATGTCTATACCAACAGAAAGTTACTCCAGGTGTTAAAATAGATATTGTCTTCTTTCAGCGTTGAACCTGAAAGTACACTTTTCTCTTTATTAAGACCCAAATTACGTACCACATCATTTAATTTTGAGTGACTCAATGGACTAAACTTCTACACTCGAAGTATCAGTACCACTTTCTGGCAATACGGTAGTTGATGGAACACAAACATCAGGTTCATGGGGCACAGGCCGAATTGCTGATGACAATTTTGGATATTTAGTGCCCATCTTGTTTTTCCTATCGAATACAGATATATTACACAGACAAAAATGAGTCATTAATATGATTTTGTTGTTCGCGCCATACTATAGGATCACCAAAGGGCATAGATGAACGAACGCCTTTGTATCACTTAGACTTTCTACACAACTTTTATACACAATATGAGGAGCAAAATTCTTGTCTTGATCTCCTAATTTCATTTTAAAATAGGCCAGATATAAACTCTTGATAAATGCGCTAATGTGTTTATGTCAGGATTGTTCACACAGCCTCTTCTAGATATACAACTCGAGCTTTCCTTTTTTCACATAACATTCACAACACGGCTTCAAAAGAGACTAGCTTAGAAGTTTAAAACTGGACTGCGGATTCCAAAATAGGTTCCTATTTATGTATTACGCAATAAATATTTATGAGATAGGCCCAACATTACCTGTAAACAGATAGACGTTGGTACAGTATGACGTCATATGATTTAGCATGTTTGCATATGTTAATGAACCATGATGATAATACTGGTGTTCCGAAATTTCAATTCTGTGTTGAATCAGAAGTGTTCAAAACCTGTACGTTAGGCAAAAGCTATTATTTTCGAAATCCGAGTATCCGAATTGACCATTATGATGTAATATATTCCGCAAAATCTTCGCAGGCCGGTGTTAATTGTACGCTTTAACGGGATTTGCGGTGATGTTTTTATCTATTTCTTAGGGTTTACCAATTATACAAGTCATCAGAATGAACAGGACTTCTGAAGACATTCCCAGAAAATTCAAGATATACATTTTATCATCTTAAACATGTGGAACTTTAGTAAAAACCTTCGCCTCCTTAACGCAACGTCATAGGTGAAGTTATTGCACTAGAGGCTTTACCTTTAACTCTGTAGCCATTTGAAGAGAACCACAGACATTTCCATTTGCTGGGAATGACGCCGAAGTGATTTTCTTAGATACCTTTTTAGAGCGTGTCCAACGCTATCTAGTTTCTTTTGTACTCTATGCGATTTCTCGTGTTTCTTATTAACACAACTTCCCGTTTCACGTAATTTATTTACTAGCCTATGAATTGTAGTTCGATCTGGAACTTGAACATCAGGAAAGCTTTGTTGAAGTGATTGTTTACGCACTTACAGATTGTGCACGGACGTAGTACCATTAAGGAGTACCTTTTCTTAAATTTAGTTAACTTTATTATAAAACAATTCAAAGAACTGCAATACGTGTGTTGAAGATACAATTCCACCATTGCCTTTAAAGTCTAAATTATGAACACGCATGATAATAATAAGTGGGAATGTGTAAGGGGTGTTCTGTTCAGTCTACGTGACGGTCGTTCTTTTGGCATGTTTTGGGGAATCTCTGAGTAAAAAGTCTGGCGATCAATGAAACATATGAACAGTCAAGTATAGAAGGACTGTAGTGTAGATTCAACTGTAACAGTGCGAAGACCTTATGAAGTGCAGAATTGCGGATGAACCAAGGAGCGTCCGCTATGATCCGAAAAATCCAATTTTGTAAAGTGTGTGTTTTTTCAGTTGTGAATTTGAAGTTGAATCCTAAAATAAGCTCCAGAGAGGTTTGAATACTGAAATATACGAGCCTTCTGAGATGAATGGGACCACAGCAGTTAAAGAACGCCCATAAATAAAACTCTGTTTCATTTTTTCAACTAACAAACACACGTCTGCAAGAGTTCAAGTCTCACTGAATCCTCACGCTCCACCACCGGCCAACTAAGAGACGTGAAATCTGTTCTGCTCTATGCTGATCACTAGATCTAGGACAAATATATTTTGCTTGCAATTTGTGTGCGCTGCTTTTAAACTCAGGATGACGTAGTTTATAAAATGTATACTGGTATGCATCATTTTACAGATAGTCAAAGAACGCCATATAATGGTGAACTTTCTTCTGTCTTTTTACTACCCGGCGATGCAACAAGCGATTGTTTTTGTATTACAGTGTTATTTTAATACTTTTGCTTGTCTTCACAATTTGGCATTTCTGAATGACACAACCCACATTGCACGTTTTCTCCATTCACGGTGAAATTATTTGTACCAAATTCTTCCACTAACGTTTTCACTATATCAGTAAGTGAAGTTTGTATAGTTCAGAGCAGAACGTAAACACAGAGCGGCCAACTCTACACTGCCAGTACTGCAGTTAAACTACTGTCAACTGTGAACTGTGAGTTAAGTGTGACGTCACGGTACTAGTTACGTTGATCCCCCATTTTAAACATGTAACACATAATACTTGAAATATCGCTATCCTAGGATGTAAAATGACACACATTGCCTACTTTTAATGAGCTCCAGATATTTCTTGAAAATTAAATTTTTACTCTTATGGTTTCCAAGCCATACATGTTTGGGGTAGTTCTCGTGGTCAGCGTTCCGGTCACTCCCCGGTTATGCGGTCTTACTGATCATTAAAAAAACATTTTTAATGAAATATCTAACATCGAATTTTTGGGTAAAATACTACACTTCCTCCTCTGTCTTCTTAGCTACGTGGCAGAGAAAGTAAACATGGAAATCTCTTAATGGATTTAAAAACTGAGTTACAAGTTAAGTATTCATTTTCATATTAAAATTAAGTAATATTTTTCAATGTCAATTGTGAAAGAGCATTCCTCAATCATATGTTATTTCATATCTCAGTCATTATTGGAACTTTCTGAGAAGTCTTCTATCAACAGTTGACTCAGTATATAATTATTTTAGTGAACAGTCACCCATTTTAACACCTCTGTGTCCGCAACAAAAACTGTTTTTCTTAGAAAAGATTTATACACTATAACAGGGCACAAACAATTGCCTGCTCATCATTTAGCGTGGCGAGACCAAGACAGGAATTAGCTCTTCTTGTAGTGACGGATGTGGGCCCACCCCTTCCGGTCTGCTCAGGGAACCGTGTAACCACCTGTTGCAATTCTCACTCCAAACATCCTGGCTACCAAAGATATTCAATTTCATGCATATTCATAACCATTTCCTGGTCATTTTCTCTACATGGGAAAACTTTTACTTTCTCTGCCACAGGGAGAAAGTATCGCATTTGACTGCAAATACATGTTGAGATTTCACGAAAACTCAGGTTTTGGGAGTCGTGGTACAGAAAAAGAAATTTATTTAGGAAAACATCCGCAAAGTTTTATTACATTGGCATGGTAAAACGTGCAAATTTAATTTGAACTAAATTTATGAAGGCATTTCAGTCTCTAGACTCTTATGTGAATAAACACAAAACAATAAAAATATGATGTGTTATATTTTGTTATGGCTTATCAGTTACACTGGGTGATCAGCATAGAGCAGAACAGGTTTCGCGACTGTCAGTTGTCCGGTGGTGATGCTTACTGCGCACGCCCGCAGTATCTAATATTATGGTTTGTCACGTAACAAGGAATTATAACGCACCTGAACACGTAAAAATAAAAGTACTCACACATATCAAGTCAAAAATGCCTCCTCTTCATTGTTCAAGCATTTCTGGCACCTGTTTAAGAAATTGGAGATTAAACGCTACAGTTCTCTCTTAGAATGGCAGCAATTTCTTGACCATTGCTAGTTTTAGGTTCCTCTAAAGTGTGTGGTTTTGTAAACTTACTATTTAAACTTACTCTAGTTATTTATGTAACTATTGTTTAATTTGACTGATTGTAATGAAAAGATTGCACATCTGTTACATACGTTTTATGCAATTTCAGCATTAAAATACGTAAAAATAACTAATAATGTAAAATTATAAAGTATCAGAGATGTTGGTAAGCAGACGTTTCAGACGCTACGCGAACTTCTCCAACAAGACTACGACCGCGCCACTGAAGATGTCTGCCGCAGTTGTGGACGAAACGTCTGGAAACCACGGCCTAACAGCTCGAAAATAACTTCTAGTTATAGATGTTTTAACACTTAGAAGATTTACTGTAAGAACTGAATTTTTATATTAATGTTTTTAAAAATGCATCGTGTGAAACAATTTATTACAACAATGAATTTATGCAATAAATAACTTAATAATAGCTGTTTGACCGTCCTGTCTGTTACAATGGAATTACCTTTAATGCACACAGAATCGATCTGTTTTCGTTTCCAGAGAGTACATAAGCTAAAAGCACGCAGAAAGTTTGCAAGTGGTTACCATAGGAACGGCACACACAAACGTGTCCCTAATGGGCAAGAAAATGCCGCGTTATACTCTGTTTCCATAGTAACCAAGCTGAGACGTGCTCCCTGGACAATAAAGGAAAAAGGAGTTGTGTTAATTCCGGTTAGTTCTGCTGTTGAACGAGGGAGAAAATGAGTCCAACCACACGAAATAAAACGTTTACTTTGTCCTTTTGTATTGCTGATTTACTAAGCTCTGTGCTGCAGCAAGGAAAGGAGTAACTGTGGCGTGAACAGCAGTTGTGCTTGTCGCAGTATTGTCTTCAGCAGATAAGATATGCTGCCATTTTGTGATCCACTTCTGTGTGTATGAACTCTGCAACATTAGAAAACACAGTCCTTGTAACTTACTTACTATAAACAATTGAAAACCCTATGTTTTCAGGAAAGTATCTTACAAGTTGATGTGCTCCACTCACACGACATTCTCTACTTCCTCTTGTAAAATTTATTTTTACAAAAGCTTATTCTTCTATCCACTTCATGAGTAAGATATTGTAGAAATGGTTTTAATACACATTTTCTTGTAGATACAGAGGGTACAGGAGTATACAATAGGCTTAAAGGATGTCAGATCTTTTTAAAGCTGGTCACTGTCATAACTGAAGTTTCGTTCTCTTTGCATGACCAGGAGAGGGAGAGGCACAGAGAGGGAGAGGGAAAGAGAGGAAAAGAGAGCGAGAGGAAAAGAGAGCGAGAGGAAAAGAGAGCGAGAGGAAAAGAGAGCGAGAGGAAAAGAGAGCGAGAGGAAAAGAGCGAGAGGAAAAGAGAGCGAGAGGAAAAGAGAGCGAGAGGAAAAGCGAGCGAGAGGAAAAGCGAGCGAGAGGAAAAGCGAGCGAGAGGAAAAGCGAGCGAGAGGGAAAGAGAGCGAGAGGGAAAGAGAGCGAGAGGGAAAGAGAGCGAGAGGGAAAGAGAGCGAGAGGGAAAGAGCGAGAGGGAAAGAGAGGGAGAGGGAAAGAGAGGGAGAGGGAAAGAGAGGAAGAGGGAAAGAGAGGGAAGGAGAGGGAGAGGGAAAGAGAGGGAGAGGGAAAGAGAGAGGGAAAGAGAGAGAGGGAAAGAGAGGGAGAGGGAAGGAGGGAGAGGGAAAGAGAGGGAGAGGGAAAGAGAGGGAGAGGGAAAGAGAGGGAGAAGGAAAGAGAGGGAGAGGGAAAGAGAGGGAGAGGGAAAGAGAGCGAGAGAGAAAGAGCGAGAGGGAAAGAGAGCAAGAGGGAAAGAGAGCAAGAGGGAAAGAGAGTGAGAGGGAAAGAGCGAGAGGTAAAGAGAGCGAGAGGGAAAGAGAGCGAGAGGGGAAGAGAGCGAGAGGGAAAGAGCGAGAGGGAAAGAGAGCAAGAGGGAAAGAGAGCGAGAGGGAAAGAGAGCAAGAGGGAAAGAGAGCGAGAGGGAAAGAGAGCGAGAGGGAAAGAGCGAGAGGGAAAGAGCGAGAGGGAAAGAGAGCGAGAGGGAAAGAGAGCGAGAGGGGAAGAGAGCGAGAGGGGAAGAGAGCGAGAGGGGAAGAGAGCGAGAGGGGAAGAGAGCGAGAGGGGAAGAGAGCGAGAGGGGAAGAGAGCGAGAGGGGAAGAGAGCGAGAGGGGAAGAGAGCGAGAGGGGAAGAGAGCGAGAGGGAAAGAGAGCGAGAGGGAAAGAGAGGGAGAGGGAAAGAGAGCAAGAGGGAAAGAGAGCGAGAGGGAAAGAGAGCAAGAGGGAAAGAGAGCGAGAGGGAAAGAGCGAGAGGGAAATAGAGCGAGAGGGAAAGAGAGCAAGAGGGAAAGAGAGCAAGAGGGAAAGAGAGCGAGAGGGAAAGAGAGCGAGAGGGAAAGAGAGCGAGAGGGAAAGAGCGAGAGGGATAGAGCGAGAGGGATAGAGAGCGAGAGGGAAAGAGCGAGAGGGAAAGAGAGCAAGAGGGAAAGAGAGCAAGAGGGAAAGAGAGCAAGAGGGAAAGAGAGCAAGAGGGAAAGAGAGCAAGAGGGAAAGAGAGCGAGAGGGAAAGAGAGCAAGAGGGAAAGAGAGCGAGAGGGAAAGAGCGAGAGGGAAATAGAGCGAGAGGGATAGAGAGCGAGAGGGAAAGAGCGAGAGGGAAAGAGAGCGAGAGGGAAAGAGAGCGAGAGGGAAAGAGAGCGAGAGGGAAAGAGAGCGAGAGGGAAAGAGAGCGAGAGGGAAAGAGAGCGAGAGGGAAAGAGAGCGAGAGGGAAAGAGAGCGAGAGGGAAAGAGAGCGAGAGGGAAAGAGAGCGAGAGGGAAAGAGAGCGAGAGGGGAAGAGAGCGAGAGGGAAAGAGCGAGAGGGAAAGAGAGTGGGAGGGAAAGAGAGTGGGAGGGAAAGAGCGAGAGGGAAAGAGAGCGAGAGGGAAAGAGAGCGAGAGGGAAAGAGAGCGAAAGGGAAAGAGAGCGAGAGGGGAAGAGAGCGAGAGGGAAAGAGCGAGAGGGAAAGAGAGTGGGAGGGAAAGAGAGTGGGAGGGAAAGAGAGTGGGAGGGAAAGAGGGGGAGGGAAAGATAGGGGGAGGGCAAGAGAGGGGGAGGGAAAGAGAGGGGGAAGGAAAGAGAGGGGGAGGGAAAGAGAGGGGGAGGGAAAGAGAGGGGGAGGGCAAGAGAGGGGAGGTAAAGAGAGGAGGAGGGAAAGAGAGGGGGAGGGAAAGAGGGAGGGGGAAAGAGGGAGAGAGTGAGTGAGAGGGAGAGTGAGTGAGTGAGGGAGAGTGAAAGTGAGAGAGCGCGAGGATGAATAGCAACTTTCAATTTGAGAAAAGTATAACCATTAGAACGTTTGAACTAATAAGGGATATCTCGGAAATTAACTCCACAAAAATATTTGACTAATTGTGTTTTTACTAGAGCTACATGTTTTCTGTGATAAGATATTGCCCATCTTAAGGTTTACTGATTATGCAAAAGACGTGCAGAATAAAAAGCTTCAGGAGGTACTCCCAGAGAATACAAGAGACATTTTCATAAGAAATGAAATATCTTAAACATATTTTAATCAGAATCGTTAAGAGCCATTTTGAGAAATCAACAAATTTTCCATGTAAACGGAAGTTTAAGAAACCTTTTCTTGAAAACCTTCGCGTTTCTCTTTGGAAAATGCTGAACTTAAAATACTTCGCTTTGGACTTGTGATGTTTCCTAACAGATTAGGTTTATAACTTAAAATTAAGGAATTGTTATGCTTTAACTGTAACAAGCACTAATATAGTTCGTGATTGTTTAGGAGGACCCAATAGGCGAACATTGTGAAACTTATTTAATAGAAACATTTCTTCCAACTTTTATGATTAATTTCATGTATAGATTACTTTACGTAACTTATAACTAATGAAAGGGTAATATAGAAAATAAATCGGTATACTCTTTCGTTAGGTTAGATTTATTTTAAGCTCGTTTATCAAGAATCGAATTTTTGTTTTACAGAAAAGTAGCTTTTTCTGTAAAATTATCAAACTTACAATGCTCAAATTCACACCAATAACTTAGTATTAGATACACATTTTATCACGATCGTTTTAAAATATTTAATATAATAAAAGTTATAGGGTGGTTAATTGGACGTTCTTTAGATTAAGAGAAGTCAATAATTTAAAAAAATCTTAACTTATGAACTATAACGTATGTAAAATAAAACCTATGTTAAAGTGTGTAGGAAGTGGCGTTGAAGTTTTATTGTGAGATCATATGCAGAGAAAAATATACCTTTCTTGGTTTGGAGTGGGTAAATTGGTTATCGCGATTGCACGAATTGTCACGTCAGGGAACGCAATCCGGCATGCTCAAGATGCACGGTTCGAAAGAGGATTTGTAGGCTGCAGTGGCGCTGTAAAGGACAAATTTGCTAATATACATATACACAGACAGAGAACTTTAACATTTATTTTTCATGAATGTATTTTTTACTTCATCGGGAGCGTCAACGTTTCGCATACATCTAATGTTAATTCATAAGTACTGACATACAACAGAGCACGTAGGTTTTCATCTGTCAATCGCGATTTGCTTTTGGATTTTACAGTCTTCAGTTTAGAATAAAATTGCTCACGTACATAGGAGAGGACGGGGCAAGTTGACGAACGGGGCAAGTTGACGAACGGGGCAAGTTGACGAACGGGGCAAGTTGACGAACGGGGCAAGTTGACGAACGGGGCAAGTTGACGAACGGGGCAAGTTGACGAACGGGGCAAGTTGACGAACGGGGCAAGTTGACGAACGGGGCAAGTTAAGGAACGGGGCAAGTTGACGCACGGAGCAAGTTGACGCACGGGGCAAGATGAATGACAAAGTTCATATTGTGAAGTAGCACCACCTAACAGATACACCTCTAGAGTGTAGTGCTTACCGTGGTGGCATGGTGGTTGTTGGCTCTGGCTCCGGTTGACTGCTAGGGGCCTCAGGTTCAGAGTTGCTCACTTCGCTGGTCTGTAGTAAGGCAGGTAAAGCAATAAGAATTATCCCAAGTTTGAGCATCATCAAGAGAAGAGGGGTTCCAGCTGCGGCAAGACTGCTCCACACGATTCCCAACACTGCCAGCACAACCGGAACACCTTGTAACCACTCCACTGTCAACATAAAAAGTGTTGTACAAATTTAGCTAGCACAATATTTTATACTTTTGTAATTCTACATTTATAGCTTTTGTGGAGCGTTAAAATTATTTGTCTGGGGAAGAAGTAATGACAAAATATAACACCGTTCAGGATAAAGGAACCAAAATTTACATTATAGGACCACCGAACATAGACATCGCATCATATCAATACTTCCTTCATTAGAACTCCCAATTTTACATTTTATTTCTAGCATACACCTACAATAATGTAACCATTGTAAATTGAATTATCGCCTGCACTGAGGAAGCTACAAAATAGAAAAACATGAAGGTGAGCAGTGTTGCCTTTTCATCGAGTTCTTAAAGAGGTAAGTGCACAACATTTTGTTCCTTAGCGTGGTGCTACCGCTGTTGCTTACCCAGAGGGTAAACCGAGTTCGATTCTCGGTATTTCAAATATCGGAGAGTTGTCCTCCCGTTACACATGTAACATTTTGATAACGTTGAATTATAGACAGTAACATTTAACTAATGCATATTGATCGATCTGTGAAAATTTAAAGAAGTTAATCTTATCATAAAGCTATTAATGAATTAAATTGAATAGGGTTAAGGGGCGGCCAATGGCAGATTTCCTTCGGGTTCTCCGATTTCTCACGCCACTCATTCCACCGCCTTCTCCATCATCGCCTTTCCATTCATCCATATCTTCATTCTGTCCGGTCCATACGTTCCTGTGCTCCCCGACAGGCATCTGGCCCTGGGCATAGGCTTGTAAGTCCTACATAAGAGGAGGGTAATCAGATAGAGAGAGATAGACAGAGATAGAGATAGAGAGAGAAATATAGAGAGAAATATATAGAGATAGAAAGACAGAGAGACAAAGAGGTAGAGGGATAGAGGCAGATAGAGAGATAGAAAGATAGAGAAAGAAACAGAGATAGAGGCAGATAGAGATAGAAAGGGAGAGTGAAGGGGAGAGAGAGGGGGAGAGGGGGTGAGAGAGAGGGGGTGAGAGAGGGGACGAGAGAGGGGACGAGAGGGGGACGAGACAGGGGACGAGGCAGGGGACGAGACAGGGGACGAGACAGGGGAGAGGGGACGAAAGAGAGGACGTGAGAGGGGGACGGGAGAGAGGGGGAGGGGAGAGAGGGGGACGGGAGAGAGGAGCAGGGGAGAGAGGGGGAGGGGAGAGAGGGGGAGGGGGGCGACAGAGTGGACGAGAGAGGGGGAGAGATATGGGAAGAGAGGGGAAGAGAGGGGAAGAGAGGGGAAGAGAGAGGAGAGAGATAGGGAGTGAGAGACAGGGGGAGAGAGACAAAGAGACAGGGAGAGAGATATAGGGAGAGATATATAGGGAGAGAGATATAGGGAGAGAGATATAGGGAGAGAGATATGGGGGAGAGATATGGGGGAGAGGAGGTAGAGGAGGGAATGGTGAGAGGCTGAGAGAGGAGTAGAGAGAAAGAGTGAGGGGGAGTGAGGAGGAGTGAGGGGGAGTGGGAAGAGAGGGGAGAGAGCCGGAGAGAGGGGGAGAGGGATTGGGTGAGAGAGGGGGAGGGAGAGTGGGTGAGAGAGGGGGAGAGAGTTTTTCCGTGTTTTTCCCATTGATAATGTCGGTTAAAACCAAAGTTGATATTTAAGTTAATGTCTTTCAAGGATGCGATACGAAGATTTTGAAGAAAATTGCTTCACCCCAAACTACTCTTTACACGGAGAACTTTTTCGAAAATTTTTTATTTTCTTGAAAATGGCTAATGATTTTGATTAAAATGCCATATGTTTGAGATATTTTAAGGGCAAATGAAATGTATATCTTGAACTGTCTGGTTATAGCCCCTATAGCCTGTTTACTCTTGATGCCCTTTACATAACCGGTAAACCGTAAGAGATAGGCCAAATCTTCCTACACAAAAACGTAGATCTTGTTAAAACACACAATTTATGTCTAAATACATTTTTGTGAAGTGAACCGTTTCGGAGATATTCCTTGCAAGTTTTGGAGAACTTGCACTTCTGTCAAATGGAACATTTTTTGTATGTTAACTGTGCAAAGAGATCGGAATTTGAAAGCTTTAGAACGTTTCACTATTGCTCAAAGTCTACTATATTCTAATATTCCCCTTGTAGCTACAAGGAAATAAGCAATAAGATAATTTCTGCAAATGTTTATCTCAACTAACACGAAGAAGATACAGGAATAAAAGTTTGTAAGAATGGTTAGTACAAGAGTAGAGAAAGTCATGTGAGTGCAACACGTCAGATATTTTGGTAATGAAGGGCTACATCATGAACAATATTAGGTTCTGATTTATAATACCAATTTTTTTTCGAGTCAGCAGCTGACGCCTGTATATACGTGAATACAATTTTGCCCCCTTACTTTAGAGAATTAACACACAGGGAACGTGATTGTCTTTTTTCAATAAGACTCTGCAACATCTCATACGGTCAATCTTTCTGGGTTAACTTGAAACAAAGTGTACAAGACAAACGCACACATTGGAAGAATTAAAATAAAATATCCGCCAGGAAATTGCCATCTTTCTCAACTTGAACTACGGCGAGTTGTACAGTTAGCAAGTAAAGCCTTTTAAACATGTTGAATGGTTCATCCGTGCCTTTGTAGCGGCAGACGGCAGATGGCGCCGAGGATGCGGACAGGCAAAACACGTGCAGCCCGTTCGGAACTTTTTCGCTCTCCTGTTAATATATCTAAACGTCGTAGAAAAACTATTATATGCAACTCCAGTGAAGTTTTTGACGCTCGATCGCATCGAAAGTTACTTGTTACTCGCTTCCGCAATAACTCTTACTATAGGATCGGTGCACAAATAGCTATTTTATGTTAATATTATACTATATACTGAATATATGTCAATATCATTGCGGTTATTGTCTACGAATACATCGCATTTGTTCCACATTAAATCTCATTACTGAAACGTAAAATAAACAAATTTGCAAACTTTGGTGGAGTAGTTATCACGTTTCTATCCATCTTTATATATTTTTTAACAGGAGTTATATTTCGATTTTTCTCAAATGATCTTTCCTTCTAGCATTTCCGCCAACTATATATCTCTCTCTTTCGCTCTCTTGTGGAATCTTTAATGTGTGACGTGAGAACATAAATTTTATCTCCTTCGCAAGCAGCGACTGCAGTTTTGTGTTACTCGCGCCCTTTTTGCACCAACTCAGCACACTTCTATAACTCCTGAGCCATTGCACATGCTTCCACACACTCAAAGTCCTGATTCGAATGCCGGTCGGGTCAAATTTATTGCTTGTGGGAGTTTTTCTTTCACTTCCTTTGCTCTGGCGCCAGTTAAACGTGGTTCCTTTGACCCCAGATATTGTAGTACTCGGTAGATTGTTATTGTTACTATCATTGCCATGAATAAAAATTAGTTTTAAATAATAGAACTTATCCAAAAATCTTAAAACAGCTGATACAAATATTTGCAATTTTTTTTACACGGAAATATGAACATAAATTATAAATATAGCGTGTTTTACGTGGGTTGGTCTAAATGGATTGACATAAGTGTTAATATCAACGTGGTTAATTTTTCTGGCAAACATGTACATGTTTATTTTTAATGGTACCATCCCAAAATATACAGAATTTGTTAATTCCGCTGTCGTGTTTTGTAGGAAATGTTGCTAGTATTTGTCATGGGCTATGCAATGAGTGACAGCCACGATCTGTTGGACACAGGTTTACAAGAACACGGAAACTGCGACACACAAGACTAACAAATTCTGCAGCATCATGTCATTATTATGTTTTGAAGCGACCTGCTTTGTCAGACCCACTTGCCTACTGCCCTTCTTCGTACGTCCTGCGAGAAAGCACATCGCATCTTCGGCATTTGCTGCTCCCCATTTGCTATTTTTTTAGGTTTAAACGCTCTTCTTATTTATAACACTAACTATTTTTGTTAAATCAGTACTCGATGCGATACGGATGTTGAATGCCTCTTCTTTTCCGCTCAATACAGTTTCCTATAACTGCTTTTATTAGACTTTTAAGAATGTTTAAAGAATAATTTTACAATATGGATAGTCTGATGGTGCAAAACTCGTGCAGTGTGATTATTATACAATGGAACCCCAATATCTAGATATAAACTAGAAACTATAATGTAAAATCATATCAAAAGCAGTTTAAAATGAAGTTCTATTAAGTTAATCTTAGTTAACAATAGCAAGCAGTTGTGTAAACAGAAAAGAAAAAATCTGATGTGTTGCACTCACATGACTTTCTCTACTCTTGTACTAACCATTCTTACAAACTCTTATTTCTATATCTTCTTCATGTTATTATAGTTAAGATAAACATTTGTACAACTTATTGCTTATTTCCTTGTAGGTGCAAGGGGAATGTTAGAATACAGCAGGCTTTGTGCGATAATCAAATGTTTGAGATTGTGTTGTCTTTGCACACTTAACATATAAAAAAATGAACAACGATGATCCATTTCACGAAAGTTCTAAGTTTTCCGAAACTCACACACATAACAAGGAATACCTCCGAAATGGTTCACCCTACAAGAAAATTTATTGAGACATAAATTGTGCATTTTAGCAAGATCTACAGTTTTTGTATAGTATAATTTGGTCTATCTCTAACGGTTTACCAGTTATGCAAAAGTCCTCCAGAGTAAATACGACTACAGGGGCTATAGCCAGAAAATTCAAGATATACATTTCATTTGTCATCAAAATATCTCAAACATATGACATTTTAATCAAAATCGCTAGAGCCATTTTCAAGAAAATCAAAATTTTCGAAAAATTTGTCATGTAAAGGGTAGTTTAGGGTGGGGCTATTTTCTTCAAAATCTTCGTGTCGCATCCTTGAAAGACATTAAACTTAAATACCAACTTTAGTTTTTAACCGACTTTTCGTTTTTGAGTTATGCTGTCCACTGACTGACAGACGGAGACACAGATACACACACGGGCCTTTTTCTAAAAATGCTTTTTTTTGGATTCAGGGGTCTCAAAACATATTTCCGGTGAAATCTCGACATAGAATTTTGGGTGGAATACAATACTTCCCCTACTTACCAGTAGAGAAAGTAAAAACATTGCAGCATATGGTGTTGACAGATTAGTTTTCCTAAGCACTGGGCTACAAATTTTGCTTTTTTTTTTTAGGCTATCTTATTTTTTCCGTGGTATACCTGAGAAGTCGGTTTTCCACTCATTTATTGCGGCCAACTTAGCCTACCTATTTCTTTGCTGTTTTTGCTTCCTATAGGCGCTACTCATATCACACAAATACGATTTTACGTTTTTATTGTTAAGGATATATTTTAGTTACATTTTTGACATTTCGGTTTTTCATGTAACGTTACTAAGGTTGATTTTCACATTAGCATATCAAGCAAAACAAGCTCAATAAACTTCTTCACAATTCTCAACTAACCACTTTTTGAATATAATGTATGTAAGGTATTACACCTTGGATTTAAGTCCTGTAACCGAGAACATCATCAGGAAGAAAATTAAATGCATTGATGTGACTTGTAACGTCCAAATGTGTCTAGCAACAGATGTCGGCCACCCCAGCATCTCTTGACGTACTGGCTGACTGAGCAGTAGGTTGGTTGGAATAATTGAGTAGGGCTGTATGTCCTTTGATTACTGCGCATCCTGGAGGAGCTTGGCGACTACATGACTCGCGCTACCTTGTCCAGTCATCACCACAGAGCGGCTTACGGTGTGCAAACAACGAATTATGTCATATGATATTAGTTTTTAGAGTATCAACGTAATGTAGACGAGCACCAGAAATTTATAGTCAAAGGTTTCCAGGTTTCCTGCTGGATGTGCCTCTAGACATTCGTCGAAATGTCACATGTGGTAGTGCGGACAGCGGGGTATTGCATAGGAAATATCCCAGACCACGGATTAGACTATATAGCCCACAGATACTCGGGATTTATTCCATGGAGTGCTTTCTTTGCGTCACAGATTGTGTTTACAAATAATTACCTCCTGACAGAAATGACTTCATGAAAAGAATTTACACAGCCAACGCAACTACAAGATCTCCAATATTGCCCAAGGTGCGGGAAAGGCTGATGCTGAGATTCAAATTGTGTGCAAGGCAGCATGGATGTTTTTATGATTATCATCTTTGAGCCTTTGTCGTATAGAAGCCCCTGTAAGTAGGCCACCCAATCTACTGCTCAGTATCTACGCAAGCCATCCAATGTTGCTTCCTCACATAGACTAAATTAAGATTCCTACAAGCTTTAAGAATATTTGTTAGCCATTCAAATCTTATCGGGTTTCAATTCTATAAGAGTCATGAGGTTGAGTGATATTGATGTTGAGGAAAAAAGACATTCAGTGTCAGCATAATAGGTAAGTTATTACATTCAATATCGTATTGGTGCACGTATGCCAATAATAACAACACATTTCCTATAGCAAATACGATAGATGCGTAATACATGTACTCGAAGTAGTTGTGGCTTATACCGAGAAAATAACACCTTTTATGATATTCTTACCTTTGAGCAAAGGAGATGCAAAAACCTTTGTGCGTTATAACATTTAGAACTAAGATATGCATTTATAATTAGTTGTCATACGTGCTACATCACAGTCTACAACAGCTGCTCTCTTCTCTCCCAGAAAGGGAATGTATACAAGTCCAACTCGCTCATCGGTTCAACACACCAGGCAATAAATTAAGTGGGTACTAATATCTCCATTTACGAAGATATGCACTTATGTCAGCTACTGCTGCCGAATTATTTCCTGCAATTTATAATGCTAAAATTGCATAAAATGTGTACAACCTGTGGATAATCTCAATATACACTCGTGAGAATTGTCGTACGAGCAGCAATAACTTCACTCGTACTAATCGTATAATTATCCATAGTAACACCGCGAGAGGGTTTCATATGACGATAATTTGGTGAGCACGAAGTGCGCGAAAAATTATCCCAAATATCAAAACGTCGACTGGTATTTGTTCAGAGTATTTTAATTAAGATAAATTTTCACAGTTGGCACTACAACTAGTAGACATATGAATACAAATGAACGAACTTGCTTAACACATGACCTCTTTTGCGTATTTGAGTTCACCACTTCACTTAAAATATCAATAGCCTCACTAGAATATTCCCAAAATCGTTTGTCTGCATTTTTGAATGGCCTACTAATTGTTTTTACTGGGCATGGATACTTTAGATGCTCAGAAACGTTAAAAAATATTTAGGTAGGCGGAATCAGAAGGAGGAGGTGATGGAGCTATAATATCGCGAGCAAGAAATGATGGTCCGGCATGGGTGGAATAGTCATGTTTATTCAGCTGTTGCATAATTTACTATCAAGTGAAGGGTTTTCTTACGTGTGAGGTTTCATCGGCCCAATCATGTGCTAGGTAAGGAAAGATTATAATTATCAACTTTATCCACTTGTTGCATAAATTACTATTGCGTGGCTGCTATAACATGAATTTTCTGAGATTTCTCCCCCCCCCCCCCCCCCTCCCTCTCCAAATCATGGTTTCAGTATGGAAATCGCACTTTCTAAGCATTTACCTAGCGGGATAGTTGAGGTTTCTTCTGTGACCCACATTCGAGAGGCCGTGGTTTTTTTTCGTGTTTTTTGGGGGGTTTCTCCGGATAGCAAAGCGAATACTGGGTAGATACATTACATCCTCCGAATTTCCTGTTCCTCCATGTGACTTCAGTTCTCATTACTTTTCACCCTTCATCTGACTGGTCTCTTTCAGGGTAGTACGAGTCGACGGGGGTTCCGCGTTGCATGGCAGGGAAAGAAGTGTGCTGTTTGGTCACCTTTGGCTTCCGGCAGGGCGTTCTCCAAACCCCCTTTGGGATGTCTAAGTCATCGGTTGTGCTATACGCTGCCGGGGAGTTTCAATCTGTAAATAGTACGGACTCTGCTCTCTGCTCTGTTGTGACTCCTTGTGTCGGCCGCCCTCTGTCTCCTCTCATCCATCCTCTTAGAGGTATCCCGCAAGGGGCAAAGGTACAAAAGATCTAGGTCGATGTGTCAAAGCTCCCTCGAGGTCCTTTCCTATCCTACATACAAAATGAGAAAGTTTAATAGAAAGAAGCTAATTTTATTTTATCAATATTTGCCGTTATATACACCAAACATGCAAAACAAAACCCAGAAGAGCTTGCGTCACAAGCACACTTCCCCTATTGCGTTTCCTACAGTTGCAGTTGATATTTCAGCTAAGTTGATTAAATTCGTATTCAGTTACACACCAAAGCGCCTCTCCCGCTGCGAGGCAAATTATGCACGTGTTATGCGTGTAATTGAAATAAATTAAATTGGTTTATGAAATATTTGTTTATGTTAACCAAATAAAGTGCACCAGGATCTCCTAGTGTGAACGTTTAGAATACTAAGTGTTCTGCACATTTCGTTACATTTACAAGGTGGATACAGGAGGTTTAAGTCATAGCCAAATCTTTGAAAGAGAGTCGATCTTAGCTTTGCAATTCCGCTCTTGCATAGCATTACTCATAGAAACATACTTCGTCCTAAAACCTGGTTCCCAAACTAGGACTGTACTGGAAACCTTCTAAAAAGTATTTCACAGTTTTAATTTACAGAGTCCTGTCTCAATAATTCTTCAAATTCTATTTATCCAAATAATAAACACGGCCATAATAAAATAAAAATAAAGGTAAAGGAAGAATTAATTCTCAGCAGTAAAATAATTATACTACAAAACGAAACTGTGTGACGGCACCCGCCTTCAAAAAGAGAGCCAAAGACAAGTTACCTCGCACCACTGAGCGGCTAGTAAACAACGTTAACAAAGGAGCGCGGCAGAACAAAGTGTTTTTAGATTATTCGCAAAACTTTTCACAGTCGGCTTATTTACGAGAAATTCGAAAAAAGGTGGATTTATAGAAACATCCATACTAAGACATTCTGGCCTATATAAGCGAGTCAAGACGGCGAGAGAAGCGGCCAGCGACGTACATACAGTGACAAATTAACATTTGAAAACTATGAAGTATTTGAAAATGGAAACCAATAACAACGAATATCTCAAACATAATTTTATTTCATTTGATATAAATTATGGGTTTGAATGATAGCTACATATTTTTGTAGTAATTTTTTTATCTCTTACCGTTTACCAGTTTCACAATATTATACAAAATTCATAAAGGATGGAGTGGGCTTATCGTTTCGATTATTCAAACAAAATTCAAGATTTTTTTTCTTTGCATAGAACGGTTTAACTGTATAATCTTACTATCAAAACTGTTAGGTCCAGTTAAAAGATAACGTAATGCTTTCCACATAAAGACTATTTGAAGTGGAGAAATTTTCTTGAAAATAATTGTGTCGTATCTTTGGAAGGTAGTTGGTATTGTAATGTTGGTGCGCTGGTCTTCATTTGCGATTGTTGATATTTGCCTGGGCTAACTTCTCGTGAGCGTCGGATAATTATTTTTTTACAGTTACACAATTGTCACTTACTTCCCTAAAGTGCAATGCAACAAAGTTTTAAATGCGTTAAAAATCATATTGCTCACCATATGACCGAAGCATAGTTACAGCATATACAATTTGTACCGCCGAATTATCTGGATTGATGAATATGACACTGACTAGTAATGAACAAAAGGAGTAAACAGTTGAATACGTGAATGTTGAATGAACGAGGAGCGTCAACACACGCCTTTTTACTTTAGTTAAGCTCCAACTTCCGCTATATGACCTTTGTTTAATGCTGACATTTCCTTTCTCCTTTTCGCTAGGTGTTGCTGCAACTACCTGTTGGTTTGGCTAAATCTCCGACCCTAAAATCCATTTGCATCTAGCTTGAATTTCCAGTACACCTAACACCTTGAGTGCGTACACCTCCGGGAGGAACGGATGAGATGAAGGAACCATAGGAGACAGGGCAGCAGGTTCGGCAAACGCATACGACAGAGATGTGCAGTTTCCTAAAGGTTACAGGCTTAACCATCCAGCTTGGGGGCGCTAGACGGCAGGTGGCATATAGACTCCCCCTCCACCTGGGCCAACGCCCACCGTCGACCGACAGAAAGCACAAGAGTCAACCTATAACGTGCAAGAGGGAGGTTAAATGAGAACGGAAATCCGTGGTAGAACACTACCCGAGCATTCCCTTCCTGATCAGCGACAAAACAGGAAAAACACCGAACACGGGACCTCCCGAATGCGAGTCTCACACGTTACCGCGAGGCCATCTCGCCCGGTAAACCCTTACCTTGGACTTCACTGATACCTGATCCGGCTTGAGCTACTAGTTACTTCTAGTCTATCAAAATGTTAATATTTCCGTTTTCCAGTTCCAACGATTGAAGAAAATGTTTCAACTTTAAAATAAGAATTACTATAAGCATGCTGAATATTGATTATTAGTGGGGACTTTTTATATATTATTTATCCGACTTTTTGTTCGAGTTTTACACAAACGCATATTATACGAACATGTTTATTTCATTCAAAGGCATTTAATATTATTTCCAGTGAAAACTTGATACCGAATCTTTGTAGGAATACAGAATTTCTGCATACTTCTGCCTTGGAAAACAATTAAAATGTGTGATATTTGCAGAGTTGCTATAAAGAGTTATATTTTACAATTCAATGTTGTTCTACTTATTGCTTTATGGATCGCGATGACTCAGGCAGTATCGTTTGTGGTTCACATCCGGGAGACTGCAGGTTCGACTCGGGAGACCGACCTTCCTAATCTACAGTTTTTCTAGGGCTTTCTCTGGGTCGCTAGGCAAATACTGTGATGGTTCATTAATCTCTCGAATTTCCTCTCCCTCTATTCTCATTTCACTTCACCCTTCATCCGCTTGGTCCTTCCAGAGTTAACCCGTGTCTTGGGCGCTGCATGGTGAGGAATTTGCACTCTGTTCCCCGGTGGTGGGTTCTCCGGCTTCAACCCCGACTCCAGCGAGGGTAGCTGCCCGTTGTACTAGACACCACTGGAGAGATTCAATCTGGAAATGGTACAGACCCTGACCTCTGCTATGTCACGGCTCCTGCATCGGACACAGTGCCTCCTCTTGCCTTACCCCTTCCTCCCTGGATTTCCTTGCCAGGGGTGTAGCTACAGAAGGTTGCATGGGGACGGTGCTGAAGTCTCATAAGTGTGGTTGCTGGATTATATGTCTTCGGCACTCTGCCGCGCAGTCACGGGTTCGAGTCCCGTCTTGCGCACGATTTTGTGTATGTATGTGACAATTAAAAGGAGTAAAACACCAAGTAAATAAAGTTCTCCGTCAAAATTACCTTACCTTAGTGCTTCAAGGCATTGCGACTACATAAAGTATTTATATAATATGAAGTTTTTGTCGAAGTTTTAATTATTTATTTGTTTCAAAAGCAAGTGTGATGGTTTATAATTAGCACATAATTCAAGTTTTATGCCGATTCCTATTTTTATACTTAATATTAGAATCACTATAAGTATTAATATATTTTTTGTTTGGAAAGTTTTAAAAACAGTGAATATTAGCTAAATATAATTGGAGTAATTTTTATGTGATTCTTGTCGACGTTAAATAATAAATTGGATTAAATGTAAAGTGGGGAATGTAATATCTAGTTAACTTTAAAAATGTAGTATTCATTTGACTTTTGAGATATAAAATGACATTAGCAGGTTTGCAGCTGTAATCAAATTATATATTTGAACAGAACGTAAATTCAAGTTGTTCCTGTGTCTACCCTACAAATCCATAGGTGTCGGATTTTAGCCAAAATTATTCCCGTTCTACCTAGGATCTGGACGTGTTTGCGTGTGTGCGAATTTACAAACAACCCAAAACTTAGCACAAGCAGTAAGTGAACACAATTAATATGAACCATTATTCCGAAGCCGCTCCCCCCCCCCCCAAAAAAAAAAGTTGTAAACCATACTATCAATAGGTTTGTATCAACGTCGCCACACTGGTGTACCGGAATTTCGTCCCGGAGGAGTATTTTTGCATGCCAGTAAAACTACTGTCTTGTGTTTGTCGGATTTATGCACACCTAACAACCGCTGGTCCGTGCCGGATTTGAACCCGCGACTTTGGCTAGCGACTGACCAACTGAGTCAATCAGGTGTCTCCAAAGGCAAAGCCGCTGATGTTATCAATATCAGAGTTGTCAAAAAGTGACACAGCAGGTCACTCTCTCCCCGCCCTCCCCCGTCGCTTTGGTATTGTGGCGTGGCCGTGCAGGATAATGATTGGCATTGGCTAATGTAGCACATCTGCACCTTTTTAAGTTTCACAAAATAAGAATGCACTGTCGCGCATTACAAAGTCCAATCGGAATGTTCCCAATATTCTTCCTTGCCCTCATAACTATTAGGTCATCAGCGAAGGGTAACTAGGGAGGGAAATAAGTAACCGCCCTGTTTCCCCTCAATGGCACCACTGACCTAGATGTTAAAGGCTGAAATAGTATTGTACAATTCTACATACCTTTCCCTTATTACGGTGTATGAAATGTCATTTGATATCCAGCAATTTAAAATTCCTAAAAGAAAAGCCACATCGCAGTTGATTATTCCAAGTATTTCTGTAGTAAGGGGAAGATGTGTTTGGTGTACGGAATAGTAGATTAGATGACCTAGAAAACCAACTTCATGTTATGCATTGCTCAGTAATATCCACGTGAATAAGACACTGTTTCTAGGAGTTGGGCTGAGAAAGCTTCGAAAATTAGATTTGACACGCTGAACGATGTGCATTCTAGATTCCCATCTTGCACAATATTTAAACATATCCTATCTCTTTCCCCAAACTAACTGAAGAGTGTGTAGTTAATCTTTGCTCACTGACATGAACTTTAGTGACGTCACTGTATGAGGCATGCAAGTATTTCAAACGGACCAAATATTAATACAGATGCATTTAAATTGAAAAATTCACATTCACATTATCGAAAGACGTGGGAAAAGGCGTACAAATGTACCTTATAACATTATACTTGATACACATTAACATTTTATTTTCTTATTTTTATTTTTTTTTATTTTTTTATTTTTTTTTATTTTTTTAATTTTTTTTTTTTGGGGGGGGGGATGATTACTCTATACGTACCCTCCACAATATGATAAAGTATGCAAAACACTTGTTTGTGTGCATTAATTTTTCCCAGCTTTTTTGATCGAAAGTCTGCAGGATGCGCAGACTTTTGTAAACGTACTATTACGCTTGTTGCAGGGTGACAGTATCTCTATTACGGGCTCCAGTACCTAACAACGTCTCAAGATGTGCATATCTCAGTAAATGAGTTAGAGGGAGATTAGGCAGTGGGAGCGGCAGGTACAATACGAGCGGTGGCATGTGGACAATTGAGCAAGGTAACCCCATTTTATGCCAGTAGTAACGAAGTTTGGCGCAGATCTCGTTGGCAAGCTTTAGTTGTGTTACATCTATTTTCTTATTTTCAGAGCGACTGGGTTCGATGTAACTTGCGAGGGTGACATTCGGGTTGTTATGCCTCGATTTCCGTTTATCGTTTCGTCTGATCTTGTGTTTTTTACGGTTTTCCCCAGACAGTACGGGAGTATTCGTGATTTTATGGGTAGATTCTCATCTACCACGATTTCATTTCCTTCATTTCCCTTTCATTACGTTTCCCTCTCATATTCCAGGTGTGATTCAAAGTTTGGTGGCGTGAGGCATAGCGCATGCTTGCTTAAAGGAAAGGATCTTCCCCGCAGGGCTGATTGAGTTGTTCGTGGCCCTCTCTGGCAGCCTTAGCTAAAAGAGGTCTTCCAGCCAGGAATTCCACGCGTCTGTGTGACTCACCTTGCCTTTGTCTTGCAACCTCTTTAGTTCCCTCACCTCCTCCCTACCTTCCTAGAGACGGTAGCCGCAATAAATGTGTCGCAGGTTACGGTGTTCGAGATGTCTGTCCGTTGTATGCCCTATACAAATCTTGGCTTCCTTTGGTCGTAAATTTAATTTTTTTTAACGCAAAGCATAATGCGAGTAACAACTAATAATGGTTTGAAGAGAAAACCTGTTTATCTGAACATCCTCACAACTGCAAAAACGGCCAAGTTATTCCTTTAAGAAATTTCTGAATGTATTGATCTTAACACTTTGGTGTGCTAACGAAGTTCTAGAAATAGTTAATTTTTAATGTACTCACCATTATTGTGAATCTGAAGGAAATTACGAGCACTATTGTTGGCATTTACTCTCGCTGCAAAGGCTGTCAACATTAGCAGAAGAATAATCGACCTCCTTCCTGAAACAAGGAAAAAGCAATGCATAATAAATTGTGCTTCTTCTTGGCCTTATGGACCACTGGAAGCATTAAACTACCTCAACAGTGAACAACAATGACCCTAGCCCACCACCGAGTTGTTGCGAGGGGTAGCGTGTCTTCTTTACATTCCAGAGGTCCCAAGTTCGAATGCTGGTTAGGGTGAATTATATGGATAATTATTTTTACTTTCTCTACTGGTAAGTAGAGGAAGTATTGTATTCCACTCAAAAATTCGATGTCCAGATTTCACCGGAAATATGTTTTGAGGCCTTCTGAAACCAATAAAAGCATTTTTAGAAAAAGATGCGCGCGCGTGTGCGTGCGTGTCTGTCTGTCTGTGGACAGCATAACTCAAAAACAAAAAGTTGGTTTAAAACCAAAATTGGCATTTAACTTTAATCTCTTTCAAGGATGCGACACGAAGATTTTGAAGAAAATAGCCCCATCCTAAACACCCTTTACATGGAAAATTTTTCGAAAATTGATATTCTTGAAAATGACTAACGATTTTTATTAAAATGCCATATGTTTAAGATATTTTTATAAAAAATGAAACGTATATTTTAAATTTTCTGGCTATAGCCTATGTAGTCCTGTTGACTCTGGATGACTTTTGAATAACTCAAACCGTAAGAGATAGACAAAATCTTACTATACAAAACTTTAGATCTCGTTAAAAGACATAATTTATATCAAAATAAATTTTTTTTGTAGAGTGAACCATTTCGGGGATATTCCTCGTTATTTGTGTCAGTTTCGGAAATCTGAACTTTCGTTAATTACGTCATGTGTGCAAAGAGAACGGGATCTCAAAGGTTTAAAAGATTTGAATATCACACAAAGCCCATTGTATTCCCATATTCTCCTTGCACCCACAAGGAAATAAGCAATAAGGTAATTTGTACAAATGTTTATCTCAACTAACACGAAGAAGATATAGGAATAAGAGTTTGTACAAATGGTTAGTACAAGAGTAGAGAAAGTCATGCGAGTGCAACACATCCGATTTATTTCAGGGGTTTACCCTTACACTGAACGGCGGTTAACTTAAAGCTCTATCTCATTTCGTTGGTCTATGTGGTTCAGTTGGTTAGACGCTGGCCTACCGATCCCAAGGTCGCTGGTTCAGATTCGGCCCAGACCAATGGTTTTTAAGTGTGCCTAAATACGACAGCTCCATGTCAGATCTACTGGCACCTAAAAGAATTTCTGCAAGACGAAATTCCGGCACATAAAGAAATAATTTTATAGCTTTTTAATTCTCTCATTTCAGCATCATTCCTGGAAGACATAATGAATAAAATACGATTACCAAGTAGAGAAGTGTACAGAGAAGCAATAGCAAGAAAGAAGATTAAGGAAAAGGGGCTAAGTGCTGAATTCTTCGGATCTGATGCCACGATAAACAACCAACCACAGAAGTACGCCATAGTGGGTCTAGCAATTCACGGATTCCACCATCTACTGTGTACAACTCAGAAATTCCACCAACTGAACGATCAGTGTGTGTGTGTGTGTGTGCAAATCGTGTAGAAAGAAGTGTGAACTCTACCACTACAAAAAGTGCGAAAAAGGACATGCTTGCTGAGTGAACTCGTAAAGGAAAACAGACAAAAAAATGCTCTTTCGAGTGCAACTTTCATCTATTATTGATGGAAAATAAAATATTGAATATATTAACAAATAAAACGTTAACATTAAGGTTGTACAATAAACTCTGGATAAATATTAATGAACTGTGGAAAATGAATGTGTTATTAAATGATAAGAATCAGCAGTAAAATGAGGGACGAGTTTTTAAATAAATAAAATATATGATCTCTTAAAAAGTTAAGAATGTACAGATAAGTTCATGATCAGTAAAATCAACAGTGAAAAGGCCATACGTCACGCAATCCTATTATATATTATTGTAGTCATACAAATCGTAATTCCTTTGTTCACTTTAACTTATACTGTACCTTTTGGTTAGTTTGCCTAGCTCTGGTGATTCATGATACAGTAGATCGCGAGTTTGAGTCCCGCTTAGGGTATGTAAATATCTGTATGTCATGGGAAAAGTAACCAAGGAAAACAAAAGGTTGGTAAAATATTACTGCCAATCATTTTTTGTTATCGAGTTCATACGAGAAACTAAGACGACTCAAATTTTGCAAGATAATTTACCAGCTTGAAAAAACAAATAAGTGTTTCGGAAATGGCTAAAGTTACAGAAAACATTCCTTATATGTTACATTTCACACGAATTTCTCTACCCAATATCGTTTATTTTTATATAGTTTCAACATACTATTCTTACGAAGATTTCTTTCTCTATTTCATGTTACTCGAGATAAATAGTTCCTTTAGGCACTTCATTGTAAGTACAAGAAGAATAAGTGGAAATTGAATTGACAGCCATATGTTTCAAAGTAAGTTCCAGGTCTTTAAATTCAGAATGTTTGCATGACTTGGTGAGAAATAACTCAATAGCGAGCACTTTAAAAATGAAAAATCTTTTATAAAAATTCAAGTCAATAACAGCAGACATATCTAAAATGGTTGATGCACCTCTAAAAAGTAACGAAGTCAGTTATTTCAGTTATACAAAGTTATTCAAGGTTCCTTCCAATGAAAGCATCTTATTCTCAGAAAATTCAAGACTTGTTTTGTTTATGATGGAAGTGTTTTAAGGGCACAGAAAAGAAGTACAAAATTCAATTTTTTTTCTTTTCCCTACTGAAATCTCCATTCTTTTCCGCATCCATTGATATGTAGGTAATATGATAGTTGCATATTTTATAGTTGCAAAATGGCATTTAAATAACATGCCATACCTACCACCCCATTTTCTGATTTTTAGTTTTTCGCATTTTCCCCCTTACGTGATTTCATTCTCTACACTTAAGGTGCGTTTTCTCCAAAACATATTGAATCTAGGAAGCCCAGATTTTCTGAGCTGCTTTAAAATGAATGGAGCAGTTTTGCCATATTTTAAATACAGTTTAGAAACTATGTTACGTGTAACAAAAATTGAGGAATTTTTAAAATTATATATAAACAAGTTTTGCTACAAAATTTCAATTTTGGGAAGCTAATCCGCTCATTTTGTCAAAGATACTGTTTTCTGTGTTCATCGTAAGTTAAAAGAACAAGGTTCAAATAAGTCCAAAATTATTTTTTCGTGTATTAATTTACACGAATGTCACATATCTTGCTTTAGGCCTACAAATTTGATTCACATATATTCTGTATAGTGATTATGATAACAACTGTAATATTTAGGTTAGGCATGGGCACGAGAGGAGAGGTAGCGACTAAACGTGCCTTGCTAACACCACATTCACTTGCTGAGTGACGAAGGTTGTTTTGATACAAGTGGAGTGGTAGCTTCGTTCCACCTGCGCGGTAGTAATATATAGTTTCGACACTAGTATTAACTATTTTGTTTCTTTTTCACAATAAATAAAGCAGTAAAGTTCCATTGCTACTTAGACTTAAAATATTTTAAAATTATTGACCAACATAATAAATCGTATGATTTTAAAGCCCTCTCTCTTTCTCTTATGTGTATATTTCTGTACATATACATGTATGTATAAAAGTATATACTACTGCAAGCCTACAATGCTCGATGAAGACATATTCGCCACTAAATGAAGGGTGCTGGAAGCACTGGTAAAGCTGAATTGCAGTGAAAGGGAGGGGAGGGATCGCCAGTGGAGTGAGGCAAAAACGAATTGCCCTTTTGAGCTGATTTTGCCCATAAATTTTAGGTAATGTTTACATTACAGTACCTACATATGTTTCATGTGTAGATCGGTGTATCATGAATAGAGCGAGGACATATATCCACTGAAGAAGAAATCAGGTTGACTGCACGGCGAATTGCTTGCTTGACGTCATCGCTGCTACCGCGGACTGAGGGGTGAACAGCGTGCCCTGGTTCAGTATGACAGCTGTACCGTACAGATAAGGGAGTGTTATTTTCTGTGCGATCCGTGTTTACATATGAGGTGAATAATGTCTTCAGCTTTAGGTGATGGTAAATTAAATCAGTTATTCGAAGAATTTGGAAGAAATAATTTCGTATTGAATGGCGATACGATACACTGTAAGTTATGTTATTCACAAATTAGAGATTCCAAGGAGAAACGGAAATTGTTGAAGCAACATTGTAATACCAAAAAACAAAGCACTTGTTGCAGCATCAAAGAATAAAGAACACGACCATTTGTCACTTTAATCGGAGTTTTTTTAAGACATGTGCAAAATAGATCATGCAAAATCGTGTAATGATCCTGGCTACGCTACAATGGTTCATATAAAAATTGGTTTACAACAGCTAGACAAAATGTCATCTACGTATGACGAACACAATCCAAAATATCTTACGTTTGCTCCCGTTACATCATGTGACGTTGAGAGAAGTTTCTCGCTGTATAAACATTGTTTAGATGACAAGTTTTACTTTTGAACAATTTAAAAATGTATTATTGTTCACTACAATGTTTTTGAGGAACGAATAGATGGCGATATGAACTGATGTAAATGGACTAGGGCTTCTTACACAGCCCTGCCCTTTTGTTTACATGTTCTGAACTCCTGTGCTACACCGTCTGCCAGTCACCACGGAGCGTGTATAGTGCGAGCGCGCGAACATTGCAAGCGATGGGATATTTATCCTCGCTCTAATCATGAAACATAAGGCAGTTTAACCAAAATCGTGTCTTTTTGAGAAAATAAAACACCTAAGAATACTTTATACGCATACCAAGTTTGGTATTTAACGTATTAATCCCCCCTCCTCCCACACACACACACACACACACACACACACACACACACACACACACACACACACACACACACACACACACACACACACACACACACACACACACACAAATCTACTTCTCTCTAATAATGTTTTTTAGGGTTACAAGGGGTCTCAGAAGAAGTATTTCTCTTCATTTGAAAGAGGAAAGCTTTGCAAGAAAAGTTTTTAGAAGAGAGGTAAAAATAAAAATTAGTGGGCAGAGAAAGCCATGTGAGAGTAAGCACACTAGCCCAGCGAGTGTTGATTACCCGTAACGTGTTTGTTAACAAGAACCACACTTACCCTGTTGCACCATGTCGACCTGTCTGTCTGTCTGCCTGTGTTTATCTTTTCTCCCTTTTATACTTTATTCTTTTGGAGAGCAGAGGGAGTGGCGGGTCCGAGGAAACAATGGACGTCGTGTGGCCCCTGCATATTAAAGAGAGACGGGTCAAAGAGAAAATGTAAATATTTCCATGTGAGGTCCCCGAGCTGTTGTGTCACATCCCTGAGGTCTGTCCCTATATTCACGTTTTGTGTGTCAAACTCGCTCATTCTGATAGATGCAACAACTCCTCCGTATTAAAGACCACAAACAATAGGTAGAGTTATAAAACCATCCACGACTCTGTTTTTTATCTTCCAAAACTTGCCTCTTACCTAATGTAAGTGGACCAAATATTTTACTACAGCTAAAATTTTGATATTCAGATGTCACAGCGAAAAAATATTAGGACACTCCGAATAAAAAATCTGATGTGTTGCACTCGCATGACTTTCTCTACTCTTGTACTAACCATTCTTACAAACTCTTATTACTATATCTTCTTCGTGTTAGTTGAGATAAACATTTGAACAACCTAACTAATTGCTTATTTCCTTGTAGGTACAAGGGGAATATTAGAATACAGTAGGCTTAGTGCGATAGTCAAATCTTTTAAAGCTTTGAGATTCTGTTGTCTTTGCACACTTAACATATAAAAATATGAACAACGATGATCCATTTCACGAAAGTTCTAAGTTTTCCGAAACTCACACACATAACAAACAATATCTCCGAAATGGTTCACCCTGCAAGAAAATTTATTGAGACATAAATTGTGTATTTTAGCAAGATCTACACTTTTTGTGTAGTATGATTTGCTCTATCTCTTACGGTTTACCAGTTATGCAAAAGTCATCCAGAGTAAACAGGACTACAGGGGCTATAGCCAGAAAATTCAAGATATACATTTCATTTGTCATAAAAATATAACAAGCATACGACATTTTAATTAAAATCGTTAGAGCCATTTTCAAGAAAATGAAAATTTTCGAAAAATTTTCCATGTAAAGGGTAGTTTAGGGTGGGGCTATTTTCTTCAAATCTTCGTGTCGTATCCTTGAAAGACATTAAACTTAAATACTAACTTTGGTTTTTAACCGACTTTTCGTTTTTGAGCTATGTTCACAGGCTGACGCACGCGCACGCGCACGCACACACCTTTTTCTAAAAATGCTTTTCTTGGATTCAGGGGACCTCAAAACATTTCCGGTGAAATCTCGAAATGGAATTTTTGGGTGGAATACAATATTTCCTCTACTAAACGTAGAGAAAGTAAAAATGTATTCCTGTATCTACTTGACGTTAACGGTCATCAACAATGCGGAACATGGGGAAAACAATAAGCTTTAAACGATATTCAAATGTTTTAAGAGCTGGTCGCCATGTGATAATTTCGAAATTCCGTTCTCTTTTCATGGCCAAAAGATAAGAAAATGAATAACAGCTCTCATTTGAGAAAATCATAAACGTTGTAAAATTCAGACAAATAACAATGAATATCTCCGAAACGGTTTACTGGACATAAATTGTGTATTTTAAGAAAATCTCCATTTTTCTGTGGTCAAGATTTGTTTGTCTGGAATGATTTACCAGATATGCAAAAGTTACCCAAAGTGCAGAAGACTTCTGGGGACATTCCCAGAAAATTCAGGGTACACATTTCATTTGTCATGATGTTTTAAATATGTGGCATTTTAATCAAAGTCGCTAGCTATTTATGTGAAAATCAGCATTTTCGAAAAATATTCCGTAAAGATTAATCCGGAGTGGAGGTTATTTTCTTGGAAATGTTCGTTTCGTATCTTTACACGATATTGAACTTAAATACAAAGTTTGGAATGTAACTGACTTTTCAGTTTTGAATTATACTATTCACAGACAGAGACACATGCGGACATTTTCCTAAAAGAACTATTTTTTAGATTCAAGGGTCTCAAAACATGCATTTCCAGTATAGTTTAGATATTGAATTTTCGTAGAGAAAGAAAAATCACTCATTTGGCAATTTCTATTCTCTATTGTTTATTGGTTGGTGTACAAATTACTCTTAGCGGAAGTTCTCCCATCTATTTCATTTTAATCGAGACAAGTCTTTGACGAAATAGCTACATTACACTTGTTACAGATACAAAGAGAACAGAAATAGTCAAATGTTTAAGAAATGACCACTGTATTGCTGGTCTCGAAGTTCCATATTGTTTCCATACCATCTCAGAGACAAGTGAGAATCGACAGGATTTAAAAGAACGACAAAGTAATGTTGAATCGTGAATAACTGATATATCGGAACTGGCTGATCCTATCCTTCCATTTATATCCCCCATTCAACTTCAAATGGTCACATCGACGGCCTTTCGCCTTTGGAACATACTGTCATATCGGCAATAGTGTTAACTCCTGGACAGTTGCTTTTCTTTAGGTTTTATGTATTAGATCTGACACTTTTATTCATACTGCCAGACTCTGGTGAGGATAAGGAATAATCTCGGCTAGAGAAAAATTCCCACTCTCCCAGGGAAGAACAGCAGGGGTTCTACCGACTGAGCTACGGGGACAGCCTATAAAACAGTTTATTCGAATACCTGTTTGTGTTACAAGTATTTACATTTTTTGTGTAGCAAAATTAAATTAAATATTATTTTGTTGTTCAACGACGCTGTCCAATTGCCAGGATCATATTCAGTGCCGCCGGTGTGCCGGAATTTCGTCCTGCGGGAGTTCTTTTACACGCCAGTAAATCTACTGACTGACATGGAGCTGTCGGTTTTAAGCTCACGGTCAGGGCCGGATTTGAACCCACGACGTTGGAATCAGTAGGCCAGCGTCTAACCAACTGAGCCACCCAGACCGAGTTTTGTGTAGGAAGTCTAATGTTTACCGGTTATACAAATTTCACAAAATTCTATCCGAGCGAAGAAAACTTCACTGGTTCTTCCTAGAAAATACAGAACATTTTATTTGTCATTAAATATGTTAATATGTGATATTTTAATAAATATAATTAAGACAGTTTTAGAAAATAAATTTATAAAAAGACATTTATATAAACGGGCAGCTTGGGATAGGGGAGTTCTCTAGAAAATCTTCCGTGTCACATATTTGGAAGGTACTGAGTTTAAAATATCCAGTTTGATATTGAAACGACTATTTTTGAGTTACACTGTTCTCTCTCTCATGATGTAGCAGAGAAAGTAAAAAGTGAAAATTTTGCGCAATTTCAATCCAGCTGTATGAAAGAGAAAGAGAGAGAGAGAGAGAGAGAGAGAGAGAGAAAGAGAGAGAGGGAGGAGAGGAGAGAAAAAGGGTGCGTCTAACACATACGTTACTACAGATATTGGGCACTGATGATACAGGATACAACATTGTATTTTAGAAAGGAATTTTGAGAAAAACATTTCCGGCCCTAGTTTAGGGTATGTACTTGGCATTTGCCAGTTATGAGGAATGAGGAAAACCTGGAGAAACCTCAGTTAGGGAAGATGGTTTAGGTGGTATTTGAACTGTTAACCTCCCGAATACAAGACTCACGTTGACGTTCAGTCATTCAGTTTGCCAGCAAATAGTACTCGCATTTTAGAAATATGACTATCGCTTCAGTCCCGTGTCCTTTTTGTACCGATAAAATAAGCAGCTCATTTGAGTTTTTAAGCAAGCACGGACCCCATAGTCAATCAAAAAGCTATCTCAAAATCTTACGATCAAATTTCGTGACTTTGCCCTTTCAAATACTTAGGAAACGTTTACAAGTCAGAACTGGTCATGTTTCTCAAAACATCGTTGTCACCGTTGTCTCCAATTCTCTCCAGAGATGGTTTATGATCTTCGAGAGTAACGCCATGCCACCAATCGATGGATGGGCCCATTAATGAGGTGGGAGCATCGAGAGGTACTCCAGATGGTAGTTTAATAATGGGGATGGCGATGGAACGAGAGGATCCACAGCTTTTACCGTGGACTCTGAACTACGTTGGGCCTTGGAGACACTTCACAAGACCTAGTTAGAGGTAAAAATTAATAATTCACCACCACAAAGCAGAGATTCGACCCTCAGCACGACAGCTGCGAACGAAACCTTTGAGCCACACTGGTGCTCCTTTCTCAAATACTGATTTCACTTAAGAGTTGTTCCGAATTACTGGCGCCTGGCACACATGCAACCTGTATGTCTACCTTTCGTAAAAAGGTCTTTCGCAAGCAGGCCTAAAGAGCAGGATGATAAAGGACTCCTATATGTGGTTAGTCACATTCCACTATAGCGCGTGATATGTATTTTATTCGAGTAAATAAACATTCTCTGCAATCATTCAATATAAATAGCACACGTAAAAGGATGCTGATTTGAAGCAGGTTACAGAAAATTAAAATTAGTAGAATGAGTCAATGAAGTCCCAAAACTAATTTTTGAGACCATCAAACATCAATTTTTCATGTAAAGGCACTTTTTGATGGGCGTATTTTCTTGAAAATCCTGTGTCGTATCCTTGGAATATGCTAAATTTAAATCCGAAATTTCGTATTTATCAGAGTTTTCAATTTTTAGTTACGTTTGCATGGGCACCTTTTTATAAAAAGCTGTTTTCTGTTATTTCTATTGAACTCATATAGAATTTTTGGGTGGAATGTATTACGTGTTGGGTAACACGTCAAAGTAAACACGGGAGTCATCAAAAACACGTGTGTATGTGAAGGGGGGAGGGGGGGCAGGGTTCAGTTGTAAGTAAGCTGTTTTATAATGTTAACATTATAAAAATGAGTTTTTCTTATAGCTATGGCATTTGTGCATTTCACTATAGTAAACAGAGGATATTTTGCGTCAGGAGCAATTTGTTTTCCTAATGCACTAGGTGAACTCTGGTCAAAAACCTTAAGAACAAACTATTTTATAATATAGTCCTGGTATTTTCTCTCCTGCATCTATTCTGTTTGTCGAGAGACTATACACAACTCGGGATACCAATAAGTGAACGAGGGAGCTATGCCAGTAGCTAGTGATTGTTGGGAAATGAACCTGTCAAGTTTGGATTGACGGTAAACAGAGCATGACTGTAATATGCTTCATTGTTATCGAAATTACACCAACGTGAGGGATCAAGTAAACTAAAATGCACTCTTCAACATCTGTGCATGCAATTTCCCTCAAAAGCTGCACATTTTAGAGACAGAAGAAAACACAGCAAGTATAAAAATCTGATGTGTTGCACTCACATGACTTTCTCTGCTCTTGTACTAACCATTCTTACAAACTCTTATTCCTATATCTTCTTATCTTCTTCGTGTTAGTTGAGATAAATATTTATACAAATTATCTTATTGCTTGTTTCTTTGTATGTGCAAGGGGAATATAGGATATACAGTAGGCTTTGAGCGATAGTCAAATCTTTTAAAGCTTTGAGATCCCGTTGTCGTTGCATGCTTAACATATAAAAAATGAACAACGATATTCCATTGCACGAAAGTTCTAAGTTTTCCGAGACTGACACACAAAACAAGGTATATCTCCGAAATGGTTCACTCTACAAAAACATTTATTAAGACATAAATTGTGTATTTTAGCAAGATCTACGTTTCTTGTAGAGTAAGATTTTGTGTATCTCTTACGGTTTACGAGTTATTCAAAACTCATCCAGACTAAACAGGACTACAGAGGCTATAGCCAGAAAATTCAAGATATAAATTTCATTTATCATAAAAATATCTCAAACAGATGGCATTTTAATCAAAATCGTTAGAGCCATTTTCAAGAAAGTAAAAATTTTCGAAAAATGTTCCATGTAAATGGTAGTTTAGGATGGGGCTATTTTCTTCAAAATCTTCGTGTCGCATCCTTGAGGCATTAAACTTAAATACCAACTTTGGTTTCTAACCGAGTTTTCGTTTTTGAGTTATGCTGTCCACAGACTGACAGACACACACACGGACCTTTTTCCAAAAATGTTTTTCTTTTTTTTTTTCCAGGTGGCCTCAAAACATTTCCAGTGAAGTCTCGACATCGATTTTTTTGGGTGGAATACAATACTTCCCCTACTTACCAGTAGAGAAAGTAAAAATGAAGCTTTCAGATACATTTTTTGAAATTTCTGAGCTTAATTTTAACACATCAATGGTAGAGATAACAACAACAATAATAATAACAACAATAATAATAACGACAGTAACAATAATGCTTATTAGCTGTTTATAAAGTTGCACAAGTTTCAAGTTTTGCCAAAGCGATAAATATTTATTTTCAAGATGTTTACAACTCAACCAGTCTATATAAGCACTTCTCCATTAAGAATGTTCTCAGTTGTCTGGAACATTTTACCTTTGTGTTTTTTTTTATTTTATTTTGCAGTTTATTATGGCATACTTTTTTTTTGCGTTTTATTTCCAGTTCCTGTATGGCAGTTATTTTGTATTCTGGTGTTGTACTTAGGGCTATCTTAACAGCGCTCTGCTTTCCTTATTCAGTACAAACCTCATTACTTCATAGACGTGCAATGATACAACAGTCGACATTTTAGTCTTATATACAAGATTCCCTATTATTTGCGTTATACATACGTCTTACACACTTTTTCTGTAACACTAATACTCTGTTTAGGTATATTGCTCATATATGTACTGCCCCAGTTCTGAATTCCATATTGCAGAGGTGGGTGAATTAGTCCATAGTAAACTAGCTTTAGGTGATTTATGTTCAGATAAATATAAGAGTTGTCATTTTTTGCATGTGTATCCAACATGGTATTTGAACGTCATATTTTCATCAATAATTATTTCCAGAAATATTGTGTGTCCTATCTGCTCAATAGATTAATTGTATATTTACATTTAATGTGTCCTTAATGAACTTAAATGGCCACTCTTGTCGCGAGTCGTATTGAATATACAATATACGAGTATAAAGTGGCTGTATTTGTTTGCAACAGTACGGTTATAAAAAGGTCTATTTCTTCCTTTCCAGTGTCACCAATTAAGACTTCCTTTCCTTTATTGTATAATAAATGTATAAGAAATATGCACTTGTACGTTCAATAAATTAAAGACATACGCACTTACAAGACCTATTAACATTAGTGGCACTAAACCTATTTGAGATAATCGTGACTATGAGGCAATAGGAGCAACACCTAACAGTACCTATAAGCCATAACTATATTACATATGTAGGAATGCCTGAAGTCATGCACGAGAACACAGCAGATGTACCTTAAAGGCATTGTTAGTAGCTATTTCTGCAGGCCAGCTGGCCCACGTGAGCTTTCTCAACAATTCTAATTGTTAGAATACTAATAACAAATAGCAGGATATTTTGCCTTTACAGTAAACTCACAATGCTATAACAGTTCATTTTTTACGGTGTTCTGCCTTTAGGGCAGTATTCCGCAACCCTTTTTCTTTTACTGGCACAGTCCAGACAACACGGCACACCAAAATGTCTATCTCCTCAAAGTTACACGAGTCTTAATATAATTACGGAGTTTATCAATTATAATATATTAAATAATTATAATCATCATGATCATCGTCATAATCATCATTATTAACTTTAATTCACTGTAGAAAATACACATTTGTAATGCGAATTTTAAAGTAAATAACCTTACTTATACCTTTGTTATTTTTGAGGCTGCTTAGCTCCACAAGATGGCTGATATGTGGCAGAATCGTTGAGAAAGAAATCTAACCTCATTTCTCCATCGATGGATTTGAGTCTCTTTCTTTGATATCTTAATTTCGGTCAACATCAATAATATCAGTCGACACACGAGTTGAAAATGGCAATAACACATTAACTGCCATCCCGAATGTTCACTACTTATTGACAATAAAACTATTTCCAAAGGCACTTCGAAAAATTGTTCTGTCTGCTTTCAAATCTGCCAGTTATTTGCGGTAATCGAAATAAGCAAATAAATACATAAAAAGCACATACGCTTCAGGTAACTGGTATGTAATGATTATTAATATTGCTTCACAAAAAATACACCAGAACATTTTTAATACTCGTTTAGAACGTTTAGCTTTTGAACAAACTATTTGTATGATTGGTAAGAGCTGCTAAAAGGCTTGCCACCTGTAACCATTAAACAGGCGAGAAAACAAATAACTCAAAATAAGCAAAATATAACAATATATTTAATTTTTATGAAAATATAAATAATCAGCATGAATTATACATAGGCAAGCACCTACTTTTTTAAAATAGACTATTTATTATAACAATTGTAAAAGCTGGCGTTGCACCTTTCACGCTTGCGGAACACTGCTATAGGGAATTTTATTTGCAGCACGTTTCCTGCTATGATCAATGACGCTTTCCTATAAGCGGCAAAGACAGTTGGTCGAGTACTAGCAAAGGGTGAAAAATGTTGATCTCTGAGTGTAATTATTGTAGCTAATTTAGATATTTCAAATACATACCTACAGAATGTACCAGAATAACTGCGGATCCCAAATTTCCTGATCTGATGGAATTATAACGTTCATGATTTTTTCTTTATAAAGGAAGTCTGAAGATGCTTCGATTTCAAGTTACAGTGACGAGAAGGAAAAATGAAAGTGTGTTAACTTGGAAAGCTATTTTACGAGTTTTCTTTGCTTTACTTCATCTATCATTCACCTATAAATTCTATGTCGAGATTTCAGTGGAAATTAAAAGGGATAGTTAAAAGTTGTCCTACCTGAAGAACTATTGAAACCATGTGGCAGATAACACAAAACCAGATGTAGGAGATAGTCCGGTAAGAATCATTGTCATTAAAATTGGAATCCTTTACTTTTCACCTAACATCAGATAAAATATTTAACGCCCTAGATGTCTGATTCAATTCCATCAGTCCGTATCAATACACGTGTTTCCGTGGCTATAAAGGAGTGACAGTAAAATTTATTTGGATAAAAACAAAGGATAATTAACAGACAAATGAGAAACGCTTTGCCCCGTTAAGCCTACACTTTTTTAATTTAAATGTAATGTATTGCACAAAGTTATCAGTTGTGGCTACTTGTTGAAAATCTATTGAAGAGTACTATCCAAACAGCAAGCAAATACAGGATGTTCCATTTAAATTAAGGAAGTTGCAATCAGTTTCCATTAAACCGGAAGACATAATTTAGGATATTTAAACGACAAACAAAACGTCTAATGTCTTGAAATAACTTTGAATAGCATACGAAGTAGGTACTCTTTCTTCGGGAGGAATCCTACACAGTTTTATATGACGAACAAACTGAAGAGTTAGACAAAACCTTACCAAAAGTATATCCCTTTAAAACACGCAATTTATTTTATTTATTTCATACAACCGTTTTGGGTAGAGTGCATCCGTCACTTTTAATATATCCGTTATTAATTTGAATGTTTTAATACTTTCAGATTTGTTTAGGTGCTGTCGCTATTCAGTATTTTCTTGCGATGTCATAGAAGCAGTACGCAATTTCAGGTCCAGCATTTACTCACTTTTAAACACTTGACTTGATTCGGTTTCCGGTTTCCCTTGGATTTCCAAAGAAATTTGCAAACTTATCTCGATTAGCATATAGATAGAAAAATATGCTTTTACAATAGATAAGTTATTTTTTATTTTCTCAAATATGTTTAAGAGTTTTACAGGCAAATTAAATTGCACTTTCTGAGAATACCTGTGAATTTTCGTTCATTTTGGTGTTTTTTTGTGTATGTGTGAAGTCGCAAACCTTAAGAGATAAGCAAAAATGCACTATACAAACTTATTTCATATAACTTACACTTAACATAACCTTTAAAAGAAAACTTTTAGCCCTAAATAAAAAAATTAAAAAATGGCTGTTTCTCATAATATTATGTAAACAGTAAAATTTTAAGGCCAGCAAATAGCGACCGCTTTCGAATATTTGGCTGCCGAAGTATCGCAAGAAATTAGACAATTTGATTATCTGTATCGTGGTGCCATCTTCATAGAACAAATTCAGTAAAATTCCATTGCTACTTCCTCTGCATAAGCAATCAATATTAAATATTTTAATATATACACAATCAACACCACTACTATATCAAAAGAATAACAATAATATTAAATAAAATCTTATATCTTAATAAAATTGTTACACTTATTCTGTGGGTTTATTTTTGTCAGTCTTCTACACATTATAGTTTGCGTAGGTGACTATTTGTAAACACTGGTGCTATGAAGGTTAAGATCTGGACTGTGCAGAAGACAAATGAAAGTTATACTGACACAAATTTTAAAAATATACACGTGTTAAGGACCATGCGTGCTTTTGCAGCTATCTTGCTGCAGTGTGTCATAATATGCAAGAAAATGCTGACAATGTAATGTGTTATCTGCACAAGTACAGTGGTCGAGCGAAAGTATGGCATGTTCATTTGGGAGCTGTTCCAGTTACCATGGAAACGGAAGTGGTACACGACCGTCATCTGTCGCTAGCTGCAATAGCGCGTCACATGGCGTTGTTGTCCACTAACGTGCTCTGGTCCACTTTTCTAACTTGAGGATATAGAAATAAAGACATTTGTACATCTGATTCGTGTAGGTATTTACATTGCATGATTATACACACAACCTTAAATGGAGTTCTCTTGAAAGTCCCTCTACAAAATTCCTCGTAGTACAGTACTGGTCACAAAATGCTATTCTTTTTTCTCCCTTCTTCCCTTTACCTTACTATAGAACTTGCAAATCATTGGACTCCTTTGCTTGCGATTTACATTTTTCGCTGTCACAGGTTCTATTTGCTGTTTTATTTTTATTACATCATATCCATTAAATTTCTTACGATTTTGTTTATGTTATAAACTTTGTACTCGAAAAAGATCTTGTTCATTAAGTAGGAGATTCAAAAGTTGTTACTTGTTGCATAGTACTTCAAGTTTAAGGAGAGTCAAAATATCCTATGTAGCCTAGATTAAATATACCCAACTGAAGATTATGTAATAGTATATTAAGTCAACGAGAGCACCTTAATTGCTGTTGTACTCAAGTTTCATAGGACTATTTATGTTCCACCATAAGTCAAGTGTAAAACATTTTATAAATGTTTTAATATTCTACGCTGCATGCTATTGTCACTGGTGTCTGACATTTTAACCATGTGTTTGTTATTTGATGGTGCATACGAAAATCGATAGTTTTGCTTTCAGCTGCGTGGGAATGTGCGCAGACGGCAAAGTATGGATTGCTACACGCGGATCTTTTGATTGGTGGTTAGCAATGTGTTATGAACATGTACACCTTTGATGAATTAGCAGTGTCGTTATAAACTGGTGCACCTTTGATTGGTGGATAGCAGTATCGTTATGAAGAGATGGATATAATGAGGCCCACAAGAAAGAAAGAAAAAAGTTCCAGAAAATCAACACTTAGTCTGCCCTCAAGGCACTGGGAATAGGATTAGTGTTTCAAAATATTATATCTGAATTATTAACATATACTCTTCTACAACATTTAAAATTTATAACTCAGACGTTATCACACTTAACTTTTTGATTCACCTTTATGTGTCCTATGTTGAATTTTGGTTTTTCTATACTATTTTGGGAATATATTTAGATCTATAGGTTTTAAAACTGTAATAGGGATTATATTTTAAATTAAACGCGAAAAGTTAATTTGTGTACCATATTTATTTACTTTTACATATTTTAACACAATCTGAAAGACTTGAAATAATTGTAGCCACTGCAAGTAGCATTTTATATGCATAAAGGCGAGGGAACAGGAAGCCAACTACAAAACTAAGCACGTTTATCGACAAAGTAAATTTTATGACCTTATTCGTGTTCTGCCCAACTGTGGTGAAGTTTTGAGTAAATGGTGGTAATATATCTATTACACTTTATTGCATATCACAAATAACAGGTCTGACCATTAGATGTCATTACTCAAATTTAAACGTTTCGTTATTGCATAATTGAGCATCTAATTTCTCTACTCACTCTTGTATAAATGATTCATAGAAACGCTCATTCTATCTACTTCACGTTAATCGAGATAAACATTTATAAAAATTATTACGAATGATTTATTGTTAGCTTTATCTTAAACTTACGATACTTTTATCCATATACTTACAGCTATTTTTGAGAAAATTAAAATATTAAAAAAAACTATGCATGTATGGGGTGGGTGAATTTTCTTAGAAATATTTATACTGAATGTTGATTTTAAACACAAAGTTTGGCTTTTAATAGTTATGCTGTTCACAGACGCACATGCACCTTTTTCTAAAAATGGTGTTTTTAGTGGGGTTTAGGCATATTTTAGGTGAAATATCGACATCGATTTTTTGGATTCAGTACGGCACTTCTACCTACTTACTATACGTAGTAGAGAAAGTAAAAATAGAACCTAATTTTATGTCTAATTTAAAATGCCTAGGACATATTTTAAGTGCTTAAAACGTAGTTTTTAAATTCCAAGCTCTGTTCCTAACGTAACATTTGAAGGTAGTTCGAGTGGAAGGACCTTGTGCTTACTAGTGTCATTAACACACGCAGGATGGAGACATTTGCACTAACGGTAACTCCACGTAACACAATCAGAAGTAGAACTCTACAACAATGAGAAGTATGCAAGTGTTGATAAAGAAGGCGGATGTTGCAAACAAGGCAGGAGTTTCAGGGCGTCCTATATAAACAATTACTATTTATATTTAGTGTAAGTAAATGAAGATATTGGCATGCGTGGTCGAGGTCGTTGAGCCATAGGCTCGCGAATGGGAAGTTTGCACTTGAAACACCGCCAGGACTGTCCTCCTTGACAATTTTTCCAGGTTTTCCCCCCTCAGTTTTCATAATTGGCAAATGGCTAAACTTAAACCGGCAGTGCTTCATTCCCAAATTTCCTTTCACAATTGTCATTTCGTGTAATATGAGCCTACCGTCTGTGGTGCAGTATGTCTTAAGGATGGGCCTTAAATACTGCAAAAATGAAGATATTAAAGTAATCCAAGCTATTACACACACCAATATTGCCAATGGCTGGTTACCATTTATTTAGGCACAGTGTCGGTGAAAAAGTAAATAAAATGTATCGTATATTTGGGATACATGTGCATTTTGGAAATTGCACTTGGTACCTAACCATCTACAAAACACAATCTCACAATTTAGGACAGAATTATTAGTAGAAATTTGTGGCCCCCTCGGTCACCCAATCTAGCCCTCTGTGATTTCTATATCTGGGGTAATTTGAAGCATAAAGTCTACAAGACAAACCTACACACCGTGGAAGAATTAAAACAAAATATCCGTCAGGAAATTGACAGTATTTCTCAACGTGAACCACGACGAGTGATGAATAATTTCCTAAAGAGATGCCAAAAATGTATGGACAACGACATTGGCCAGTTTCAGCATCTGCTATGATTATATTGATAAGTAAAGCCTTTAAAAGTAGTTTTAAAAATGTTGTATGGTTTCATGCGCGTTGTTCTATGACAGCGACTAGTCGGCGACGAGCGCCGAGGACCCGTACAGACAAAACAGCGCAGACGGTTCACAGTCTTTTGGATCACCCGTTATGTTATATAAAAACCAGCTCCAAGGGTAGGTAGTAAGCTGAACTAAAATTAAGTAGTTTCTGTACTGATTAGCAATAGGCATTTTGCCTAAGATCCGGTCTCTGGTAATGTAGTACGTGAACATTTCAAGGGCCATTGCCAGTTTTTTAAATGAGCACAATATTTCTCGCGTTCAAGACTACAGTTTAGAAAAAAGCATTATCGCTGACATGTACGTCACGCAGACTTTACAAACTGCCTCGTAACCAAACTTAGGCCCATTTTTGTGGATGTTTGCGCAGTTAAAACACGACTTGTCAAATTACCGCGCTTGTTAAGAACGAAAATGGGAGCATTACCCCAGACAACAAAGCGGTGTCATTGATTATACTTCATAAATTGGATAGACATAACCGTGAAGGAGGCCATGGAATGATTACATGACGCTGCATTTCCGTCAGCCATTATGTGTATCAGTCTCATTTCCAGGAACACCGGCGGCAATCTGCACCAGAAAATCGTTTCTTCAGCATGTCCCTTCATCCACAGCGGTGGCATTGTTGTCCCTCTGGTCGTGACTCACTTTAATGTTATTAATCTTTTTAAATGGTTATATCAACTCTTCATTGCCACCCATTGTATTTGAAAACTCAAAGCTTAAGGTGACTTGACAAATTTACAGCTCTTTTAGTGGCAAATGGTCTAGCCAGCGGCTAAAAACAGCTTAAGATGTTTAAATGACGTTTCATATTTGATGTAGGGATTAGCTATTGTGGTATCATTTATTTATATTGCTCGAAACATCATGGAGCTGTGTTAAACGTTTTGAATGTTATTCTCATTTGGTTGTATTAACATTTATTTTTATTAGCTACAGTAAGTAGGGGAAATATTGTATTCGACCCAAAAAATCGATGTCGAGACTTCACCGGAAATATGTTTCGACACCCCCTCAATAAAAAAATCATTTTTAGAAAAAGGTACGCGTGAGTGTCTGTCTGAACAGCATAACTCAAAAACGAAAAGTCAGTTAAAAACCAAAGTTGGTATTTAAGTTTAATATCTTCCAAGGATGCGATACGAAGATTTTCAAAAAATACCTCCACCTTAAACTGCCCTTTACTTGAAAATTTTTATACTCTCAAAAATGGCCATAACGTTTTTGATTAAAATGCCATATATTTAAGATAATTTTATGGCAAATTAAATGCATTTTTTTTTATTCCTTGCTATAGCCTATGTAGTGCTTTTACTCTTAATGACGTGTGCATAACTGGTAAACCGTAAAAGATAGACCAAATCTTACTATACAAAAAAGTAGATCTCGTAAAAACACAATTTGTGTCCAATTTTTTTGTAGAGTGAACCATTCGGGTATATTCCTTGTTGTTTGTGTTAGTTTTACAATAATTATACTTTCCACGAATGGAAGATCATTATACATTTTTATATGTTAGCCATGCAAAGAGAACGGAATTTCAAAGGTTTAAACGATTTGACTATCGCCCAAAGCCTGCTGTATTTCCATAGTCTTCTTGTACCTACAAGAAAATGAGCGTTAAAATAATTTCTGCAAATGTTTATCTCGACTAACATGAAGATAGAGAAATAAGTGCTCGTAGGAATAGTTGGTACAAGAGTAGAGAAAATCATGTGATTGCTACACAGCAGATTCTTGAGTAATTCAGTCACAGGCAACTACGTGTTTAATAATTTTTGTTTCTGTACTGCCCCTGCGTATTATAAAAGTGAAAATCTAGGTAGATACGTATGGGAGCACAGAAAGACTTCTGTGGGTTGTAAGTTATCCAAAATCTGTCATGTTTGCAATAAAATGCCCAAATTTTCTAGTATTCATATATATTCAATGAAATAAAGCGAAATTAAAGTTGGGCGACGTGAATACGAAAAAGCCCTTAAACTCTCTCAATTTTAAAACTATTGGAAACACAGAGTGTGTCAAAAAATGTATACACACTTCAAACAAAAGAAAAACTATTAACACAAAGCTGAATTCACACAAACAGAAAAGATGGGCACTAATTATCTTAGACATTTACAGTTACAACAGTTGTTCAAAATACACCATCGGCGTCGATACAGTTCTTTAAACTACTGATCGGGTAACATTTACGAAAGTTTTCTCAGTGATTGCAGCACATACCGGTTTAGTTTTTTCCTGAGGTGCTGCCAGTGTAGAGTTCCCTCATAGGAAGAAGTCCAGCGGAGTTAGATCCGGAGAACGCGGTGGAAACTCAATCGAACCACTTCCTCCTATCCACTGCCCTGGAAGATTGTCATCAAGCTACCACCTACATCGAGGGGGTAATGTGGTGGTGCACCATCCTGCTGGAAGTAAAATTCCTCATTTCAATAAACTGTACGAATGGCGGGTACGACGGATGTGCGTAGCATGTTAAGGTACACTTAGCCAGTTACTGTTCCATCAAAAAAGAATTGTCCAATTAGACCCCTAGATGACAACCCACACCAAACAATTTCAGGTAAATTAACAGCCTTTTCCACAAAAACACTGTTTACACATCATAGATAACCTTGTCTTCATTTTGTTCGTTGTTGATTTACCTGTCGCATAACAATACAGGTATAACGTACATTTTGCTCACCAACCCATGGTCCCTGGAAGGAATGCAGCAAGTGAGTGCGTCACTAAACAATTCTAGGCAAACAGCGATATCTGAAGTTACAGTCGTGCTTCCGGCCGCGCTTGCGATAGTAGTACCAACCTTGGAATATGTATTCACACTAAATCAAAGCAAAGAACTCACAAAAATTGCGGAACTTCTAGTTCATGCAGTATATTTAGCTTATAAAATGTCAACGATATTTTCAACTGCTCCGTCTTTCTCCCACTGATCATCTACCTTTTCTATGTGTTTTCAAAAACACTTCTAGTATGTTTCGGTCACAAGTGATTTATCCTCGAGTGTTATATGGCGCAATTCCTGTAAGGATAAGTCACACGTTACATTTTTTTAAGTATTCGTTTTACCTTGGCCCAAGGTAGTTCTATGGGGTTGACACCAAACGAAAGTGTGATCCAATGAAACACAAAACGAGTTCGCTTTAATAACATCTTTAGGTTTGTTTAAATTATCCTATAAAGATATATTTTACACATGGAACTACCACTTTGAACCGCTTTATTCTGTAACCCAATGTCATAGATTTCACAGCACTCCTAGGCGGAGGATTCATCTACTTCCACATTCATTTTTCTTTACTTCCGAGATGACTCTAGTGACTCGCCCAGTTTTTAACTGAAATTAAGGGATATTAGCATATTAGCGAGGAAACAGCGGGAATAACATTGGAAACTTAACCATCAGTAACGTTATCTAGGAAGTTTACAAAACTGTGTTACACTACGTGGAATTTCCCTCCTCCCCCTTCATACCCCGTCAGGGTTGCCAACATTTAAAAGTAAAATTATCGTACCAGCCACTCAAAATTATAGATTTGGATTCAAAATTATCGTACATCATAATGCAAACGCTACAACAATAAAAATATCAGTATAATACCTATGAAAATATAAGAGTAAGGATGTTTATTATATCCACTTACAAGATTGATGACCTCAACAAATATTACAACTTTAGTACTTCTGTTTCTCGCACTATTCATCTGAAAGTTCAGCTTCCTCAACCGTTGCAGCATTACACAAATTTGTTGTTGAGATAAACCTTAACATCTTCTCGGTGACTTGCAGATTTTAAGATCTACCACGTTCTTTCATAAGTTGAGACGACAAAATGAGTTCATTTACCGTATCTAGTGCCAATCTGTTTCTAACTTTGGTTTTATTAAACCCAGTTTAGAAAAAACTTTCACAAGAAGTGCTTCTGTAGGGCAAGGAAACCACTGATAATGCAAAGGCTGCTAGTTGTTTGAAATCAGTATTTCCACCAAGGTGACATGTTTAACAGTACTCCAGAAACTGCCAGGTTCACGCATGTTCTTTATTTCACTCGGAGTAGCATGTATTCCGAGTTTTCTACATTGATCGTCAATTTTCTGAACAGTGCCTTCTTCATTGAGATTATCAGACCTGGGCACACTGGCAATAAGAGTATAAAGGGTAGCAGGCTTAGTAGCTATGGGTTGGAAACAGACAATGAGGACAAAAGTGGTGTTATTTGTAATTAGTTTCACTTCGCTGGAGTGACAAACCAGTGAAAATGATATTTTGCCGATATCGAACTATCATACCTTCAAATTATCGTACACCCCCATAATTATCGTACGGGTTGGCAACCCTGTACCCCGTTGAACAGTCAGTATGTCAATCACATGTGTTCACGGAACGTCATACTACACATTAATGTTTTTCAGTCGACGAAATATATTAGATGCCTCCTGTCAAAGTGTGTATACATTTTGGGCATCCTTTGTATAATCATAACTTAGAGCTTTTCCCACACACTCTTTGTAACATGAATATAGATATAGATAAAAGAGCATCAAGTATTGCTGCACTTTGTAGCATATCTTTTAGATGCAACCGAAGTTGCTAGACAAGTGAAAGTGAAGGCAGCAATATCTTTAGTAGTACGCCCAACACAACACCTCCAGTTAATTCCTTTTGGGTTTAAATATCCGTGAGTGGCATCAGCGCACGCATCTGTATCTCTGTGGCTTGGCATTCAGCTGAAGAGCTTCTCTGAAGCGATGGAAACCAAAGCGATAATGGAGTGTTGGGTCTTAATTAAGTCGACTTGATTGTTAGGCGAAATCCTCAGCGTAAAGCACGTTTCGTAGCGTCTCGCATCAGTGGCGGCTTGTTTCTTGTTCATGGTGCTGGTAATTAAATACCTACCGAGTTGCCGCCGCAAATGAACGGAGTGTCAAACTTTTTATTCCAAGTTTTTATGTGCATTTCTGTACTGTTTTAACGTTATTTACGTATTTGTTTTAGAAGGAATTCCGATTAGTTTAACCCAGTATCGAAGCGAGGAGCACGAAGTTTAATTATACGGATATTACAAAATCCGTATAATTACTGCAAACATCGAATATCGTGATTTTACCAGAATTTTATCTATTGAAATACTTGAACCCCTCTCCCCCTGGAGTATTTCTATGTGGATGTGCTCTGAATCCGAGAAACGTAACTGAAAATTCTGATATCACCTTACTTTATTACTTCAGGTGCATATTTAAGAAATCTTTCCGCCCGAGAAAAAAAAAAGTTTTTGATTAAAATATCGTGCACTTAACATATTCACAACAGAAAGTGTTCAATTATTATTTCTTGTTTGTAAATATTTTTTATCTAACACGTTTATCATGTGTGTTTTTATTGCATTCAGGACTGCATTTCGGCTTTGCAATTGCAAAATATTGTGACAAATAACATGTCCAGTTACTTTTTTCTGTCACTATTTCTCTTCTAAAACTGAATCACACAATATAATTCTGTTTTATCGTTAACACAATTTACAATTCGTCGTGAACTTGTAACTCAGTTCTGTTCTATCGTAACCTTGACACACACACACACACTTATCCAATGCTGACCAAGTTCCACTATTTTGTCTCCGAAACAACTGGTTTCAATGATACTCACTCAAGACTGGCTCGCTTACATAACTGAGAAGGGCGTAGCGCCGACGTTTCTCGAAATCCATATTTTCTGGACACTTCTTATGAATAGTTCTAGGACTGCGTGCAATTAGATCTTTGTTCTGACTGCTCCATTCTCGTCGGGTCGCATGTTTACAAGCAATGGTGTGAGGTAGCCGACATCGAACTACTACTTGACCAGCGACCGGCACCTAGCGCCATATGTTGCCGAAAAGATCATTGTCGTGGCATTTTTGTCCAAAATGTCCTGAAGACCATATTATAGAGTATACAGAAGGACCTCTCAGAAAGAAACAGCTGTGAAAGAAGAAGGGGTAGATGATAAAGCGAACAAGACAAGCGTAAGGAAAGAGTGTGTGGAAGTTTGTACCCAGGCCAACTTTTCGTAGTCGCATTTTGCACCTCGCACCGGACGATGCACTGGTGCATGCACCCTTAGAGACCCTGCTCTACAGATATTAAAGGGCCACGCACGTAATATTTCGTCCTCCATGTTTTACAGTAGTAGACAATACCTGGTAGCGTGGATTGAATCCGACGAACATCAAATTCTTTCTGAAGACATCAAATTAAACTTATTCTTATCGCTTACCTTAGACCAGTCACGGAATGTCCTTTTAAGACGTTTTCTTGCAAAATAAGTCCTCTTCATTCTACGTATTTGATGAATTAACGAAGGGCTTTTCGCAAAGTGAATGAATTATAACACCCTCGATCAGCCGTAATTCACTGAGGCGACAGAGAACCTGCTACCCTGTCTCTTCCTATGATCCTATCTATTTTTGTTTTTCTAAGTCGATCTTCCCGAGTTTGTTGTGGACATCGCCACAGACATTATTTTTGTACCATATGTACACCAGTTATAGATTGTATTTCAAAATCACGAGCAACATCTTTTCCTCCTTCAGAGATCTATTAACTAAACTCCGGCGCAACAGCCTATGAAGGGCCCGAAAATGTATGGCATGTTTGTTTACGTTTACTCTGTAATATAACTGACTTTAATGCGGTTTACTATAGGTAAGTCAACACGAATAGCAACTGATAGTTATTGCCCTATTTCTTGTTTACTTACCTAGACATCTTGAGCTTTCGCAAACGCCACGACCTCCCTGCATCTGTTTATTTTACAGATCCTGTGTCTTTGTGCATGCTGCCATCTCTTGGGATTAACACTTTGTCAAAGACTTGTGAGCACTGGTGAATATCTCCTCACAAATACAACTTATGGCTATTTTTAGAGGTATCAACCATTTGCCATTTTTTGTCAGTGATTTTGATTTTTCAATACGCTTTCATTCGTTTTTGAAGTGCTAGTTCAGCATTCTTTTGTTCCCGACGATTTAGTACAGATTTCAAAGCCAACATATACCAACTCCAGTTTTAAATATTTGAGAATCGCTTCAGCGTCTTGTATCTTACTTGTAACTACACTAAAATGTGTAATAAACCATTTCTGAAAACACTTAACTCGATTAAAATTAAGTACATAGGCAAATATGCCTTTTTAAAGCATGTAACAATACTTTTTTCCGACTATTCCATTCATAGCGGATTGTCACCTTTTGGTCGTGGTATCGCTTTGGTTATATCGCCGTCTCCTTGCGGTTCCGCCAACCTAAATATTTTCTTACGCTCTTGAACATCGAAGTATCCATGTGCAGTAAAATCAATTAGTGGGCCATTAAAATGGTAGACAAAAGAGCTGGCGAATATTCTAGTGAGTATATTGATATTTTAACAATTGTAATTTTAAATAGGGCAGACGTACCTTTAATGAATAGCATACTAACGCAAATTCGTTCATTTATATTCATCATATGTCTAATTCCTCATTTCCCTGGATTAAACACTAAAATTATTATTGTTGCTGTTCTCAGCCCACTGGATTAGGTGTAGTGCCAACTATGGAAATAAATCTTAATTAAAACGCATGAATGTTATTGTAAGTTTCAAGTTTTTACTCTTAAAACACTATTAATATTAAAGAGTGTTAAATAATTATTAATTCATTAATACTCAAGGTGTTCATATTTGGGGTAATTTGAAATCCTCTCGTGATATTACTCAGATAATACATGCTTCAAAATAAATTGGCAATTACATAATATTAAAACACTATAAATTATTAGCATTTTAACTACAAGGCTCCTAAATGAGTTCTAGGTTATAATAAAATACTCAAGCAGTTTGGAAAAATAAAAAACACAATTCTTCACTGACGCTGAAATTGCTTTTCCCTTAACAATAGGTAACTTGGTTGCCCATTGCACCTGAAGATCAGGGTGGTTAACCTGGCTGCATGCCAAACGTCACTTAATTGTGTCTGCATGTGACTCAGCAAGATTTAAACCAAGGCCCCCTAACAAACGTGACTGCATTGCAGTTGCCCCAGCACATGATGCACTAAGAAATATATAAACCAGCGATGTTCAACGTTTGCGAAGGATGGTTTACCTACTTCCACTATACGCGGACTTTGTCCCTCTTTAACCCCCAGCCATACATTATGTTGCAGTGGCGGGTTGGTTACATGTACGTTGTATTTGATTTACGAAAGCAGTTTCAAATCCTATGCAATAAACATATGCTCTTTAGTACGGCTTATGGTTAAGAAGTCTATCAATATTTGGCGACGAAGTCGAAGTGCATAGCCTTAAAAGATACACCAAGTGATCGTCGCGTAACATTTTGTAATACAGATTTTTAGTATAGTTCAATTTGGAGAAACTGTTCAGAAATATATGTAGAGCTATACTCACTCTCTTGCTAATGTTTATTTCTATATCTACCTCATTTTAATCGACATAAGCATTTACACAAAGTATCTTGTTGCTAATTTTCTTGTGGGTACAAGGAAACCTGGAAATACAGCAGATAGTCAAATGTTTTAAGAGCTAGTTACTATATGATGCGTTTGAAATTTCGTTCTCTTTACAGGGCCAAGAAATAAAGCGAATAATATTCCTATTTGAAAAATCTGATGTGTTGCATTCACATGACACTCTCTACTCTTGTACTAACCACTCCAACAAACTCTTATTCTTATATCTTCATGTTAATACAAATGACATTTGCAGAAATTATTTTATTGCTTGTTACCTTGTAGATGCAAGTGGAATTATGGGAATACAGTAGGCTTTGTGCGATAGTCAAATATTTTAAAGCCTTCAAATTTCATTCTCTTTGCACGGTTAACATATAAAAAATGAATAAGGATGTTCCATTTGACAGAAGGATAAGTGCTCTAAAACTCACACAAATAAACAATATCTCCGAAACGATTCACTCTACAACAAATCTTATTTATACACAAGTTGTGTGTTTTAGCAAGTTCTACATTTTTTGTATGTACAGTAAGATTTGCTCTATCTCTTACGGTTTACCAGTTATGCAAAAGTATCCAGAGTAAATAGAACATGGGCTATAGCCAGTAAATTCAAGATATACATTTCATTTTCCATAAAAATATCTCAAACATATGGCATTTTAATCAAAATCGTTACAGCCATTTTCAAGAAAATCAAAATTTTCCATGTAAAAGGTAGTTCAGGGTGGAGCAATTTTCTTCAAAATCTTAGTGTCGCATCCTTGAAATACATCCACACCCACCCACACCCGGACCTTTTTCTAAAAATGCTCTTTTTTATTCAGGGGGCCTCAAGCATATTTCCGGTGAAATCTCGACATCGAATTTTTGAGTGGAATCAATACTTCCTCTATTTTATGTAGTAGAGAAAGTAAAAAGGTACAAGTTTTGGCAAATTCAAACAAATAATAAATGTCGCGCAAATGTTTCACTCAAAAGAAAAGCGAAGTATTTGACAAACTGTGTTTTAACGCGACCACATTTTTTATGTAGTAAACTCTTGTCTGTCTCTTAGTGTTTACCATTTATGCAAATATCATACAGAATGAACAGGTTTTCTGAGGACATTGCCAGAAATTTCATGGTATGACCTAGAGATGCCCATGGAATTGCCTGTTTGTGTCCGTAACTGTATACTGACTGACTGTCCCTTCGACTGAAGGAGTGGAGTGGGAATAGCCGCTCATTACGTAAGCTTCTCTAAAGAGCGAAAGTTGGACATCCCTGCTATAGACTATTGGCCCACAGAAACGTCTAGATCTGTTTAAGTGTGCCCTTTTACAGCTTTAGTTTCAAAAAGCTTAGCTAACCAGGACGTCACGAAGAACGAATAAATCAGAATATAAAAAGCGAGAGCTATAAGCATGAAAGAAAGTCATAGTCATCGCCCACTCTGACTAAAGACTTGGAGAAAATAATAATCAATCATGCATTACAAGAGGCTGTTCTCTTCGGCGGTAAAGACGTTTTGTATGTTTAGCAAGCAAGTGGATGCATGTATGCATGCAGGTCATTTATTTGGTTATACACACCCGCTACTAACAAAGGACAAGCGTGCCTCTCATTTTTTATCAAAAATAATTATATCGTGCCGCTTTTTGTTTTGATTGATCATATTTTTACATTTACAACATGTATTTCCCACATGTTCTTTATAAAGTGACTATTTTATTTTCTGAAAGCTAACTTGAAGGTTTGTATTAAAAAAAATCTGATGTGTTGCACTCACATGACTCTCTACTCTTGAATTAACCATTCTTACAAACTCTTATTCCTATATCTTCTTTCTTCTTAGTTGAGATAAACATTTGTACAAATTATCTTATTGCTTATTTCCTTTTAGGTGCAAGGGGAATGTTAGACTACAGGAGGCTTTGTGCGATAGTCAAATGTTTGAGATTCTGCTGTTAACACTTAACATATAAAAAAATGAACAACGATATTCCATTTCACGAAAGTTCTAAGTTTTCCGAAACTCACACACGTAACAAGGAATATCTCCGAAATGGTTCACCCTACAAGAACATTTATTGGCACATAAATTGTGTATTTTAGCAAGATCTACATTTTTTGTATAGTATAATTTGGTCTATCTCTAACGGTTTACCAGTTATGCAAAATTCATCCAGAGTAAATACGACTACAGGGGCAATAGCCAGAAAATTCAAGATATACATTTCATTCGTCATAAAAATATCTCAAACATATGGCATTTTAATCAAAATCGTTTGTCATTTTCAAGAAAATCAAAATTTTCGAAAAATCTTCCATGTAAAGGGTAGTTTAGGGTGAGGCTATTTTCTTCAAAATCTTCGTGTCACATCCTTGAAAGACATTAAACTTAAATACCAATTTTGGTTTTTAACCGAATTTTCGTTTTTGAGTTATGCTGTCCACAGACTGACATACTGACTGACACACACACAGACACACTCACGGACCTTTTTCTAAAAATGCTTTTTTTGGATTCAGGGGGCCTCAAAACATGTATTTCCGGTGAAATCTCAACATGGAATTTTTGGGTGGAATACAATACTTCCCCTACTTACCAGCAGAGAAAGTAAAAATCTGATGTGCACCCGTATGACTACTTTTGTGTAGAAAACGAATTTAGTAAAATACAAGAGTATCGCAATTGTTTGAGACCTTTGTAGCTCCTTTCCCTCTCTGTACTCATCTCCAATGACAGCACTATTCATGCTGCTGGCTGTACATAGTTATAACCAATTACACGTCGGCATAAAAGGAAGGTATTGATTTGTTCTTGTCACTCAGTAAATCGTTACTTATTAAGCTCAATTGTTTGATTCACAGCATGTATACATCAGAAGCTACACGTGGTCTATGGCAGTTCGACAAATTTCAGAAACTGTGCAAACTCACAGAACTGTAATTTAATTACAGGCGATTTATTGCACAGGTATTAGAAGAAACCCTTTCATTCGAAAGCAGAAAATGTCTTATAATATAACGTAATAGACAACCATGTTTAAGATTGTTCGGAAACGAATTTTAATTTCAGTACAAATATATGGAGCATTTGCAGAAGGATTAAACGTTTTTATATTTTTCAATATAATATTGCATTATGGTTACTGTTAAGTTTTTACACGTTTTTGTGATCCTAAGGATAAAATTGAGCTTTTCTTGCGACACAGAATCGCTTAAACCAACAAACGCTGCTTATTTCAAGCAACATTGGAAATCTTTTCAATAATCGGTATTCATAGTTTGCAGATGAATCTAGAAAAATCAAAGTGGCTTTTGTACGAGGCCAGGTTTATCTACCTTTCCCCCTTCTCCACATTCCTTGTTCTAATTACAGTGCCACATCTCTAGCCCCGTATTGCCAATCGTCAGCATGCATTGGTCAGAAGTTATGCGTCGTTCCTTGCGATACTCCTGATAAACAGAAATAGCCCCAAAAAGTGCATCGTTTTGTGTACAAACTACTCTTATAAATGGTTATTCTTCTAATTCGTGTTAATCGAAATAAACCTCTACAGGAATAATTTTACTACACATTTTCTAGTAGGTGCATTGGGAACAAGGAAATGCCGTAGTCTTAAACGATAGTCAATTTAAGGAGTTGGCCGCTGTGTGATGGTTTTCAAATATAGTTTTCTTTGCATGATCAGGAGGAAGGCAACGAATAATGACTTTCCATTCGAGAAAAGTACATGAGCATTTGAAAATTCTGTGTTGAAAAAATATTGTTTTTTCCCAGAAATAATGTACACTGCACAAAGCTCCCGTTGAAAATATAGTGATTGTTTATTCAACTATTAGTGCGAGTCATTAGCAAGTTTCTGCAAGTTTGATCCCATGCTAAAGAACTCCGTTATTCACAAGCCTTAGAAAGAGAGCGACAAAATTAGGGCCACCTTAATGTCTTGTGTCTTGAATGATCTTGAATTGGAATTGAAACCTAACACGGAAACATTTATGAATTGCTTTTAGAAGTATGTGGTGACCTGAAATAGGCCGTGGCAAATTATATTACCACACAGGGCAAGGAAGTCTGAATGCATACATAGCGTGCGGTGTATTTGCTGATCGTGTTCCTGTTTACACACCAATCATTGCAAAATACCCAACAAGGAATACAACCTTAATATTCAGCACTATTTACTTTTGTCATTACCACACTAAAATGGTTTCAGAATTCCTTAGAAAGTATCACAGAAATTTCCCAAAACACAAACAAAATATATACTTCTTATTCATAGTATTCATATCGCCGCGATAATTATTTAACTCTCGACGTTATCATTCCACACTTTCTATTCGTTGAGACTTCACTTCTCATACGTCTGACACCTTTCTGTTACCTTATTAAAGTTTTGCTCTTCAAGTTATTTGGGGTTTCCTCTTTCTTCAAAAGTTTGAATCTTAATTGTACTCCTACTCGCTCGTTTTTTCTCCCAAAGTCTAATTTTCCCAGGCTCTCGGAACAACCTTTGATTCCTAAGTTACATAAATATATCTCTCCCATAAGATTGATGAGTAAGGGAGAGATGCTGTTCCAAACAAATTCCAAGAATTGCATGTCTTGCTGTGTTATATTTTTCTTTCGTATTTCATGAAGACTTGCAGTTAAAAATTTCATCAGAAGAAATGCGCTCAAAGCTTCAGTATCTGACACAGCTATTGCACTCTGCTTCTCCACGATAGTAAAAGACTTCATATCGACTGACACATATTGATTGACTACAATTGGGAAACACATGCCCCGGCCCGCAATATGGAGATTAGTCAATCTGATTATGACCTTTTCCCCAAACGCAAAAGTCCACTTTGATGTGAGCGATTTATAACTTTAGATGAGGGAAATCAAGCTGTGACTCGTCGTACCCGAGAATTAAACGGCATTCAACGTTAAAAGGCTCTCGTTAAAACTCTACGAATTATTCTGAACGTTGTGGTAAGTGAAATAAAATTATGACAATTAACTCCCTCCGAATATTACGAGAGCAATTGGTAAAGCAAGGTCCAATGCTTTATACACGTCATACCATCATAGATATTGTCTTATTTAATTCCTTACATTTTCTCTATTTTTCTACACAGTTGCCACATTTGTTTAAACATTTGTCATAACGATCCACCAGCTTTTGTATGCCGACGTCATAGAAGGCTGCCAACTGTGAGGATAGGCAGTGGAAATTATCAAACGCCCATCTTCACGGATGTTTTCATCTACGGCAGCGGTATTAAGGTCATAGCGCATAGACCTGTGTTACGTGCTTTTGCGGGCAGGCGTGCTTTAGTAAGCAGAGGTGGTCAAAGAGCAAGGATGGACAAAATAGACGTTGCGGTCTATGTCGACAAAACGCATCATAAGGTTTGGCTCTGTGTCTTCGCAGGATACTGGAACTGCGGTATACTGATGCATGCATACGAGTGAATAAGGACCAATGGTGGATAATATGTTTAATAAATGGAAATATATTATTCTATTGCAGAACAAAAATACTCGGCTTTCTCCATAACACAACAAAATATAACTTGGATGCTGTGATCATTATTAACTTATCGATTTAGAAGATATACTTATTAAAACGCTAAATTAGATTAATCTGACTGTAATAGAAATATTAAAGCGCTGTAAGTCTCAAATTGCAATGTCACATTCACTTACATAATTTTTTTTCCATACAACTTAGTTACATCTAATACACATCTTAGACTTTCACGGCCGGCGTTAATCCAACTGATTGGCGAACAGACATAATTGGCGCTGCAAATTTGCTAATATTCGAATACTGTAACCTGCTAAAATATTTGTAAAAGGCAATTACACATTCAGCTCAGTGTACGCATGCTTTAACGGCGTTTAAATTCTTTGTTGCGTTCATGGTTACTGTCAGTTGTCTTTTGTACACTCCTTCCTAAAAGTCAGACCCACTGCTTAGCTACAACTGTGAGCTCTAACGGCGCATACATGCTCCGGCTGATATCCCTGCTCTACAGTATTCACCAAATTTTCTGTAAATATTGATCGCCGGTTCATTATGGACATTGTCCCGTCCGGCCTTGAAAGCTCTCATCCACTTACGCACTTTGCTGTCACTCATCGCACTTCACTGATCTGTCGATGAATCTCCGCTGATAAAACGTTCCTTACTGTTAAAAACCCACTCACAGGCCGTATTTCACAGTCGGCGGGCCCACTCATTTTGAACCAACACTGAACAGCATGCTGCAACATTACCAATGCAAATGGCGTCGTTTTACGCGCAAGCCATGCCGGAAGCCGGTGCGCATGCGCGTTTCAATGTCCGCACGAAATTCGATAAGCTACTGCGATTCGGACCTCACTTTACGAATTGCCTTCTTATTTCTGGGATCATTCTTTCAGCTTTTGCCTTCTTCTAGCCCAGAACGACTTAATATATGACGAGATAAAATGCAGTGTTTCAGTTTGGAGAATGCTATCATACATCCACTTGAAGTGGACCAACTTTAAGACATTTACCTATCTAAATACCCTTACAATGACTGAATTTGAAGAGGTTCAGCTGTTGGTTTCTTCGGATCGTATTGTAGTCCCAACATCCTGTGTGTTTACAGCTGTAATATACTTGATACACCAACATATTTCACAAAGGAACTTTTAGAATTAATGCTGTACCAACTAGAATTAAACTTTTCAGCTGACACGTCTATATTATGGCTGGGAACGAACCCTAGGTATCTTAGTAAGGCAACAATTACGCAAATGTTGAGATCAGTGTAGGAACGTGGTGAATCTAGATTAACAGGATCCTGACGCCTCACAATGTACGGTATTTAAGCTGGTTGATTGAGGTCACAGAGGGGAAACCACCTCGAAAACCGATACGGAGCGTCTGCGCGCTGGTCAAACAAGCGATGAGTCTTTTTGTAATTTATGTAAAAGAAACAACTTCACTACAAGCCTGGTACATAATAGGTTGATGATTGGGCCATAGACCCTTAGGCTAGAATAATGGGGATCAAGGAGCGTTACTGGGAGTTTTCTTCAACAGCGCATCCCGTATCCCCTTCACCAGTATTATGCAAGACCGCTAGGCGGGTGATTTGTGCCCGTCACCAGTGTAACAGCCGGCATTTCCTGAGTCGTTATAATATGCGGTTCAAAGATAGTGTAGTGCCTAAGGTGCCTGTAGGTCTTTACTTAAATGTGGCACTAACATCTGACAGAAGAAAACTGAATGCCTATTATTTATTGCTTGTATTTACTAAGTAACACTTCTACAGTAAATGCCCTTTGGTAATAAAAAAAAGTCTGATGTGTTGCACTCACATGTCCTTGTCTACTCTTGTACTAACCATTCTTACAAACTCATACCTATATCTTCGTGTTAGTTGATATAAACATTTGTCCAAATTATCTTATTGCTTACTTCCTTGTAGGTGAAAGGGGAACAGTAGAATATAGTACGCTTTGAGTGATAGTCAAATGTTTTAAAGCTTTGAGATTATATTCTCTTTGCACGCTTAACATATAAAAATATGAACGATGTTCTATTTCACGAAAGCTTGAAGTTTTCCGAAACTCGCACACATAACAAGGAACATAACATAAATTGTGTATTTTAGCAAGATCTACATTTTTTGTATAGTATGGTTTGGTCTATCTCTAACGGTTTACCAGTTATGCAAAAGTCGTCCAGAGTAAATACGACTACAGGGGCTATAGCCAGAAAATTCAAGATATACATTTCATTTGCCATAAAAATATCTCAAACATATGACATTTTAATCAAAATCGTTAGAGCGAATTTCAAGAAAATTAAAATTTTTGAAATATTTTCCATGTAAAGGATAGTTTAGGGTGGGGCTATTTTCTTCAAAATCTTTGTGTAGCATCCTTGAAAGACATTCAACTTAAATACCAACTTTGGTTTTTAACCGACTTTTCGTTTTTGAGTTATGCTGTCCACACACACACACACACACACACGCACACCTTTTTCTAAAAACACTTTTTTTTTTTGGATTCAGGAGATCTCAAAACATATTTCCGGTGAAATCTCGACATAAAAGTTTTGGGTGTAATACAATACTTCCCCTACTTACCAGTAGAGAAAGTAAAAGAGCACTTAAAATAAAACATAATATGGAATATTATGCTTCACTGTTATAAAACATTGGTTGGTACCAAAATGAAGTATTATTGCGCTTAGTTATTAAAACATTTATTTTTAATTCACACTTGTCTCCCTATTTCCTTTGATATAGCACTTATCTATCAATATCAGTGAACTGAGTGTGATAATACTTTATAATGTATCATTAAAATATATTTCAAGACTTCCCAAAATATTTGGTATCTTGTTTTACACCTTATAAATGAAATTTTGGGGATGAGGGCAGGTGAATTCAGAAGTGGACGATTTCTTTTACAGAGTCTAATTTGACCTTTTACATTAGCTTTTATTACAAATGTTGTTAGCTAATGCTGGATTTCTGACAATGAAGTCATTAATCCTCTTGCTCTCCAATATTTTTCACAAATATTGAAGAGACTTAGCAGTAAATGTAACCGCTTTTTAGAGAGCACCATATTTTTATGTTTTGGCGGTCACATCGCTCTCTCACAGTGTATATATTACAAATGTATGTGTTCACTTGTTTCTTCAGCACTTTGCTTTCACTGCTAAAGCACACTAGTTCATCTTCATTTAAACTAGTATGGCTGCCTAAGAATTTATCCTCCTCCTAGAAGGTTTTTATTATAGCTGGCATCCTTTTAATATTTTTCTTTTAATTTATAACAAAGAATCTACCAAATTCATAAGTGAAAAATATCCTATAGCTTATATTAATTTCAAATGTTTAATAGGAAGCAAATAAACAACATGCTGGATGCAACACAGTATGGAAGAGGTGATGGTGTGGGAAACTTCCTGCCCTACTTTTGATACTGATTCACCTATTGTTTATTTTCTAGGAGGTTTCAGCCTATGCTGTTTGATGCATTTGTTATGAGTGAAAGCTACAAATGATTGCATATAAGCACTTAGAGATTTTAAAACACATATATACTGTTACAAAATTAGTTTTAGTCATTCCATTGTAGACACAAGTCAAAGTTTCTATGTCACCCGCTATTTTCAACTATAGCATAATTCTATCATAAAGGAATGGCAAGTTGTGTTAACACTAGTTTCAGATTAAGTAGTTGGGTTTTAAGCAAATCACTGCTTGCAGATGACCACATTGTTTTTGCTGACTCAGAAGACAATAGTAGCCCAGTTTCTATGCAAGATAGTACAGAGCTATAATTTGAAAATATCTTGCAAAAAATCTAAGATTTATAGATAAATTCCCATCACATAGCTGTAAGAAAGGGAATGTAATAGAATAGTTCAATCTTTTTATCTAATTATTTTATAAGTATGGCAATGGATAAAAACTAAATTAAAAGAAAGACAGAGTGAGCCGAGGTGAAATTCTGAGATATGTAGATACAGAGTACTAAAATAAATGAAGTAAATAACTCTGTGTAAAAAAAAAAATAAAAATAAACCCTCAACATCATATTCGCGTGGCCTCTTTGATCCATTCAACAAACTTATTACAAAAGCTTATTCTTATATCTACTTCATGGTAGTCAAGGTAAACATTGGCAGAAATGGTTTCATTGAATTAAGTATCAGTGAATGTAAGACATGGATCTTTCAAAAGAAGTTTGCTATGTGATTATTTTAAAATTTTGTTCTCTTTGTGCAATCACAGGAAAAAACAATGCCACTTCAGAAGAGCAAGTATTTGAAAATTCAAACCAAGAATAGAAAATATAACTCCACAAAAAATGTTGACAAACAATGTGCTTTAACAATCTCTACACTTTCATGCAGTAAGATTTTGTCTATCTGTTGTGATTTACCAGTTCTTTCAGAATGAGGGACTTCACACGCTATTTCCAGAAAATCCAAAATATACAGAGTTATTCATAAGTGCACGAAACATTTTAAAAATTCATAACTACTTTACCCAACAGATAACAAAAATTCTTGCACGAAAATGAAGAGGAACTCTTCAAGTTTTGTTACATACCTTACAAGTGCTCAATGTGTCCACCCTTGCTGATAAGGCAGATATCAATGCAGTAATCCATCTCTCCCCATACACACTCCAGCATGTCACGGCTGACCATAGCCAGGGCAGCTGTAATCCGGTGGCAAAGTTCCTGAAGGTTAGCAGGGAGCGGAGGCACAGACATTATCCTTCACAAAATCCCACAGGAAAAAGTCACAGAGTTAAATCCGGTGATCGTGGTGGCCATTTCCTGAATACGTCATCTTCTTGTCCAGTTCGTCCAATCCATCTGCGTGGTAAATGTTGATTCAGGTAGGCTCGCACGTCATTGTAATAGTAACAGGAACATCCATCTTGCTGAAAAAATGTAGTAATTACTGTCTTCATTCAGCTTAGGCATCAGCCAGGTTTCCAGCATGTCTAAGTAAACCATCCCATTGATGCTTGATTCCACAAAGAAAAATGGCACATAACTCATAACTCATTTTATTCATCCTTTAAGTACATGAATTAAAGGACACGTCAGAAAGTATACATACATCTTTATATTTACATAGATTCTTCTAGACTATAAAAAGCATTTTCAATGATTTGTAGTTCTTTAGGTAGCTTATTAAATAATTGTTTCCCCATACTTCTTACATCTTGATTATTTAAAGTACCCCTTAATGTAGATCTAAAATATTCATTATTATTTCTTAGTCCATACTTATGAACATTGTTATTTTTTTGTTCCTCTTTGTCCAATATACACTTTCTTTGTCTCATTATTGATAACTACTGCCACCTAGCGATAAATCATGGCAACTAAGCATGGGTTTTCATTATAGAAAAAAAGCTGAGTATTTCTCTCTCTACTGGCACAACAATTACCATGATCTGTTGCTTACTTATTCTTTTTTTAAACTTTAAAATGTTTCACAGACTTATAAATAACCCTGTATTTTGTTTGTTATTACAATATCACAAACTTACTTTTTTATTAAAATTCTTAGTCATTTGTTTAAAAAATAAAGTATAATATAATTAATTATTCTCTAAGTGAAATGCATCTTGGTTTTTTGTTTTTCTTTGGGGGGGGGGGGGGTGGCACGTCTTGAAAATCTTGCTGGTCCATTTTTGGAAGATACAGAACTTTCTTACCAAGTTCAGTATTTATTGGACTTCGTTAGAAAAGTCTGTCTGCAAACAGCGTAACTCAAAAATGTTTTCATTGGGTTCAGGGGTCTCAAAACATGTATTTCCAGTGAAATATTGGCATCAAATTTTAGGGTGGGATCACTACTTACTCTACTTCTAATAAGCATGTCTAGATACTATAATTGGAAGGGACCTGTTGGAAGACAAGATAAGCAAGAATTGGATAGAACCAGTTCAACCAGTATTGGTAAGAAAGATGTTAGTTGTTCAAGAATAATATCAAGGGTCAAAGTGGACTTCTGAACAGAGCTGAAGCTTCAGTGTGGGGTGATCGATAATGGTGGAGGATGACAATGAACATAAGACTAGTTATGCTTAGCTTGATCAATTCTACACATTTCTCAAAAAAACCAAGCCCACTGCTACTGAAAAAGGCAGCTGATATTGATAATGAAGAAGGCAATATTTTATTTGTATACACAATACTGAAAGTCAGTGAATCACAGTTCTGATAACTTGTGCAGTCCTTCAGATGAATCATCAGTAATAAAGGGTTAGAATTTTAAGTACTCAAAATGACTTTCGTCAGAGTTTTATGATGCACAAGTAGTGACAGTAGATCAAAAGAATGTTCAAGGTATACATTCTAGTAATGCCTCACTTCTATATATTCTTTTACTCCATGAGGTAAAGAGAAAATGGCATCTACAGAAATATCTTCCTCCAAGCATCTACCAAAGTTCTCTTTGCTAGCAAATATTGGTAAAATCAAATAATAAGCAAGGTGAAGCTTCTTGGTTGGCTGAAAAGAACATTCATGATCTGTTGTTTGTTGTGTGTTTCCATTTCATTTTACTTGTGGATAAAGTTTGAAGTCATTTCATTCCAAGAGAATGAATGCATGAATGATTCCTTTATAGCTCCTTGGTTTTATTTTGTGTTACAGAAAGTATGGATGCCATCCTTCTACAGAATCCATAGGGAAAGTGTGCTGTTTTCCCAATAATTTGCCTGGTAATGGGTGCTGTAAGAGTGAAACTGTAGTACTTCGTTGTGATTAGCCATCAAGAATGGCATGCAGCAACAATGTCATTCAAGCCACGTTAAGTTCAGTTTGTAAGATAATGCATTTTATGAATATTGGCTTATACAAGGATTAGAAAACTAAGTAAATAATGCAGTAGCTTGAATTGGTAAATATTTTGGAGAGACTACCCTTAAAATAAAACCGCTAATCTCAAACAAAAATATTAAAAAATTTAAAGATAGAAATCTCTCTCACACCAAATACGGCGTGGAAAGTACTGCTTCAGCCAGAATAACCTGGCTAGTAGATGTATATGTAAGAAATATAAAATATTAGGTTTCATTTTGATAGGTTTAATAGTTTTGTAAAAATATTCATTTTTTTGGTAATGTAAATGGCAATGCTAATCTGATGGAATTAGTTCTAATGCATACCAGTAGCCTGTGCTGTACCTAATTGACATGTGCTCTGAGGCAAGCACTGTCCTAAGATGTAAACAAAACTCGCCTAGTGTACTACTGTACTGCTGAAGGAGCCACTATCTCGGAAAAGTGCACATGAATCAAAATATTATACCTGACAGTTGTGAATGTAAATGCAATGATGTATTGAAGTAATAATAAAGATTCATTTTTCCATAGTTAAGGAAGCAGAAAAATGAAACAATCAAAATGACATTTTAGGCTTAAAATAATGCAAAAAGATGGATATCAATTTTCCCAATAATGCACATTATCATCCATTATGAGCTAAAATAATGGAAATTTAATTTAGTGCACAAATAAAACTTCTGCTTCATTTTCCTAAAATCATCATGCTCTTTTGTAGATTACTGGATGAATAAAACTAATGATCTTGTCATAAATGACTGTTAGTGCTGCCACATTGCTTACCAATGCTTACATCTGGTGCAGAACTTGTTGCCTGCCCTTCTCTTCCCTTCTCCCTCACTTTTAATACTGTCAGGCAATACTTCCCCTAACCTCCCATCCATCTGAATGTGCCAGTCATTCAACCATCAAGGCGAGAACTTGTGACATGTTACTTTTTGCTTAGAAGTTAAACTTCGCAGGACATTTTAACATTAAATTGGAAATTGCCTACAAATCTTTGGTGCGGCCGATTATGGAATATGGAGCAGTATGTTGGGACCCATATAGACTTAGTCAAATTGATTCGCTAGAAAGAATACAGAGAAGGGCTATAAAATTTATAAAACGAGGTAAATCTTTTGGGCCTAAAAAGGGGGAGGAGACTGAATGGGAGCCTCTAAGAGTCCGGCGTAAGAGGCAGAGGTTATGCGCATTATTTCAAGCATATCGTGGTTCAAATGCATGGGTGGGTATTAGTGAAAGATTGGACAACCCTACATATTACGGAAGAAAGGATCATTTGTATAAAATTAAAGGTAGAAGGCACAGAACCGACGTAGGAAAGTTCTCCTTTGTTAATAGAACCATTGAGGAATGGAATGAATTACCTGTAGCAGTCTTTCAGGGCTGTCCTTTATCTGTGAAGAAATTTTCGAAAAATATCGTAAATCAAGTAAATGCTGTGTAATTTACTATAAAGATTATGCAAGTGTATTTTTGACATTTATTGAACTGATGGTGAATACTAATGCTAAATTTAATTTGATTATAATTAATTAATGAGTGTTAATTAGTATTTAGTGCATTTCATCTTATATTTTTATTATTGTTCTTTATTGTATTATGATTGTATTACTATTGTTTGTGCACTTCGTTTGTAACCTTAATTTGTACATTTAACTCTGCCACCGGGTAATACCCATTCGCAGAAAATATATACATACATACTAACTTCATTCAAATTAAGATAAAAATGCATTACAGCATTGTTCACACAATCTTTCCATGAGAGTGAAATAATAACTATTTATCAAGAAGTTTGATGGCTTCAAATGTCTGACACAAATGTCTTCTTGCCAAAATGGTTCTTTATTGACAATAATTGTATTGGACATATTTGTTATACTCATCATATAGAACTCCTGGTTAATGCATGGCCAGAGCAAATATAAAGAGGAAGTGTGATCACTCCACTGCTCTTCCATATGACTATACAGGAGTTACCTGGCACCTCCGTCAGGTGGCAGCAAAGTCGTTAGTGTGGCTATTTATGGCGCTTTTCCCTGGGCATTGCATTGGAGTATTGTTGTGTATGGTTGCTCTGTTTGTTACAGTATGATGAATTGTGGTTGATTTTTATGAAACTGTGAATTTATAGAAATAATCAACATGCCTATGTGTTTCATGCATTTTACCATCTAAGGGTAAAGCTTTCTTTACACCTCAAAAGGATAAACTATTGTTTTCTAAATGGGGGAGGGCCATACCATGAAAGGACAAGTGCCTTTCTTTTAATATTTACGTGTGTGATTCACATTTTTCATAAGAACTTTTGATAAAGGTACACAAGTTTATAGTTAATGGAGAAAATATCGAGATTGCAAGGCAAAGATGGAAGTTAATGCCTCATGCAGTTCCACATCGTTTTCCTAATCTTCCTAAAAACTTATCACGGCCAATAGACTCCCGTAAACCACCTTCACAGCGACTATCAAAAAGGGTTGGGAAGAAATACCAATTTAGAAGACAGTGGGAATTATGCAGAAGGCCTGTTAATCTTCTTCTCGCAGGGAATACCAGTAGACATTTTAGCAATAAAGTAGGCCTACTAAAGAAAAGGTTAAAGCAATAACAGTGTAATATAATTAGACTAAAATGCCAATTGGAAGTAGCCAATGTAAAGATTCAAGTACTTGAAAGGAAAGTAATGGAAGTAGTAGCAATATCGATGAATCTGATGGAACAAAATACCTAGCTGAAAAACAAAAAATTGTTGATTCCACTACTATGGCTCACTATTTCCTTTGCTAATAACTTCATTTGGTTAACGAATGATGTTAAAGGCAGCTCTTGCCTACACTCACAATTGCCTTCAGGTGATATTCCTAATTTGCTTGGAACATAATTGACTGTAATATATGCAACTGGATGTTCTTTTTGCATCAGCAAGTGTGTGGTGTACTTTGCATTCCATATCAAACTAACATGTGATCACTTCAGCAAAGCTATTTAAGGAATACCTATGTGTTTTGTAGTTTTTCCAAGATTTTTAATTAGCAATTTCTGCACCTAATGACATACATATAATGAAATTACAAAAAGTGGCCTGTAAAGCATAGATGTATTAAGTATGAGAAACCACCTGCAAACAAAGCCCAAACCAAATTGAAAATAGCTAAATTTAGTGTAAGAACGATCTTATCAGGAGTAGTTTTGCTGATATGCTAAGTGTGACACTCATTTTGAAACTTCAAGAGGTATTACAGGTGTTTGACAAAGACATGCAAGTAATCTATCAGGACAGTAGCCAAAGCAATAATAGCCGTTTGCTCAGATTCAACAATGCATCTGAACTAACAATATTAATAGGTACTGTTTTGTGTTTGCTGTAATTTGTATGCCAGTATGCCTGCTGGTAAATTAATTTCATTTTGGAATGTTTGGCATCTACAAATCCTCCAGATTGGTTTAAAAAGTGCAAAAGATATTGGTTTTGATTTTAGTGTATTCAGCTTTTGTGGTACAAAGGACACCAAAGATAATCTTCAGAGGATTTTGCATTGTTTCCTGGGTTTTTCTCAAGGTGTGTTCTTCACACACTAACACAGAGCATGACGGCTATATAACTCAGCAATAAGGGAAAAATAGGGGAGACTGATGCCATTGCTCTTTCTGAAAACAATCCAGTGATACATATTTAGTATCACATCTCCTTCACACCTAACCCCACCCCTCTACTCCCCTCCACACCCCCACCCACATCCCTACATACCCATACCCCTACACCCCCCTACCCACCCACCCCACACCCCCACCCACCTCACAGCCACACCCACAACTTGTCTTATATTTAAGGTGGTGAGGAAAACTTATTATATAGATGCTTAAAACTGGTAGTTGATACCAAATTGAAACAGCAATATTAAGTAGAACTAGAAGAATATAGTATATTATATACGTTTGTACATAATGATTTATTTTACTTGTCTGTGATACATTTGTGAGAATAAAGATCTCTATGAGAGATATGACTCTTTTGTTATAATTGGCTAATATTATGTTTAGAAACTAGAGATAAATGTATTTATGACATGGTTTGCATGAATGTGACAATACATTAATGACAGTCATATTTATGTTAATGTTGCTGTTGTATTTCTACACAATGTCAGTTCTGTTATGTTACTGTATGTATTTACTTTTTGTCAACATTAACCTCATTGGTATTTATTTAAATACCTCAGAAATCTCATTTAAATTCTTGTATAGCTGGCAAGCACATTCTTAAGTTTCAAAACTAATATATCATGGTTATCTTGGCATTGAACTGGAAGTATTAACACTGTTTTAGATGTTCATATAGTAATATTATGGGAAAGACTTTCCCCATCTTCAGCTGGATGTTGACTAAGAAGTGACGGGTATTAATATTTCCAATTCAGTCCCAAGAAGACCATAACGAAGCTAACGTCACCATTATCAGTTCTTCTCATATTGATAAATCCACTAAAATCTCTCTCCTGAAGTTTCACATGAGTGTTACTGGAAGCATTAATTCACAGAGTATGGTGGCCTAATATAATTGGTGAAATAGGTTCTAAAAAAGTTCTCCAAATGACGAGAGACTTAAGTTTTGTTTGCCATGAATTTTCACTCCTTTTGTCTCACACCAAGCATCTTTTTGTTCAATCTGTTTTGTTTCTTGTTTGCGAGTGGAATGTGCATTGGAAAATGGCAATTTTTAGCTTGCAGTCTTGTTGGGGTGAAGGCCAACCTTTAACATGGAACTACGGCAGCGTTACACTTTGAAGCAGCTGATGAATGATATTGGTTATAAAGTCAGTTTAGTGGTCTTTTTCCTAACAATTTTTATAAAATGGCTAAGTCTGCATTCCATAGGTGCGCAGCGTGGCAATGAAAAGTTGGATCAATATCAAATGTTGTATTTAAATTGAGCATCTTCCATGCATGCTACACGAAGATTTAAAAGAATATTTACTAACCAAACTACTCTTCAAATGGAAAAATATTAATATTTTTGTTAGTCCTCTTAGCTTGCATGACTGGTAAGTAAGATATAGACAAAATATTATCTAAAAGAATGTATCTCATTAAAGCACACAATTTATATGATTTGAAGGAAGGACCTAAGGAAATTAATTCTAGGTAAATAGTAGTGACAAATAGAACATGGTACCAGTTCGACTTAGATTATATTAATTTTTTGTTTTACTGTATCACAGTTCTATGAGGGGTGTTCAGAAATTTACAAGTTCTTTTACCTAATTTATTAATAAAAATAATTCAATGTACATGGGATGTCTCAATCTACTCCGTATCACTGTTAGTACACTGCTGCCACCTTCCTTGGAACTTCATTACTGAATCACGGAACCATTGTTTGGGGGTACTACGCACTCACTCGTGGACAGCTGCTTGCAATCCCTTATTGGTGACAAAACTTTACCTTACAGCATGTCCTTCATGTAATTGAACAAAGAATTTGTTGTTGGGTGTATGGTAGTGATTCATTACCAGTTTCTTCAAAGAAATCTGGATCTTTATTCTCCATTTCCAATGGTTGGCAACAGATTTTAACTCTGCTCCCCTTCTGGGCCTGTGTTAAATCCCTGGAGTGCAATTTGCACACACCTTTTTCACACATTTTCTCCTTCCTCTGATTCCCATAACCCTACTCATTCATTCACTCACTATCCTCCCATAAAAACCATGCAGTCCAGCTTTGTACATGATAATCATCTTCCATCTTTTCCATGGCTTTCTCTACTTAACAGGCACTATTCTTTCACCACACATTCTCTTCACAATTACCATCTAATGTCTGTGTGGTGTACTAACATAAGTTCATTGTCCTATGAGAGAACATGCCCATAGATGGAGCAGTATTTTTTTTTAAACAACACAATTGTAAATATTTTCTGAACACCCCTCATATTAAGAACACACTTTATATTGAATATTTGTGGCATTAACCATTTCCCAGATATTTTTTGTTATTGGTTAGAATTTTCAGATACTTCATACTTTTCTCAACTGCAAATTGCTATTTTTTTTTTTCTTTTTCATCTTCATGAAAAGAAAAGTTTGAATCTATCGCATGGTAACAGACTTTGAAAAGACTTTACCATCATAATTTTACTGTGTTCTTCCTGTATGTACAAAAATGTGTAAATAAGTTATATAGGTTTATTTATATTAACAAGAAGTAGATAGAACAGATTTTGTAAGAATAGTTTGTTGGAGAACTAATAAGTCATGTGAATGCAACAAAATTGTTTTTTTCTAATGCAAATCACTTTCCTTCTTTTTCTTTCCATGCTCATACAAAGAGAATAGAATCACAAAGCCAACATTTAACTATACACTTTAAAGATATAACTAACACTTTACTTTATTCTATTGTTCTTGTACCCACAACAAAATATATAAATGCACAATAGTCAGCTCTAACATAAATTAGATCAAAGAATGAGCTTTTGTACGAGTTTGAGAGGTAGAACTGGAACTTAAAAATTCAATGCCATAACTGGGATTTGAAGCACAGACCTTCCGCTTACCGGGCGGCTGCTCTAACCACTGAACTATTGTGACAAACTGCCAGAATAGCATTAAATTCTCAAACCAGTTCATATTTTTCCTGGTAAACCACAAAGGCAGTCTCACATCAGAGACAATTACCCTAATGGTGACTTACTATTGTAAGTACTTTATATCCCAGGATTAAATAACCTTCACAAAAAAGTGAGTACAGAAACTCGTATGAAGCAAAACAAGATTTTTCTCCAGACAAACCACAGAGAGCTCTTCTGACATCAAATTACAGTATGTGGGAGTATATTATTTACATAATTATTTTGCTTCAAACAAAAAGAACTACATAGGATTACAACATCCTTCTTAACTACGAGATATGTTAAAATAAGCAAAATAATATGGACTTTTATTTGAAATGCTTTATTAATTATATTTATGATAACATATTGCTGGATCTGATCAGTAATATCATAGACAAAACAAATAATTGGTTTCACGTTAGCATTGCCTAATTTTATGAAAAAATCTTCTTTCTTTATTTGATATCAGCAGTGATGGCTTTGTTTTCTCCTCTTTTCCTTCTTTTTCTCTCCTCTTGCCATTTTATTTTATGGAGCTCTCCATTAATTTAATAAGTTCACTGTAGTTTAATAAGTGAGTGAGTATGGTTTAAGGGCTCGTCGACAGCTAGGCCATTAGGGCCTGAAGTTAAAAAGATGTAAACAGGGAAACTCCCCACTGGTTAAAACATTAAAATAGGAAAGTTAAAAACAGATAAAGAGTAAAACAGTTAAAACGTAGAAACTCATAGGTAAGAAGTTAAAACTGGTAAAAACAAATGTGGTCTAAAAGGTAAGCTGTTAAAATGAGATAAAACATCTGAAAGGTCCAAAATAAAACCATGAAATAAAATACAAGTTAATCTTGCTTATCGAAGCCAAAACTGGCAACAAAACTCAGCACTGTATTTACAGCTACTGGGTCATCGTCTAAGATGCAGTTCAGAGTAGAACCTAGGCCAAAGAACTGGTGCTCATGAGCGAATTGCAGACAATCAAGGAAGACGTGGACCACAGAAAGTGGAATGCTGCAGGTGGAACAGACAAGCACCGGGTAAAACGCAAAAAGTGGCCATGCATGACCTATTCTCAAGTGGGCGAGAATTACTTCTGCCCACCTGGAATCCCTGCAGGATGTCATCCAAGGTTGCACGGCATCCTTGATCATCTGCACTTGAGTGTCATCCAATGTATCCCATGATTGCTGCCAGAGTGATAACATATGGCGACTGGAGTACCATTGTATGTAGTTCAACAATTCTGCAGCTATTCCTGCTTATTATCTGTTTTACAGCACTGAAGCTATGCACCTATGTAGAATGCAGTTATTCAAAGCCCTAAACAGTCCCAAGAAGTAAGGTATGTGTTACTTTACTCTCTGTACTATTGCCCAAATATGAAAACATACAGGAAATACCATCCACAAGCTCAAGTAAACACCTATGCAAAAGAATCATTTACAGCTCATCCTCTATTAATGACAAATTGACATATATTCATCCACTTCTTATAAAAGTGATATTTGCATCCATCTAGCTATTCACAAGGTAGTTTTACTTAAGATTGGTTTAAAATTAAGCATAAAGTGCTTTGTTACAAAATGGAGAAAGAGCATTAAAAAATGTACTCATGGCAACAAGTTTTTGCAATGGAATGAAACAGGGGGAGGCGAAAACAAATTTTGAACTATCAAGCAATCCATTGAGTGATATTTTGTACAGTTCTAAACTTACAACATGAAGTATTTTAAAAGGCTAACACTATGAAACAGCTGGTACAAAAAAGTTTGAGGACCTCTACTTTTTTTTTCTGCGGTAAGTTTGTTTGTCTTCTAAGGTTTCTTAAACACACACAACTGTTGTTAGAGCCATTTTTATTTAATTAAAATAATTCAAAAACATTTTGATGTCCAGGTTAGTTTGAATTAGGATCTTTTTAAAAATCCTTCATTTCAATGATAAAAAGGTACCTAACTGAAACACCCAGTAGGTTTATCTTCCTTTCATAGAAGTTTGAAAACAGTGTTGTTGTAATTAATTTAATTTAAAAGGTGAGTTAATTAATAACACTGAACAACACTTACAACATATTTTTCCGGGACGCGTTTCGAAGGTAACTTTCCTCCATTATCAACCGGACAATAACAATTAGACAATCAGCAGTTGCACTTCACTTTTGCACAAAAAATCATGACATAAAGCTAGAACCAAAACTTCTTAAACACATAACCGGAAAACAAGAACTGTCCACATGGGAACAAATCTTTATTTTAAAAAATAGAAACCGAGTATTTAATTTCGACATTCCTCAGAGAGACATTTTCAGTAAGTTCATCGAACCGCCACCAGAAGAAACACCAGAAGAAGCATCACCATCTGCACCATCAAGCACCATGGAAACCCAGTTATTGTCCGGTTGATAATGGAGGAAAGTTACCTTCGAAACGCGTCCCGGAAAAATATGTTGTAAGTGTTGTTCAGTGTTATTAATTAACTCACCTTTTAAATTAAAATAAATTAAACCAAGTAGGTTATTTATTAACTTTTTGTTTTCAAGTTATGCTGCAGTATAACTGCTTCCTTTGGGCTCAGTGGACTTGAAACGTCTATTTCTAATGAAATCTTAATTTAAAATTGTTAGTTGCCATACAATGTTTTCTCTGGACTGAATAATTCCCTATCTCCACAGAGTCTGGAAGTATCAATGTGAGAACAAATAAGTGTGTTTAATGTTAAAATTTATTAAAATCAATATTATGGAACCCACAGTTCAGCAGTGTGAACACCAGCAGTTGCTTCAAGTCAATTCCACAGTATGACCCAAGAAGTTAATGGGGCTACATATATGAAAGGATTAAAAAGAATTTCTGTATCTACTCTAGGTGCATTGTAGAGAGAATAATAAACTAGTAAATAAATAGCTGATCCCTGCCATAGAGTTGAACATCTCGTCAAACAGAACAATGTGTTTAGTTCTGTTTTTATGTATTGCATTTCTAGTTTTTGTTAATTATTCTTTGTTTAATTTATCTTACATCCAAATGTGATTCATGCATTGTAGTTTAGCTTACTTGTTAATGTGGCAAAGAAGCAAAAGTTACTTTAGATTCACTGAATTGCTAACTATGGACAGATACAATTAGTATAATCTAAGTATTTGCAAATGATTATAAAGAACGGATGAAAACAATGAGGCAAGAAACCTTGGTCTTTGCTCAAGAGGAACTGACTGTAACTGTGCTGGTGAAGCAAATAAAGGAAATTTTTATTATTTCTTTAACAAGCTGTGATAGTCATGGCAATGAGCAGGTATAAGTGTCCTGCATTGTTAATGGGGCCCTAACTTGGCCTTTTGTATGATCTAATAATGGAAACTTGAAATTTCACCAGCTGCTCAGTAGTGCTAGAAGAATTTTTAGCCTCTCTAAAGGCTAAATCAGCATAGCAAATCTATAATATTTATACAATGTGAAATTCATAAATTTAGAGCACTAATATTAATTTTAAATTACAAATAGATATACCACATTAACATACATCATGCTTAAATCATTTTACTAAAGAATCCATGATTTATACGGACTAAGCTGAAAAAAGTGGCCATTTTGGTCATAATTTCATTCAGTTTCTTGTAATAAAATTGAGTGTTCACTTATGGACGTCCTTTAACTGCTGTGGTTCTCAGCAACCCATTCTATATTGGAGGTGAAAGACCATTTAATTTTGCTCATTTTGTTCATTTTCTTTCTCAGGCTTGAGGTTCTTTTACATGTCATAAATCTACAACATGGTGCCATTGGTTTTATTTCCCTTCCAAAGTAAGCCATACTATGGATTCTTATGGCCCCCCCCCCCAAAAAAAAAGACCCCTTGCTCTCCACTCGGTTTCAATACCTCAGGTGCAATACCTCTTCATCTTAAATCACAGCTACATATAGCTAAGTATTTATTTATTTATTAGTCCTTTAAAATCAGATACTGTACATGGTACACTGATATAGGATACGTCAAAACTAATTATATTACATAAACTTATTTACAATAAATACTTGTATAATTATACATAAGGGTATTTGTTAAATTTCAAATTTACTATTAAAGACAGAAGTATTAACAAAGCTATGCATAGGTTTTGCCCTACAACTTCATATTTGTATTATAAACACTGCTATATTCATGATGTAGTAAGCTTACTGGATATTTAATTAATTCTAAGAAAATATGGATTTTTATTTAAAAGCATGAATAACCTATACAAAGTTATTTTTGCTAGCATATGGAAATATGAAAAATGTTTGCATTGAAGTTATAATTTATAGAGGTGAACAGACTTTATACTTTACAAAATCTAACATTTAAACAAATGAACAGAAATGTCTGTAGCAGTGGTAGCGTGGGGGACTAGGTTTGATCCCAGGTACTGGCATGGGATTTTACCCCACTGGAAATTCTGGTCTGGGATGCACTCAGCCTCGTTAGGTCCCTGAAGGGCCAATTGAGAAGCTACTTTAATAAAGAAATAGCGGCCCAAGGTTGTGAAGACCGCATAACTGGCCAGGAGGGCTCACAACACTGACCACGTACCACCCTCCAGTATTGGATCCCACTCATGATGCCTATGGTGGGCAGACGTGGAGGATGCAGCAGCTGGGCAGCAGGTCTTGGCCCAGATAGGGCTGTCGCACTGCGGGGTTAGGGTTTGGGAAATTGGTATGCATTTGCACTGACATCAAATTTCTGCATTCTTTTTTGTAATGCTACAAAATTATTACTTTTACCTCAACCTCCCTTTCAGGCAATGCATTTATGAAATTTGGTAAAAAATATTGAAGGTTTAAATTTTTTTGTGTTCTGCGTTTTTGTTATACTAAAAATTTGGATTTTTTGCTACATATTTGGGTTTTTAATATCAATTTTAAAGCTGCAAATGGATTTCTAATTTGTTCTGTGCCATTTAGGTAAAGCACCGCATTGAACTTCTAATTCCATTCACTAATGATTCAAAGTTTTTTGAACGAGTGAGGCTAAACACATTAATTGAAGGTCAGTTATGTTTGACCATACCTTGCTTACTTTAGAAAAGCAGGGCATGTGTCCGGAACCTTCATTCTCGTCTTCAGCTTTCAACCAACTGATTGATGTAAATGTCACATCATCTGGTATACAAACTGATGGTGGATGTCTGGTGGGGTTGAAATGAAAGTAAAAAATTGAAATTCATAATTTGGTCCTTGTTTTTGTTTTTTTTAAAATTATATGAACATTTTTCCCCAAACTGAGTGCTCAATCTGTCAGTTGAAAGCTGAAGATAGGAACAAAGTTCCTGAAACATGTTCTAATCTTAAAAAATAAGTGAGGTATAGTGTAGATAGAAGTGACCTTCAATTTTGAACTCCATTTTTCTAAATTCCTTTCTTTTTCTTTCTTTTTTTTACAGTATTTTTCACTGCTTAAAATGTTCTTTGGAGCATGTTTTATAGCTTAACAGCTTAAAATTTTGAGGATAGCCTTAGAAATTATGGATTTAAAAATTATTGTGCAGTAGTAAAAAAGTATCAAATAACAAAGTATCATATAACTAACATGTTTACCATGTACCAATATTAATTAATATTTTGTACTTGAACGACGCTGTCAATTGCCAGTATCACATCAGTGTGGCCAGCGTGCCAGAATTTTGTCCTGCTGGAGTTTTTACTTGCAGTAAATCTACTGACATGGAGTTGTCGTTAAGCACACTTAAAAACCACCAGTGTGGGCCGGATTTGAACCTGCGACCTTGGGATCAGTAGGCCAGGGGCTAACCAACTGAGCCATCCAGACCGACTATCTACGAATATTCCTGGACAATTTGTCATTTAAGATTGCTGTAGCTTTACAAACTAGAGCCAAAATATGTTAGCAACATAAATGTATGTCTGTAGTTTTATTGCTGACCAGTATAGTTTGAGCTGCCTTAAAAGCTCAGATTTTCCAGGCATTATGCAGTCAAGACCCTAAAGAAAGCTCTTGCATCTACTAAATTCCAACCATTTTGGAACCATCTGGAATTTACCAATCTGACAGCAAATGCCCTGATGGCTTAACAATGATTGTGTGGAAGAGCAGCAAGTCCTTGATATGGGAAACCTTTGTGGATACTGTCACACACTCCCATCTGCACTCCATTTTCCCAGCTTGTTGGAGCTGCCTGTTGAATCAGCTGCAGCACTAAAGAGGAATAAATACTCAACATGGTCAAAGATTACTTTTGTTGCTTTTACCATGGAAACCTTTGGGATATAGTGTATGGAAGGTAATGAACTGATTCAGAAAATCAGCCAGATTTTAACAAGGGTTTCCGGAGCTCCTCATTTTATGATTATTTATGACAACAAATAGCTATCCCCACAGAACAAGGTAATGCTGTAGATTCACCACCTTTGGGCAAAATATTCTATGAGTATCTCAATAAGGTCCCCACAAGCTGTAATTTTCACAGCAGTATTAACTTGTTCTTGACATACCTCAGCAGCACAACCACAATCCTGCTGCCCAGAATGAAGCATTATGTAAGAAAAATGTTTATATTATCTATTTTTATCATACTTATTTCTGCACCTTAACTTTCTTTTATTATGTACATGTTTATTTTGCTTAGTTATGTACAGTATTCTATCACATAATTGTCACACTTTTTATTCTTTCTTATGAATTAAAATTACAGCGTGACCATTATGCTTATTTAAAAATGGCTGTGTTAACTTCCATTGACTAGTATGTGGTAACGAGAGTAAGTGAGAGTGAGCATATTGAAGCATGACGATGTTACACTGTTCATAGTCATAAAGAAACGAGAGGGGAAGGAAGGAAAACAAGGGTGTCTGACACTGTAATGCAAACACCTACTCCAAAAAATTATATATAAAAAAAAAAGAAAATATATATATATAATTAAAAAAAACTTTTGAGTTTAGATTTATTGAATCAAAACTCCTATTTTTCACAAAAGCATTTGCTATACTGTTGAATAGCATATACTTTTTAAATGGAATAAATATTATCTAACTACTCAACAAGTCTGTAATTTGGCCAACTCCCTTTCTGCAGCTTGATTACCATTCTGTTCCGTGAGTGCAATCACTCTTAACCTACTGCACAAGTTCTGCATTTCCATTGATATTTCACAAAACATGAGCATTGGCAGACTTTTTTCCAGGGGGGGGGGGGGGCCACATGTTGGAAGTTTGCAATCAGATAGTATTAATTCATTATTGTATTGTAAAAATTTATATTTGTTGCAGATAACTGTATTAATTTGTGCTAAATAAAATTTGTTCTTTACACTAAAATTAAAATAATAGTTTAATAGTCAGTAATTGATTGCACATTAACTTCAACTTCCAAAGGGGGACCATGGCCCCCCCTTGCCTCCCCTTTGAGATGCCCATGCCACAAAACAAGCATTCGTTAGAATAACTATAGAAACAAACAGCCATACACAACCAAAGAATAAGATGGTTAGAGACCTGGTGCATGCTAACCGAATTGACGATTATGGGGTAAGTCCAATTGCTTAATATAAATCAAGGCATGATCATTAGATGATGGTGACTGTTCGATGAAATATGGTATGTTTTGTATGTTTCATTTATGCATAAATTGCTGTATGTAAAGTAATGGTTGCTCAAATTAACTCCTGAATCTAATTGTAGAAGTGATAGATTACAGGATCTCTGTTAAATGTAGTTTCATATGAAGAAATGTTTAAGTTGAAATTATTTTCTTAACTCGCACTGAAAATGTTGAAAAATTCAACTTTTACAGATATTTTTTTCTCTTAATCTAATCAAAATTAAGAAATACTGTATCATAATTGCCTTGTGTTTGTGGACTAAGCATAAATTGAATGTTTGAAAATAGATAAATAGAGGCTTTAAAAGCTTGGTTTAAACATTTGTCAACATTTAAAAACACTTGCTGTTCCACTTACTTTAAAGCCCAACAGGACTAATTTTGGAGACTCCTTTCCATCTTCAGCTGGTCAGCTGACTGATTTCCTTGGCAGTTAATTATCTTCCCCTTCCCTATGAATAAAAATAGTAATATCTTAATATCAATTTTCAGGAGACCACTAAAGTTTTGTGTGCACAGTATGTTTTATATTCAGAGTATATGGTAGAAAAGTCAAAGCAGTCAGAAGAAAACTAGATTTTTGGCATTGCCTTGATAAGAATAAGAACAAATTTAAGAGTAACCAAAGAAACAAAAATAGGCTATCATGTTAGGAGGGGTAAGGTTTGAGGCTGCCCGTTGTTACTGAGTCACCCAACTCCACCCTCATAATTTGCTGTTTAGGATGGAAGCGTGGAGCTGTGGGATGTCGAGGTTTTCCTTGGGTCGCTCTTGCATGTTTGACTCTTATCTATTGTATCAGGGTGTGGGACATCCTGGATCTGTTGCGTTGGTTTTTCAGGAAAGCACATGCCTGCATAATTCAATAAAATTTATTCTCCCAAAACTATTTCAGTTCACTCTCTATCATGATGGTTTAAGTGTGTGCAAGAATGAGCTTTCAGTAGCACGCTGAAAAAATGTATATTCTGCCCTGCCTCCTCGCACTGCCTTCAATCAGCTTTAAGTGACATCTGTGTGCCTTTTTCTAGCGTTATATCAGCTTACATGGAAAATCCATCCCTTTGTTCAGATGTTATTCACCGAAGGCCGGAAAAGGGTACCGTTAGCTTAGACTGTGTGCTAATGGCCTGGCATGAAATAGTTCTACCCTCATGGTTTTACAGAACCTTGTCCTACACGTATTCAATGAATTATTTTATGAATTTTGTCCATTGCATGGACAACTTCAAATTTTAGAAGTATAATGAAATGACAATTTGAAAGAAAATTTGAAAGGAAACATTCCAGGTTAAGTATAAGGTACTTCTCTGGCATTTTCCCATTTATGAAGACTAGAAAAACTTGGAAAAAACCTCTGTTAGAAAGTATGGTCCTGGTGTGATTTGCACTGAGGAATTCCCGTTCATGAGTTCATACCATATGTAATTGTAAATAAGTTACCTGCAAGTCCTTGGTAAGGCACATGTAGGCAATGCATCCTCAACTAAGGCAGCCAATAGAAGCCATGTTTGCTGATTAAATGCTAATGTGAATATTGGAAAAAACTTTTCCAACTATCTACTACATAGTTCAGCAAAATTATTTTAATGGCAAAAATCTTAGAACAGATGTCAATCTGTTTTTGGCATGCCATTTATAAATCTGCCTACTGTTTTTTAGTAACACTAAGTCATTCTACAGTGTCAGAATGAAGTATTGAACATTAAATTTGTAACTAATAAACATTTTAATTATAAAACTTTACACAGAATATCAGCTGATATCTTTAGGAAGGCCACAGACATGTTAGATAATGACAAAGAGGATTTAAAATGAAGAATAGTTTTTATTTTATAAAATTCATTGAGCGCTTTCAAGCGTTTTATAGTAGCTTCATACTGCAGGCATGAAACCCTGGATAATTATAATTTTACAACATAGAGTTGTAACTGATAGGAAAGAAACAGGGATAAAATCGGAAAAGAATATTTCAGAAAAGTAGGGGAGAAATGGATTAGATCGGTTAATAAATATAAGATTTTAATTATAAATTGATAAAATTATTAAATAGTGGGATGCAAAGAGTGGGGGGGGGGGGCTTTATTATACAGGTAACTTGAGGTTATATGTAAGGGAGCCTCTTATAGATGTATGCTGCACTTACTAAATTTGGGTTTAGCACTTTAATTGTGAATTGTAAACTTGCTTTGTTATTTTGTTTGTGTTTGTATATTCATTATGTATACTGTATTGTAATGCAAGCTGTGGTCTGCCCATCCAATAGAAACTCAGCATTAGCTAACTCAATCACTGCTTATGAACACATAACAATGGAGTGGTCACAATAAAGGTCCAATTGCATGCAGTTTTAGAAGCTATTCACATGCTTGTTTACAAGAAGTTTCCAGAAAAATCAGCACTACATCAGTCTGAGTTATATAAGCAAGTCAACCACCCAGGGTAAGGCCAGTTTTTAGTATATCGGGCCAGTGAGTTTGTGAAGCAGTTTTAGCGAGTGTATCATCAGAAGCAGTTGTTTGAGACGGAATAGTAGAACTGTCGGCAGCAATTGTGTCAAGGATATGATAGGCCAGAACAGCTGTGAATTGCAAGGTCATGACAAATTGTAAGTTGTCCTAATGGTAGAACAAGGACTGTATTTTTATGATTCAATTTCAGAAGAGAAGTAGAGTGACATAAAATGTAACTGGACTTGTCATTTGTCACAGTATTGAGTAAGAATAAATATTCAATTCAAGTATAATTCTTACAACCTTTCTGTAATAATTATACTACCTGACCTCTAAATTTGATAGTCTTTGAATAACTTCTATGCTCATAGTTTAAGTTGTTTCAGGATGCTTCAAAATGCAACTTCCTTAATGAGGAGGCACACCTATGGGTTATTGAATTCATTTTTATCTCCGACACAAGGACATTTCCTGTATAAGGTACAAGTAGTAGTTTATCTCTGTCCAAAGAATTGATAATTTGCTTTCTTTCTCCGAGTTTGACATACAACAGGAGCAATAAACTTATGGTTGGACTATATCAGAGGTATAAATATATACGAGTAATAAATAACTTTAGCCCATAGGCATCCCGTAAGGGCAAAGACCTCCTGTTTACACATGGAATAGCTCATAAATAAGTTCCGAAGGTGAACACATCCTTGGAGTTTTGTTTGTTGCTGAATTGTCTCCCTATTCCTAATCAAATTTTCCAATTATAAATCTCTTCTGCTTTTCCTGTCTCCAGACACTCCCGTACTGCACTTTTCACAACTTTTGCACCCATTGTCACTTCAGGTCCAGCTGTCTCCATGCTGCTTTATTTCTTGCAAATCTTGACCATTGGGTTCCTGCATTGGTTCAAAAGTAGTCTGCATCTGACCCTTTGGCATCCCACATTTCTTTGACCTTCTTGTGGGTCCCGCATTGTGATGCAGTGCACCCATTTCTGGTGATCCATGCCCATTTCCATTTTAGCTTTTCAGTCCTTTCTACTACATTCCATTTAAGTCTTAAGTTCCTCATTCCTGATTCGGTCTCTTAGTGAATTGTTTAGGATCTTATGCTCCATTCTCCTTTGGCACACCTGTAACTGTTTTTTCAGTTCTTTTTCAGGGACCGCATCTGACAGCCATAAAGTAGTGTTGCCATAACACATTTGTCTAGGATTTCTGCTTTTGTACATGCTTTTAGTATCTCACCTGTGAGTAGGAACTTGCAACCAAAATTTATTTCATGCTAATCCTATTGTGCATTTTACTTCACTCTGTGTCTTTGTTCAGGGAGATGTTTTGTCCAAGGTACACATACTGCTGCACATATTTGAGTAGTGATTGATGTAGTTGGATAGGGTCTTACATAGGTGAAAGGTGTTAATCCAAATTAAAAAGAAAAATTATTCAAAATCATGTTGAATACACAGGAAACAGCATGTAAATATTAAGTAATGCTTCTATGTGTGCACAAAACAACTGCTGCTGCAGCACATAATGTTAACAGAGGAGAGGTATTGAGTCATTTACTTGCTACCTTTCAGCATATCATTACTAACGTGACACTACACTTAAAATCGTTCCACTACACTGCATACATTTTATTCCATAGATGAGTACGTATCATATAGTACAAATACTACTACTTAATTACGTTGTACTACAGTGTGTAGTCAAATGTATAATGTGAATTACTAGCTCTTAATAATTTAATTGATGATGTGATTGATAATTATTTGTTGTGTTTTACTTTGGCTAGTACTACTGTACATATGTATAAAATTATTGGAAACATTTGTTATATTGATATGTTCAAAAAACAATGTAAATTGTTCCAAAAGGATGAAAAGCAACATGCTGTAAAGTTCTAATTACCACAATTGCAGAATAGTTTCATTTATTAGTAGTTATTTGTATTAAAATAGGTATATATTATATATATTTTTGTTTTTTTAACAATGCTTTTAGCTACTAGTGTGCCAGAATTTCATCCTGCAGGGGTTCTTTTACATAGGTATCAGCAGTCTAACATAGGGTGGCCACTTTTAAGCTCATTTAAAAGCTATCTGTCTGGCCCAGGTTTGATTGCATGATCTTGGGATCAGTTGGACAGTGTCTGCTGAAGCAAGTGATTTCACCATGTCATCAAACAGGAAAAGAAATCTCTTCAAGAAAAATATAATAAAAGAAGCTGTCCAAAAAGGAAAATAAATAAATAAAAATTCAGTCACCGAAAAAACTCTGAAAAGGTATACAAGAACAAACTTCACACAAACTTTAAAAAATTTAAGGACATTATAAAAGTAGTTTCGTAGTTTTACAAGAACATTTTGAAATGACCAACAACAGGTATATTTAATTTACGTAAAATACACCATAAGACATTACCCTCCCTTTTTTCTATTTTGGTATCTAGGCAAAGTATAAACATTTTGCAACTTATACTGTACTTCTCAATGAACTTTAGCTTTAAAAAGCTAATATGACCAAAGAAACCATATTCTAATTAACAACACAGATTGTAATCTAACAGTAAGTGGTGACCAAGGAGTTTAGAAGTATCCATTCACCTGAAGAAAAAGTATAGATGAAGTATTCAATTGTATTTTCTCATTGCTAATTATGTATAATGGCATTACTTTATAGAAACGGTTCAATTCTTCTTTGTGGTTTCTAAAACATCACTCAGTTTTCGCAGCAAATAACCCTTTACTTCAACATTAAAAGTACACTTTTTACTTTCTCTACTTTGAGCAAAGAATGGAATTTCAAAGTTGACCCATTCTTAAGTGTTGACCTATTATTTAAAGCCTATGTCCATTCACCTAATCTTGTGGTACCTATCTACAAGGAATTATGCAATAAAACAGTTCTGTAAAAGTTTGTCTGTACTAACAAAATAGATAAGAGAAAGAAGCATTTGTAAGGACGATTTGCAAAGGAATGAGCAGGAATTTAACAAAACAGAATTTTTTAAAAAAAACTCGAAGTTTTATATCAAGTCATTCAGTATTCACTAACAACTTTGCCTTGTGCTAAAAATCATCATAAAAAATTGGAAACAAATATTCTCTATATTTGAGAATGATGAAACTACCTTCTAGTAATGTCTCTGGAGGTAATTCCTGGTCCACACTGTCCAATTTTCCATATGTCCGATCAAATGTTTATTTCTGGAGTTACTTTCTTCATTTCACTCTTCTGCAAGTGAACGAAAAGTCTGGGCGTTAATGATCTCCATGTCTCACATATTGTCCTGCACATAAAATATGGCAATCACTAATGATTTCATTGCCTTGGAATATCATAGGAGTATTAAACATCACACATATTTTATATACATATATGTATATAGATTTATTAAGTAATAACTCTGCCATACTATGATTTTCAATAAAAGTTGAACACAGGTATTGATAGTTGGAAGTTAAAATCTCAAGAACCATTTATAAAATTTTTGCAGAAATGAAAAAAAAAAAAAAAAATATATATATGTGTTTTCATTGTTTCATTTGTACAGCCCCCTTTAACATCTTTAGTCATAATGGGGACTTTGACTTTAGAAAATAACCAATGGTATTATTGCTTGTTGAACTATGGGGTTTCTGTACATTTATTTTTATAATTTTTAATATTAGTCACTCACATTTGCCCCACATTCGTACTTCAAGACTCTGTGGGGCCAGAGAATTAATCTGGTTAAAGAAAACTTGCCAATTCTTACCAAGAATTGTACCTGGGACTTCTGGGTTGAGAACCCAGATTGCTGACCACTCGACTGCAGAGACAGCCCAAAAGAGTTTTTACCTCTTCAATTAATTTTTACAACATATTGCTATATCATTAAATGTGATCTAAGTCTGTGTATGCTGCCTCATTTTTTTAAATTTATCATTTGAGAGTTGAATGAGAGCTACAATACAGAAAATTATGCATGGGAAGTAAAGGATCCTTTTTTCGGTCCAAGAAGGACGTCTTTCAAATTTACTAAATGCTCTTCTGAGGCTAAAATTTAAAAGTGAAGATATTAATAAAATATCCTTAGAACATTGAGAGATGTCATACATTATTCACAACCATTTATACAACATGGCAGTTTTTGTAACTTGCATAAAAGTTTATACTATTTGTGGTTTACACATTGTTTCTTTTAGTTTTTAGTAGAATTGTAATTTATAGTTTTAATTATGCATTCTGATATTTTTTTTTAATTTTGCATGTTCTTTTTAAGCTATGTTCTGTTTTTGGTGTTCATGTGGTCAACTGTTGGCCAGATTCCCCCCCACCCCGCTTTATTTTTTCTTGAAAATAAACAAGAATTATTTTAGTTTTACAATAAATTGTAAACTGACACTGAAATGTGATAATTCCTGAAAATTGCACACAGTGAGATGACAAATACTCAAAACTTTACATACCTGAATTTTTACTCTGTGCATTTTGCCTTCACTTGAAGGCATCATCAGAAGTTGTCGACTGGCTGGAATTCAGTTGGACCTGTGGATTAAGTTTGAGAGGGTGATAACATAGCAGAGATAGAATGAGGCTCAGAAGTGAATTTTCTTTTGATGGAATGTCAGAATTCATTAGGTTAACCCTAGTATGCACGATTCTGAATTCTTTAGAGAATGCATAAGCAGGGCTTCAGGTGCTCCCATCTTTTTACTATATTTTCAGTAATTTTTTATTTGGTGTAGCATTTTTATTGTAAAATATAGTGATTATAATAATTTATTATGTGTTATTCCTGAATTTTCAAAATGATGTAGGTATCTACATGAAATAGTCCCATGCATTTTTAGTAGCAGTAATTACAATACCTGTTACTCATACTAGTTAAGTTCAATGTTATATCCGTGACACTACAGTCCATGTCAGACCAGGGCCTGCCAACCCAACTGCCAGCCTCACGCCCACATATGCAAGGTAGAGGTGGATGATTGTCCAACCAATATGGGGAGGAAATGTGGTCAGCATCTCGACACCCTCAGCTGGAAAGTTGACTTTTATGACCAGGGCCACTTATCTATCGCAATTTCCTCACAATGTTGAGTGACACCAGTCCTATACCCAGGACTTATAATCCGCACCCCCAGGGGTGAGATCGAAGCTGGACCGCATTCCGTGGCAGGGAACCAAGGCAAGATGTCCTACCTCACTATACCACAGTACAGAACTCTGGTACTAGCAGGTACTTTATTACGATATATTATGAGCTGGGAGAATTTTTACTCTATATTGTTTCATTACAGGAAATGTAATAACTTGTAGCTTCACTAGAATTTCCATTTCCATTTTCTCCTTCAACATCGGTCATGTAATGTGGAGCTGCCTGAATCACTATTTTCACTCATATGTTGCTGTATGTTACCCTCGTCCCAATCTGAATCCTCACTGCTTTCATCTCCAAAAATACTCACATCACCAACATTGTCTTCTAGCCATGCAGTTACTGTTCTGTTAAAAAAAGGACTTGAAGCACTTACACTTTGATTATTTGAGTCCGATCTTCAGGACAAGACCATTTGTTAAGTGTGTCACAAGCAACAGACTGTACCTATTTGGAAGTTAGTACTAATGAAAAATATTCAAATGCCTCAACAATGTACTAATTTCCTTTCAAAATAACTTTCATAACAATGGAATCACAAGAATTTAGTGTCTACTAACTGCATTGTCACCAAACTGTTGCTATAAGATATAAATTGAAGCTTAGATATGCATAGGGCCTTGGAAGCCCTGTTTATACATTCTCCGAGTGCTCATGAAAAAAGATAATTCAACAAATTGGTAAAAATGGTGTAATATAAAAAACAAATTAGATATGTTGCTAATGTGTTAACAGAAGACTCCCAAGGGTCTATTTGAAGATTACATCGAGGCTCAGTAACCACACTTTAAAGGCAATAACATGGCCCATGAATTATTAGGTAATAGGGCCTTAGAATCCCTGTGTATGCATTCTAGGGTTAAGCTTAAGGGGAGTCAAAATGCCCTATTTCTCCCATATTAATAAATGATCCATTATCTAGAATACTATTTAAGATAGTTAGCTGAATTTAGGACATGTTCAGTGGTATTTTTACAATTAATTGATGAAATGAAAATACAAATTCTTCATCAGAAGCAACGCTATGATTTTTAATATGATGCCTAGATTTGTATTAAAATATAAAGAGCTTAAAATTAAAAAACTAACTAGTATGTCTTATGCATAAAACCCTTTTCATTAAAATAAATCTTATTTAGCTGCAAAAGGGATAAAATTTCAGCACATTATATCAATAACTTTCAGAGATAATGGGGCATATGTGTAGAAAATTATTAGTTCAGAAATTGCAGTTAAACAAGATGAGAAAAACTAAAACCTATGCAGCTTTATTTTCAATAATAATTTGAATGTATTTATGATTAATGTACTTCTATGAAACTTGTACCAAAATGAGCAGAAGAGTAAGATATTCATTTGGAAGTCAAACCTGAATTTGGAAAAATAATTCAACATTTTGACTCCCTTTAAGCCTGTACTTATGATTGTATAAGGTGTTGGGACAATGCCATAATCACATTTAAGACGCAGTGCCAAATATTCTAAAAATTTGGACATTTTGGTAGTATTTACTTGAACCCTAATAACCAATTATCTGGTTGGAAATAAGCTTTAGAGTTAAAAATTAACATAATTTGATATGAAGGGTCTAACTTCATAAATTCTTAAGGCATAATATAATTTTGAAGAATAATGTAATACAATGAAAAGCATCTTTTTTTGAAACCCGGTTATTGTCATATGCTTATGTTATACAACACTAATCAAAATAACCTTTATATAACAGCTGTGCAAGGATAAATGATAGAAAAGGTGATGTCAAAGCAACCAAACTATGGTTTAATTTGATTATTAGAGTAGATAATGTTGAATTTACTATTAAATATACAAAATATAAAACTGAGTCAGTGCTGGAACACTTAACTTCACTTACATGTATTTGTCTTGACTGGTTTCAAGAGCTACTTGCTTCCATCAGAAGCGCTTGACTGGCTCTTGTGGATGCTGTTGGTGTGTGGTTGTTGGGGTTGACATCTGGCAGTGGAGTGATGAACTTCCATAATGGGTTTGGTGGCGGTTCAATTTTACAATAATTTAGATTCACATCACTTTTACTAATATTATTCAAATATATGCAAATACCTATACAAAATATTTTATGTAGATCTTTACAGGTAGTCACAAAAAATAAGAATAGCTAATCTATTATCCTGAGTTCAACTAAACATTATTAATGCAAATTCATAATTTAAGTCACAATTACCTTAGGTGTTGTGTATGGTGCTACAGCCCATGCCTGGCATGGCCTCCTTCAGAAGTCCCTCCATTTATCCATATCTTCTGCTATCTTCTCATTCTCCTGTTCCAGAATCTACAAAGTATCTCTTTGGATAATGTGGTTATGTTAAGCTTGTATTGTAATTGAGATAACAGGGATATCAATGCTCCACTTTTGAAAAGTGTTCCAACATTCCATATATACCTACCTAACTAAACTCAAATCCATTTTCTTTTTGCCAGGTTGTCTTCCATGGTTCCATCCTGTTTGAGGCTTCAACAGGTGAAGTTTTCTAGGTTAAGGTTTTAGCCTCATGCCCAACCTCCAACCAGGGGGGCTAGGTCCCATATTTATTACCCCTGGGATTGTATGGCCCAGCTGTACCCCCAGGCACTGTGGTCCATTTTGGTTGCCTTTTACAACATGTATGGACTATAGTGGAATTATTCTTTTTCCAAGCATGGGTAATTATTTACAAAGACAGGGTGAAATACTAAAAGATTACCTAGAAGAATCTTGGGATTAGGATAGGTTTGCATTCTGAAGGTTTATAATAGCCAAAAAAGAAAGAAAACCCTTAACATAGAACATATAAAAACACAAACATGCATGAAACGTATAGAAATTCAGGTTCTGGTTTCAAAATGCATGAAATATATCAATTCTATTACATAAGAAACTTGGACATGTCAACAAACACCACATAATTGCACTTAGCTTTTGTTGCTACTAATAAGCGGAGTGTCAAAAGTTGCACTTATAATATACACACAAAACAATAGCATTACCAATAAGCAATGAATGGAACATTACATAATGAAATCACTATACTAGGCTATTAAAAGCTGTGTCATTGCACAATTTGTATACCCATATGAAAAGTGTCATATACTTTCACAAAAACACATCAAAATACTTAACATTGGAACTCAACATTGCCTCAATAATTTCACTTTGTGAGAGACAAATCAAATGTACTAACCAACTTATCAAAATTTAACATAATTCACCAAAACATAAAATCACATTTCTTTTGACTTTTACAGCCACAGTACTTGTACAAATCAAAAGACAAAATTACTAAAAAAATTAGCAAGTTGCTAGTATAATATTTGAACCCAAAATTATAATCATAAGATTATAAGATAATGCATAAGATTATTTCAATTGACATTTACGGTCTTAGACATTACATAATATTACACGTTTTGTTTACTTACCTAAATTCAAAGAGTGTCAACAAATAAATGAAACTAAACACACTTTCAAAATATTACTGTGAACAAACATTAATGGAGCACTATATAATATAATCCAAACAAAGCATGCAGCACATTTATGAATCAGGTTGATTTATCATTTAAGTATTTTTCTATAGAGTAATATGACTTACCACAGTGGTACTTTTTAAGGGTAGCTTTAAAAACTTTGAAATTGCTTAGTTTTTCCTTCAGATTACTGGGGAGAAGGTTAAATATTTCAATTATTTCATAAGAGACTCCTTTCTCGAAGCAAGAGTGTTTTGCTTTGGGACGTATATTTCCCTTTCTGCTAGTGTAGTGTAGCGCAGTGCAGTGTAGTGTTTGTGACAAAGTTATGTTGATTATGTGTATAACATTTTAAAATGAATAATATGCTGACAAGATAAGTTTAATATATGCAATTTCCGAGATAGTTCTTTGCAGGACTATCTTTTATGGGTGCTGCAAATTATTCCTGTCATCTTTTGTATTAGGAATAGGTCTATATCCACTGAATTACCCCAGGATATAATTCTGTATTCTATAATAAGATTAAAATAAGCGAAATAAACTAACCTAGCTGTGTCAATGGGATGAAAGTTAATGTTTGAAGGCATAACATTCAACACTAAGCTTAGGTATGATATTACTATGCGATTTCCAGTCTAAATAAGTACTTGAAGTCCTAGAAATTTGATTTCGTTAGGTTGCCCAAAATTGTATCATCAATTCCTAAGTGAGCTGTTGGTGAATGATTAATTATGAATTTGTTGTTTTCAAAATTGACTGAAAGTTTGTTCACTTTAAACCACTATGATGAATTTAATTTAAAAGGTGAGTTAATTAATACCACTGAACAACACTTACAACATATTTTTCCGGGACGCGTTTTGAAGGTAACTTTCCTCCATTATCAACCGGACAATAACTAATGGAGGAAAGTTACCTTCGAAACGCGTCCCGGAAAAATATATTGTAAGTGTTGTTCAGTGTTATTAATTAACTCACCTTTTAAATTAAATTAATTACAACAACACTGTTTTCAAACTTCTATGAAAGGAAGATACACTATGATGAACTTTTATTCATTTTTACTCTTATAATCTATAGAATTTCTACTTCCACTATCCAATTCCACATATTTCATACTTAGTACATTACTAGTAGATATACCTGATACAGTTATTTACCTTGGTTTAGCAGAGACTCAATCCGTAGACAAATACCTTAGACCAAGACCCTCATTCCTTTAGACTGCTCAGCCACTAAGCCAATCCTCTTGCATTATACTCACTGAAAAGCATTGGATTCTGTAATGCTTATGTTATGATATAATATTAACATTAAGAAAAAACTATTTGAAACTTCACCATTACATTTGAATTAATTTTGATGTTCAAACAACGGAAATGTACATTTTAACCAAAATATAATATAGACATTAAAAATGTTAATGACTTACCTGTTTCCTCATTTCTCTTGGTGGTCAGCCTAGCATGTTTATTAGTGTCTACTCTTTCCAGGTCCGTAAAGGTTTCTTGCAGCGACTTGTATCCTAGCAACAATAACAATTTGCAATAAAGAACAGCTATTGCTAACTACCTTACTATGGAACTTGGTATGAAAGTAGTTGCCATGATTAAACATTATACTCTTTAAATATGAATTAAGGAGTATATATTCGAGAATAGAATTATACAAAGAATTAGGTTGAGTATGGATCACTTACAACTTTTATTTTTATTATATATATGTATATTTTATAATATGTATTTGTATTTATATTTTTATAATACACTATTATAAAGATGCTATAAATTGCTATGTAATTTCAACGGTAGATAAAGGGATACAAATAAAATTAACCTAATCCAAGTTCAAATAATGAACAATAAACTTATGAAAAACCTGCAGTTATACCATCATGAGCTCATGGCCTAAAATATGGTATTAACCTTAATGAACTAGTTTAGTGCTCTATTTCCTTAACAAGTTATAGTTCATCCACAATCTTTGACAATTAATCAGATGCTTTCACCTAGTGTAATTTTAAAATGCAACCACAAGTACTTGTTTTATTCAATAGCATCCACATAATATGTAATAATTAGGGCCTGGGTGTTTATCATCTAAAAATGTTAGAAATATGCAAGCACTTATGACCAAAAGAATCAGAAAATATAATAAATATGGCCTACATTTGTTTAGGTGCATTTTCAAAATCTTGAAAAATTTATTGCTCTTTAAATTTTATATTCAAAATCTACTGTAAAAATCTTGCACACTTAATAAATAAATATTAATTTTATTGTTGCATTTTGGATTTGTTTTATTGCTTAATCCAGAGCTAACCCTCAGCTCTGCACAGGATGAAATAAATGTCACATTTTGAAGGGTGATCAGAAAGAAGAATTACAGCAGAAAATTTTGAAGCTTTCAGCAAGAAATAATGTTCTATTTGTATGCAATATTGTAAGGGGAAAAGGCCTACTATTACAGGCAAGAATTAGTACATGTGAAAAATCATCTTTGGGCGACTGCAAGCACATATGCAAAGGTGGAATAGAAATATAAAAATATGACAAAAAATACGACAATTTAAGAGAAAATATGAAAAATAAAAGAAAATGACAAAAAAGTTAAAAAGTCAAAATATGACTTTTATGACCCATGAAATTACAAAATTTTAATTACCAATGATGAAATTGTGCCTCACTTATATTTTCCATGGAAAAAACCACACACAAGAACTATGACATGTCAAACATTCGAATCCTGGTAGTAATTCATTTTTAGAAAAACCACTGTTTGAGATGTGCATCATCTACGGAGGAAATAGAAAACTACAGTTGCAAACTGCATTGACACACGGTAATGAAAAAGAAAAGGTTTCTGATCTTATTTAAACATTTTCAAGTTAGCAGTATAGAAGATACATGAAAGAAGCTTATGGTTTATATTTCTCTTCTGCTTTTGAAGGAAAGGATTGTCACAGAGGAAGAAATTTGTATAAAAGGCAACAATACAATACAATAACACAGAAAATCATAAACATAAAATGCATGTTTAAGGCATTTATCAAATTAGCATACTGTGGTACACTCTAATGAGCACAAAAACAATGTTTGAAAGCTAAAATTGGTTGTCATCAGCATCCTTCATAAGTTTATAACAATAGTTTGTGCTGCAGGATCAGCATGTTTTCATCCATATCTGTGCAAAAGCACATACAACTTAATTAACTGTAGCCTGTCTTAAAATCATAAAACGTGGGCCTACCTTTGTCAGCTTCTAAAACTAAAACATGGAATTTGTCAAAATAAAAATTTTATAAAATGATTTGTAGCTGCAAAATATAAAACTCCAACATATTTAGTTAAGGATGGAAAAGAGCCTGTTATGTTAAAACAATATTCCAAATGCCCCTAAAACTTCAATTTTGGAAATGTCTTGTAGCCTCTGTAATGATTAGGAACATATACCTTATCAGTAGAGTGCGGAGCCATGTACATTCCCACGTGATACAGCTTAGTTGTGCAGGGAGAATGAATGACGTAACCAGCACCATGCAGCTGTCATATGTGCACATGCATCAGCAGATGCCTGCAGCTGTGTACCTGCAAAAGACCAGCAGTAGAACCCATGTCACTAAACTTGCAGCTGTTTGCACACTTATCCACCCTCTACTTATTAGTAGTAAAACAATAAACACAAGACTTCTGTAGTCTAATGGTTAGCATGCTAGCCTGTATATCAGAAAATAAATGCAATGAGAGGAATGTATACAGGCATCCCAAAATTAGACCGACAAACTTTGGGAGCTGATAGATACCATTACTTTAAACACTTTTTGTTAAGGAAAGTTTTTTGCTGCGGTGCTTCATTTAAGTGCTAGATCAGTTGATGTCATTACTGCCTCCCACCCAGATTAAGTATTTACGGCAAAATCAACAATGCAAATTAGTATTGTGTTTATCTTAGTAAGGTGCACAATCTTAATCCAAGAAACAGAGAACACAACAGAAAAAAAAACAAACGTCTCAATGTTTACACTTAATCACAGCTTTGCTATTCAAAGCGAAGGTTGGAACACACGCCCGTTTTGTTCCCAAATATCATGAAACTATCTTTATACAGGGGGCTTGGGTTGCCATTTAAGAATATTAAAATCTAACTAAATAGACGCAAATGGTTTGCTTTCATTACCTTACTGGGTATGTCATCAACATACATTCACAATGGCAAATAGCTTCCGACAGTGGAAGGTCCAGCAAAGAAGATCTGTTCACTTCAATGTCTTCAGGCCAAGAGAGCAAATGGATTATCCATCCAACCTAAAAACCATAAAATTTGCTAAATCAAACTTATTGTCAGGCAATAGTTGAAAAAATGTAATTCATCAGGTGAACATTGCCAAAATATCCATCAGTTTAAACTTTAGTCTGGTATTCTAATCCAGATATAATTTAGGGCAACGATCTGCACTACTTCTCATTAGGGTTAATTTGTCATTACAGTATCACAGTAGGTATTGCAGGTAATTTAAATGGGAGAAAAGCAAACAGAAAGGCTGTTGTATTACATACACATGACTTTCTCTATTGACTATCGCTTACTACCTTCTCTATTACATGTAGTATGTATGGTAAGTATTATATATACCCAGAAAATACAAGTTTTGAGACTTTGAATAAAAAATCTGATGTGTTGCACTCACATGACTTTCTCTACTCTTGTACTAACCATTGTTACAAACTCTTATTCCTATATCTTCGTGTTAGTTAAAATAAACATTTGTACAAATTATCTTATTGCTCATTTCCTTGTAGGTGCAAGGGGAATATTGGAATACAGTAGGCTTTGTGCGATAGTCAAATCTTTTAAAGCTTTCAGATTCTCTTCTCTTTGTACACGTAACATATAAAAAAAATGAACAACGATGACCCATTTCACGAAAGTTCCAAGTTTTCCGAAACTCACACACATAAGGTATATCTCCGAAATGGTTCACCCTACAAGAAAATTTATTGGGACATAAATTGTGTATTTTAGCAAGATCTACATTTTTTGTATAGTATAATTCGGTCTATCTCTAACGGTTTACCAGTTATGCAAAAGTCGTCCAGAGTAAATACGACTACAGGGGCTATAGCCAGAAAATTCAAGATATACATTTCATTTGTCATAAAAATATCTCAAACATATGACATTTTAATCAAAATCGTTTGAGCCATTTTCAAGAAAATCAAAATTTTCGAAAAATTTTCCATGTAAAGGGTAGTTTAGGGTGGGGCTATTTTCTTCAAAATCTTTGTATCACATCCTTGAACAACATTAAACTTAAATACCAACTTTGGTTTTTAACCGACTTTTCGTTTTTGACCTATGCTGTCCACAGACTGACAGACTGACAGACTGACAGACACACAGACACACAGACACACACGGACCTTTTTCTAAAAATGCTTTTTTTTGGATTCAGGGGGCCTCAAAACATGTATTTCCGGTGAAATCTCGACTTCGAATTTTTGGGTGGAATACAATACTTCCCCTACTTACCAGTAGAGAAAGTAAAAATGGCACTATTAGCACATATATTTTGTTTGCTCCATTTGCTTTATACACCCTTGTAAATGATGGAAATAGAAACATCAATAATCTGATGTGTTGACTATGACCAGACCATCAGTGTATGTGTAATATGTTAACATATTTTATTAATCTCCTGTAATATAAGTACATTATTAATCACATTTCCAACATACCTACGAGCAACATTGGTACTTTATCTACACTGGCCGAAAGTTAGTTATCTGGTACAGTGTCAAATATTCTGAACTCTTTCATAGCATATAGGTGAACACTTTTTGGGCTTTTCCTTAACACTAGTCTTGTCTGAAGTCCTGGAGTATGTCATGTTTAATCAATTCTGTGTATACTTTGAATCAAACAAATACTTTAAGCCACTAATGATGTAAAAACCTACTATTAACTGAAATTTATAATAATTATGAAAATAAATTAATTTCAAAAGTACTTTATGATTTAACTAAAGCTTTTAATTGCATTGATCATAATGCAATTATTTAAAAGCTTTAGTTTTATGGTGTAAGGGGAAATCTTAAGATATTTGAATCTTAGCTCTGCAACAGGATACAGGCTGTTATTAATAGCTCATGATCTGAAGTATGTGTAAACTGCGGAGTACTGCAAGGCTCAGTACTAGGTCCATTGCCATTTTCAATGACTACAAATGATTTACTAATGTGTGTAAATGAATTAACAATTATGCATGCAGACTCTCTTTTGTAATGAAAAAAAAAAGTAATGTGAATGAATTACAGAAACTTACAGCTGACACCTTGAGTAGCATAGCACAATGGTTAGTGGCCAATAGCTTTGTCTTAAACGAGAAAACGAAAACCTTGTTCGTGAGTCTGAACCACAATATTAATAAATAGGATCCAATCAAGGAATACAAATTTTTAAGTTAAGTTTTAATTCCAGTCTTAACATGGTCTAAGCATATAGAATTTATTTCAACAAGATCACCAAGAGTGCTGTATCTGTTGAGGGCTTTAAGCCACAATCAAGGCCATCTTAGAGATGGCCTTGCCACAATGTTCCACCAATATATTTAAGCAGCACACAATGTCTTAAGCTTACAAAAATGCTGTAATAAATTTAACAAATAAATCAGATCATGAGCATGCTAAACCTCTTTATGAAAGTACAGTTAGCAACCATAATTAATTTGTACAACTATTACTTAACAGTTTATACCTGGCAGAGAAAGGATAGTTTTCAAGTAACCCGTGACAAGTCTAAGTATAACACAAAGAATAATCAGAACCTTGAAATCCCAACTTATAGGCTAAATGAGGTGGAATCTCGTTATTTAATTGTGGGCCTAAAACTAAATAACAAAATATCATCAAAATATCACACATTACCACTACCTATTTTTAAAAATAAGTTCTATGAATGGTTAGTTTTAAATCCTTTCTATGATATTGATTAGTACTTCAGCATGACCAACAGTTTTAGTTGTGACGACGCCATTGTCTGCAGGACTTAAGTCTAAATAAATTACAATTTCTCAGGATATCATGGAAAGAGCATGGTAATTGAAAGTCAGCATATAGCATCCCATATTTAGACATCTGACTATGGATTCAACTTGCTCTATTTCCTTTTTGCCTATGCAAAATATGTAATGAAACTATTTTTGTAAAGGTTTCTTATTAACATGAAGTAGAAAAATAAGATTTTGTAACAACAGTTGGTAGAAGCTAAACTGTACTGATGCCATCAAAAGGAAACAGGGTGGTTTCTTTTTCCCTTTCCTAGTTACCCTTGGCTTGCGCGTAATAAATATGAAAAGGTAGAATGCTGGGAGGATTCCGGTTAGAATTTGTAATGAGACATATTGACGCACGACACTCACTTTTGTGAAACTCAAAAGGGACGCAGACGTACCGCATGACCAATGCCAGTCACCTTTACCTTGCACGGCCATGCCACTAAGTCAAAGTGAGTGAGGGTGAAAAATAATGACCCGCCGTGTCACTTTTTAGCGCTTCTGATATAGTGATTATGTGAATGTAACTCAGTTTGTATTCCACCCAAAAATTCGATGTCGCGATTTACGGAAATAATTTGAGGTCCCCTGAACCCAAAAAAGCATTTTTAGAAAAAAGATCCGCGTGCGCGTGTGTATATGAACAGCATAACTCAAAATCGAAAAGTAGGTTAAAAGTCAAAGTTTGTATTTAAGTTTAACATCTTTCAAGAGCGGACACGAAGATTTTGAAGAAATTTCCTCCACCCCAAATTACCCTTTACATGAAAAATTTTTCGAAAATTTTGAATTTTTTTCAAAATTGGCTCTTACGATTTTGATTACAATGCCATATGTTTAAGCTATTTTTATACAAATTAAATGCATACTTTTTAATTGTATAGCTATAGCCCATGTAGCCCTGTTTACACTTGATTTTTGCATAACTGGTAAACCGTAAGAGATAGACTAAATCTACACAAAATGTAGATCTTGTTAAATCACAATACACTTGTTTGTGGAATGAATCATTTCGGATATATTCTTCCTTACTGTTTGTGAGTCTTGCAATACTTATACGTACTTTTCTCAAATGAAAGAAGGTTGTTGTTCACCTTTTTATCTCTTGACGGAATTTTAAAGCCTTTATATAGCGGCCAGCTTTAAAAGATTTGACTATTGCTCAAAGCCTACTGTATTCTCATGTACCTACAAAAGATTTGTAATAAGATAATTTCTGCAAATGTATATCTCAACTGACATGAAATTAAAGGAATACAATTTTGCAAGAATAGTACAAGAGTAGAGAAAGTCGTGTGAGCGCAATACATTAGATTTTTTTTAATGGGGTTAGATCATTAGCACGGCATATTACAGAAGGACGAGTTACGATGTATTTGTAGTACCTGATAAGGCATGTGACTGCCACCTACAAATATTTCCAGAGCAGATTTTCTAATTTATTGCCCGGGAACAGCAGTTTATTGAACAAGTGTTGCCAGAAATGCCAGTCTGTTCCCTATTTCTACCCAGAAAGAAAATGGAAAACAACTCCTGTTAAAGATATATTGCCAGTAATATTTTACTCCAATAATCCATGTGTCGTTATCATGGAACAGAATTGCTATAATGCAGCGGAGGTATAAGAGCTTAGAAATATTGCTTGTTGATACCTCGTTTGTGAATAATTTTGCCTCATCATGTGGTCAGGTAAAACATGAGACTATCGGCAACAAAACCACAAAATTAGCGGAAGTGGCTACCTAGTTATTTTCGATAGCTCTTCCATGCAATGCTGTATAGGAAAAGCAACAGGTGATGTATTAGCAAAGGCAAGGCTTCATAACGCAGCCAAGCTTCAGAATAGCGGTTAAGGCAATGCACCTGTAACAGTGAAAACCTGGAAAAACTAACATTGCCCACCTGTGCTATTTGGTGCCTTTGATTTATTAATTCCGTCAATATTTAATGCTTTGCCTTTTAAAATACTATTGGAATACACATGTGCATTCTAATTTTGAGTATTATTTTCCTAAAACTTTTTTTTTTAGTCCGTCTGGGTGGCTCAGTTGGTTAGACGCTGGCCACCAAGGTCGGGGGTTCAAACCCGGCCCAGGTCGATGGTTTTTAAGTGTGCTTAAAAACGACAGTGTGCAGACTGCCCGTCAAGTGTGCCCTCCAGACGACCAGGCGACACCCGGAAACGCAAAAAAAAAAAAAAAAAAAAAAAAAAAAAAAAAAAAGACGCGGCACCCCATCGAGGATGCCAAACACTCACACGGCTCCCAATGTGGACGCCAAGCACAGAAGAGGCTCCCACTAGGGACGCCTAACATAGAATGAGTAAAACCACTATAAAGTTTGTTATCAATGTCACCTCCAACTCCCCAGGCCAGGACTTGATCATGACTGCAGCCCGGGATTTCATCGTTGACGCGCTCGCATGCACTGCATGCCAGCATGAAACTTTATGTCACTGACCGAGGTGCAAATGCGGGACCCGACTATCATACCCACAATCACTCATCAAATTCTCTCCTGCAAGACAGGGCATTTCTTCTGTAATTACCAGCTGTTACTGCCCCAGGCAGGCAGCTCTCATCCATCACCATTGAACGCGCAAAAGCCCTAATACAGCTCTGCAATGAAATGTCTTCCGGTGGGGTTTTTTAGTGAGTAGGCTGCCCGGGTTCGAAGCCAGGGTAGGAGTCTTACACTCGCATGCACGCATGCGGTTAGGGCGTAAGTAGCCTTTTTCCCCCACCACAAAAAAAAAAAAAAAAAAAAAAAAAAAAAAAAAAAAAAAACAACTCCATGTCAGTAGATTTACTGGCATGTAAAAGAACTCCTGCGGGACGAAATTCCGGCACACCGGCGACACTGATGTGATCCTGGCAATTGACAGCGTCGTTAAATAACAAAATAATTTTTAATAATCCTAAAACTTTTTCTGAGCATTTTTTATTACATAAAATACTCCAGATGTACAATAGATTCGCATAGCTGCTTTTGGTAATTATGCTAATCTTCACAAAATATTTTCATAGACTCGACAAAGTGCATAAATGCAAAGAAGTTACCTTTTTTTTCTATCTTAGCTTCATTTGAATTAAGAAGAACTACAACGTGGATTTCTTTATAATCTACTGAAGTTAAATTCTGAATGGAATGCAACAAGCCGTTTCAGACGTGTAATATTCGTAATTGAATGAATGTATGATTGACTAAATAAAGCCTTAAGTGTCCCGTAGAGGCTCAAGACCCCCTGCAGAGGGGAAGCTTTTTTATAAGGTTCACGAGGTGAACTATTCACATGGGCATTAGTACTGAGAGTATTAATTCTTGTACAGATTTCCACTAATAATTCTTTAAACGAACCTAACTTAAATATTTTTGATTTCATATGCTCTTTTTATTACAACTCACTTGGGAGTAAGGGCGCTTCGATCTGTCGGGAGTTGGAGAGGAAGGGAAGTACAGCACACTTTTATTATACCTGTTTACAGTGACGCCGTGTGTTTGCAGTAACGACCACGAAGGCCAAGTGCAGTAATATCGTGGTCGAGTAGTACAGACGCGCAGCATTCTGTATTGTGCAAATTCAAAAACACGTCAATGGTCTTTTAGTTTGCGGGAAACTTGCGGCAATATACGTGGGTGTATAAGGGTCTGTGCACGTCGCTTTGTCACGTTGTGAGCGAAACAAAGGAGTCAATGCTGTCACTTTGGGAAAACCAGAGCAGTGGTTTTCTCTTTCCAGAAGAGCTTGTGCTTTTACATTTTGTGGGAGTGACCCAATTTTCGTCTTCAGGCGTTTTATCAGTTGTAAATATGGAATATTTTATAGTAGAATTCTGTGAGAGGACTTCAATTTGGGATGTTGCGTCAGAAACTTATTCGTATTCATATTCTCTGAATTTCCTATACAGATTCCTAAACGTACTGTTAACGAACTTTACACTGTTTGACAGAAACTGACGTCTCCCAACTAAGTTCCTCGAGTGAGAAATCAGTAGCAAGAGTGCAACATACACTGCCAACACCAACCAAGCGTCTGAAAGGGGCCATTGGAACTATCAGCAGTGCACAACGCGACTATTTAAAGGCAATCCGACAGGAGTTCATGGACCTTGTCAAACACTCAGTGGCTTTCTGCTCTTTAGGTTCTGCATTAGAGGATCTAATTGTATTATGTCGACAGTTCCACAGAGTTGCCGAAATGACAAAAGCTTATATCTCATCGCAACGGCGATGGTTGTCGCCGTGTTGGGACCTTCCTGGTAGTCATGCTCAGCCTCGTAATCCAACTTGATGCTAAAACACTGTAGAATCACTAGAAAATCAGGTTTACACATAGAAGCAATGACGCTTATTTCATTATCATTTCCTTGTCAGCGAACTGCCAAATCACTTTTAGATCAACTTTATGCGAAAGTGTCCGTGCTATGGCTTATTCATGGGGTTCAAAAACAAACCTCTCTAATGCTTGGTTACCTAAATGAGTGAAGGAGAAATGCTTCATACATAAAACGGAGGTGAAGTAGAGTGGCAAAGCAACGTCATTAGCAACAAGATTGGGCATTGCTGTTTTAGATCTTCATGTTGTAATGTTTTCGGGAACACTTGCTTTCTTCTACCGGCAGTCAACATCCAGATAAAGATGGGAAGTCTTCAGGAAAACATTTCAACATGAAGATCTACAAGAAGTGACGAGTGTTATAATACTTCCTGTTTGCTAACACGATTATTAACTCCCCAAGCCTCTGAAACTCTTCAATTATGCTTTCAGAATTATGTAAAAGTCTTAGTTTTTGGAAAGCAACTTGCAAAGAATTTGGACCCACATTTTATAGCGTATCTCAAAATTGTGTTTCACAATGGTAAAGTTGTTACCTACGAATAAAGGCAAGTTTCTTTATAAAGACATTTATATAAGAAAACGTAATAAGAGATTGAACTATGGAAGGAAACGGATACATTTTTCACCATGGGAGATCCAACTCCAGTTCCCAGAATGACAAGCAAACAATGCTAATCGCTGAAGCACTCGTATATACAGAGGCGTGAGAATTATTAGACTGAAAGCAAATGTTTAGTTAGTTGCCGTCTGATTTATATCTCTCTCCAAGATACTGGAAGTTCAGTGTGATAAATGCTTATCAAATCTTCTATCATTCAGAATTAGATAACTGCCCTGTGAAAACTATAGATTAAAATTAGTCAAATTTTTATTTTGTACTAATGGAGAGATTTTTCCTTTCACGAAGTACAGCAAATTCATCTAAATTTTGCTAAAACTAGTTCCCAGCCACTCTTCCGTTCAGTATTATCTGTGAACATTCAAGACCGTATCTAGAAATCCAATATTAGATATTTGTTGTATGATATGTACTGTTTAATCTGTATAGTTTTGAAGCCATGAGCTCCAAAAATAATGTCTCCCCTCAAAAAATGTCTATGCATTGATGTTATTGCAGGAAAATAAATATTCCATGAAAAATAGCTGGTATAGTTATACGCTTCAGATATAGATTTGAGTTTAGAGATTTGTAATTTATTTTAAAACTTAGAACTTAATTGTTTTACCATAGAAATGTACTTGAGTCTAATGATGTTCACACCTTTATCGTTTACTTCTGTAATTAGAAAAGAGAAGTACAGCTCAAAAGGATGAGTTATTTATGGCTCTTCTATTGCCTGCTAAATGGGTTGTTTAGCCAGAAAACGATATTAAATAATTGGATTCCAATTATTGTCTATTGGAATAAATTCGTCGACACACACTTGGCAACATTGACGTGTGTGTAGAGGGGAAGGCCAGGGATGTTCACAGTATATTGCTCGGAAAACTAAAGAAACCCACTACTCGCGTTACTCGAGAAGCTAATAAGCACACTGATACCAATTTAGCTAAACCGATTTTCGAGGCTGTCCTAGTTTCAACTTTCACTCGTCGTAGGTGTGAACGCATGCATATCTCCGGAGGTTTTATTAGTGAACAAAACACACCTGTTCGGTCCTACTCTATTGCCTGAATGTGCAGATAATGTATTCAATAATGTTCAATTATGTCCTTTAGTTTTCAGATCAATTTGTTATTGAACTTTTTATCCCTCATATTTGAATCTACCATCACACGAAATCTGCACACTGGTACCACTAACATTCTGTATACGCTCTGTTCTTTATGTATGTAGGTCTGCCAACTTCCAATTCGATTGAATTGTTGCTTACGCAACGAATGTTACTCAATAAAATATACCAGATAATTTATATTACAATATATACTAAACATTAATCTTGATCAATAAAATCTAGGCGTAAAAATGTAATAAAGTAATCACAAATATAGCCACTCGATTTAAACTTTGTTTTTCAAAGCGTTAGTTTACTTATATCATCAACTCAGCTGTGTCCAACAATTACTCTCGTGGTTAAAACAGAACACGGGCACTTGGCCTGACCGGGAAGCGATCCTCCAGGCGCTGCAGGTGAGCGGAAAGAATACTTATTTGCCTGATTATCCTCCCCTTATGTAGGACTTGCACCTCCTAGGAATTACAAGCCAGTATCTGGGGTCAGGGGCCTGTCGGAGAGCACAGGAACCTATGGACCGAACCGAGTGAAGACCTGGAAGCGAGTGGTCAGCCCAGCACCAGGTATGAGAGTGAGGAAGAGGACGATATGAAATGTAGACGAAATCGATGAATGGAAAGGTGATGAAGCATTTGATGGAATGAGTGGCGGGGGAAACCGGAGAATGCGGAGAAAACCCGCCCAGACGCCGCTTCGTTCCACCACGAATACTACATGCGGGTTCCTGGGATTGAACCCGGGCCGCCTAGGTGGTAGGCGAACGGTCTAACCGCTCGGTCACGGCGCACGAGTAACCATGCATTGAGAGATCGGTAAAGCCGAATGCCGAAACCGATTTAAATGGTTCATTAACAGTCCCCTAGTCACAAAAGCAATCTTATGGCCCAGTATTAACTATGAAGAAGTTTACCACAAGTGACAAACATCAGGATGCAAATTCCTGCAGTAACAGAATGTGTCAAATATAGAGTAAAACAATTTTTCCATCAGTAATGCATGCACTCTGAAATACAGCAATAGTGTGTTGGTTCAATAAAGCACATTTGTGACAGCCCTAGATCTTTCGAAAGCATTTATTTTTGTAGCAGCTCTGTATCATACAACACAAATTGGTGGTGGTAGCAACCCTGTTTCTCTATTGTGTAGTGTTCCGCTATGTTCTTTGTGGCGTTAACATTTTCAATCGAGGTTTTGTTCTTTTACCTTTTCGGCAAATGGACTGGCTGTTATTTAAATAATTTCTTGCTTTTAGTCGTATGAGAGCTGTGTTATTACAATACCTCGCTTCTCAACTTATTACATGCGGTGCTATAGTTACGTAGCCACATACAAAGGGGCATTTGTTTTCCAAGCGAAGCCCAAAAGCAGTTAACAACTGCAAGCGGCACCGAACTGAAATATGTGTTCATTATAGATAGAAGAAAGGAGCAGGCGTACCAACAATAACATTAAGTAAACTCCCTCGTTTTATGAAACACGTATGCAGAGGGAGCTACGGCCGAAATTAACTTGATAAATCAAGAATATCTGTTCCGCTAGATGTAATATCGAACCTATTCATTAAAAGATTTAATTAAATCGAAAGCAAATTGGGTTTATCAGCAACCATAGCTACTTTTTTGTTGTACTGGAGCGCGGAGAAAAAAGAAAAAAATCGTAGCAGTTCTAGAAATTAAATTAGGTATTGCAGAAGAACAAACTAATGAACAAAAAAGAGGATATTTCAGCAGAATATTTAGGTCATATAGATTTCTTCGATCCATGCTCACAGCAGCAGTGTTGCCAGTTATCTCATTACCGAAGCTTATTTAACACCCATTCTTGCCTCTATTTGATGCTTTTCGTTAAAAAAGAGGATATCGAGTTATTTGCGAATATGATGTGGTCATTCTGTAACACGAACAGAATATGTGTGCATGTGATCTCCAAAATCATTCAGCGATTTTGATAATTTTTTACGATTAAAAAGCAGTGTCGTTCAGGACGGATAACATTTTCTAAAATATTTCCTGTGTTAAAACTAAATCGCATTTTCAATCTCCCATGTTTTCCAGTGTTTAAACCAACGGTCAAAATACTTTATTCTATATGGTGATATAGGGTATCTGCTTATTGTGCAAGGGGTCCCGGGTTCGATTTCCAGCTGGGGTTGGGAATTTTTGTCTAGCCAAAATTATTCCCAATCCTTCCCAGAACCTGAAAAGCAAAACTTGCTACTATAATAATAGCACTGATGTGTTACACTCACATTACTTTCTCTACTCTTGTACAAATTATTCTTACAACCTTGTTCCCCTATTACTTCGTGCTGATCGAGATAAATATTTGCAGAAATTACTTTATTGCTAGTTTTGATGTGGGTGTAGGGGGAATGATGTGGGATTACAATAGGTTTAAAGTGATAAATCTTTTAAAGCTGGTTGCTATGTGATGGTTTTGAAATTCTATGTTATTTGTATGGCAAAAAAAAAAAAAAAAAAAAAAAAAAAAAAAAAAAAAAAAAAAAAAAGGAAGTCCCAGAAAATTCAAGATATAAATTTCATTTATCAAAAATATCTTAAACATATTTTAATCAACATTTTCGGAGTCATTTTTGATAAAACAATTTTGAAAAATGTTCTATGTAAAGCGTAATCTGGGGTGGGGGATTTTCTTCAAAATCTTCGTATCGTGTCCTTGGAAGACGCTGAACTTAAATAGCAAGTTTGGTATTTCACTGGCTTTTTGTTCGAGTTACGCTGTTCACAAACACACACCAACCCAGCCATCGACACACACTTTGTTATATTCAGGTGATCCCAAAAGCACGTATTTCCAGTGAAATCTCCATATAGAATTTTTGGGTTGATTGCAATACTTCCCCTATTTACTATACGTTGCAGAGGAAGTAAACTGCAAGGAAAAAAATTTGAACATTTTCACCATTCCCCAAAGAGGCATCAAAAAGTAACTTGCAAATATTCAATAGTCAGGTATTAAGGCTCGCAGATCATCTGATTTGCCCACCTCTGAGTAAACCAACTTACCTTGGAACAAATGCAGAAACATTAGCTGTAAATAAAATGTCCGAGGACGTAATTTCTGCCAACAGCAGCAAGAACAGAGTTCATACGTTAGCGGATGTCCTGTTACGATGAATGAATGACCTTATGCTACTGAGAGACTATTTCAATACATTTCGATCCTAGAACCACCGCAGCATGCCAGAAATTCAAAGCAGAGATGGTTTATGGAGAGCCTGAAGTGGTATATGTTCTCTTCAGTTCTGCACGAAAAGTCAAGTTAGGATGGGAAGGGGTAGAATGTGGGAATGCGTAGCGTGGAAATGAGGAAGGATGGAGGGGGAAGGAAGAGTAACTACTATGGGCCACTGGGGAGCCAAAAATTCGCAGTCGGGAGCCGGCAAAAAATGTATGTATGATGTAAGAGGCTTGGAGCGGGTGAAAAATAGCAGGCGAGTGTGTGTGTGGGTAAAGAAGAAGGCAGAAGTCAGTGAGGCGAAGTTAGGCCTCAAATATGGCTCTAAGTGGTTCGCTGATAACAACCTGTCTACCGGAGTAAAGTGCGAAATCTTACGCCTAATGAATTTACTGCCGCCACCTATAAAACCCAACTTACGGTGGCGCTAGCAGAGGGTAAACCTCGTCATAAAGATGGAAACTATTCTAGTAATGGATTTTAACAGAGAAAACCAACCCTTATGTGGAACATGTGCATTTTCACAAATGGTTGGCAATGCTTAAAATAATGCACATCAAAACTTCAACGCTTAACTTGTTTTATAAGGCTGTTTTACATTCTTGGATTATATAAATATTCAATGTGTAAACTATGGAAATGGGGTTCATTTACATGCAGGGTTTAAAGAATTATTATGGATATATTTTAAATATACAAGTTGATTTTATGCAGCAATGAATACGTATCAAATCAGGCTGTATGCATAATCCTGAAGAATACTACAGGAATGCCTCTTATCAGACATAGTTTCCGGCTACTCACTATGAATTTTCGTTTCCGTAAGTGAGCGCTGGGTGGTTCCACTTCTTGCATGAATTTATCTTCTTCTTCACTTCATGGATTAGACTACTGCCTGTTCTGTCTTCACGGGGTCTCCCCTTCCATCTCCTTCTTGGCCTCCCTACGTCTCTTTTCTTTAGGTGTACATTGGAAAGTGATTTTTGGCAGTCTGGTATCGTAGGAATAGCCATGGTATTGTAAAGTTTTACGCACTCTCTTTCAGGCCTTGGTTTATTATTTAAGGTATTGTATGTTGTTCCACAAATTATTGTCCCCATAATGTCCTCTCCTGTTCCAGGATTGTGGGATCAGGCGACAACGGTTGGTCTGTTGCGACAGGACGTGGAATTTGCCATGGAACATTCGAACATTTCTGGTGGGACTGCAGGCCCTTCCCTTTCTTCTTGGGAGTGAATCCTCTGCACCATGGATCCTAAGGCACTACTCCTCTCGCAAGAATGTAGCTGTGAGGAATGTGTTCGACAACTCCAGCGTTTTCTGAGAAAGATTACGGATAGAGTTTCAACAAGTCTTGGCCCTCTTAAAAAACATATGCCCTTGTGCTATCAATGCTAGTCAAGTTTTTGAGTTATGCTTAAAACACACAGACAGAGACAGACACAGACACAAACACACACTTGGGAATATGCCATACATCCCAACACACGCACACACTGCACTATTTCCAGTACATTATATATATGGATGGGATGGGATGAAGGGTCCGTCGACAGGTAATTCATTTGGGTCCTAAAGGGGAAGAGGAGGAAAGCGTCACCTAGTGGCTGGAAGGCAAGCTTTGCTGCGTCCACACTAGCTACTAGACATGTCCGTCTAGCATGGTTTAACAAACCTCTGAGCATTATATCAGCATTATTCCATGCAGTCGACTGTTTAAAATAGGTGTCTGGCATTGTAACAAGAGTTGGGATTGGTCAAAACTAGAATAAAAGTTCCCATAAACATATGGCCGGTAAGAAATACCTGTCGAAATATGACATTTTACTTGTGTTCAATGTTTACACCGACAATGGAGTTATCCAACAAGCGCATTTTAGGGAATACTTTACTGTCACAAACGACTAATGGGACAATTGTAAGGCAAGCATTCATAAACACCAAACAGGAGTTGGTTCCTGCCACTCTATCCTCTAGTAACATCTGCATGTTTTGTCATTGCTCCATGTGGTTACCATGCATTCTTTCACATGTTTCAACTCTACTTCTCAAAAAATCCACAACTGCGTCAAACCTGACTGCTCTCGGATTTTGCAACATGCATTAATCACACGATCTTGTAACGTACGTGCACTGTCCAATGCATTGAGGTCCGGCAAATGGGGAGGTGGACCTCTTTGACCAATCCATCCGTTGGACGAAGTCCATTGTAAACACTCAACACAAGTAAAATGGCTCATACTTCAACAGTTTTGTTTTCGGACATGTTTATAGGAACATATCCAATCCCAACTCCTGTTGTGATATCACTTTTAAACATGCTGTGTACGATAGAGAAAGTTAAATTAATTTTCAGGTAGAGATTTTAGGAGATCCAACACCATCTATTTCCAGTGAAATCTCGATATCAATTTTGTGATGCGAATATAATAGCTACCTCCGCTGTTACGATCTGAGGGGTATAAGTAACAGTCAACTATACACTCAAAGTACCTACCATCTGGGTCAAACGTCCCAAATTCTACACTGGAGATGAAGAGAAGTTTGTAGTGTTGTGTGCCAACACTAACGACACCCTTCAACAAACACACCTTGCAAGGAATTAGTACACCTTGAGCCGAGCTGAAGAGGTACGGAAATTGGCATCGTTGTTCCGGCGACGGCTGAACAAGTTACCTCGGAGAGTTGCTACATATACAAAATTGTTGGTTTGTTTACCGCTCGGGTTAGGGAGGGAAATGGAATTGCATAAGGGAGAGCACTCCAAGACCACCGCCGTCCTTACTGCGGCATTTGCATCCCTGCCCAGTAATTGAATAGGCTACCAACTGTGCAGAAAAATAAAAGGTAGGGACGGCTGACCACTCTTGCGGCTGTCTCCATCAAGCCCCTAACTACGTTCCAGATGCACGTCATGCTTTAATTGAAGCTTGACAAATTATGTTTATAAAATAACCGAAACCTTTTTATCTCTAAGCAGATAGTTTTTTGCATGCAGCCCATGATCTCTGAAATTGTTTTAGACAGTTGGTAGCAAAACGCGTCCATTTAGCAGCTCACGATAGTGTTAAAAGTATAAAATTCTTCCACTCAGTGTTCAAAAGCTTTTAACACTCCGGTAATGCCAACTTTGGTTTCTCACGGAATGTGACCGTGGTCTCATTCAACTAGGCCACCAATCTGTTACACAATGCTTGTATAATAACGAGTCATTTGAATGTGCTGAACCTATCGAAATTTTGCAACCAGCGGAGAGACTGAAATTGGAATTGTTACCAAAATATCAAGAAACCAACAGTACACTGCATACAACAGGTTCCTGGGCTCATGCAAGGTAAAAACATACAAAATATTTGTTCTGAAGATGTGTTAGCGTTTTTTGAAGAAAAAGCTAAAATATGGGCAACTTCAACATTTCTATCGCAAATCATGTAACCAATAGTTCACTTCCCATTTCCTCCGCCCAAGGAATAACTATTTCAAACTTTAATAACTGCCACAAACATTTCAGTTTCCTTAAAAGATGAGTGGGTTTAGAGAGACTTTAATGTATTAATCGCATTTTTGTTACATTATTTTCATCGTTTTATTATTTACACTGTCCCCCTTATGTAGAATGTTGTTTTGTAAAATCCATCATGTTGTCCACACTGATGCTAGCAAGGCAACAAGTGAACATCGAGCTCGATGACCATGAAGAAAGTAAAAACAATGCCATATACATAATCTCTAACATATCTATAAATATTCAGCACGTGTATGGTGCACGGGTTAAAAGGATTCATTTCGTTCGTAGGTTTCCTCAACTCGGCCTGAGGTCGTGTTTCAGAATTACGACTCAGAAAATAAAATCTTCCTTTTAACCCTTTTATCATAAATAATTATTCTAACATATAAGGCTGCCACACGACCGTAAGCATATTTACCCTCAAGGACCATGGACATACACATTCGAAATGGGCTTTGCAAATTCTATAGCAAACTCAGGTTTACCATAATGGGTTAAGAATGACAAAGCTGTCATTTATTCTTCTCTACTACTTAACTTTACTAAGTAGAAAAAGTATTGCATGCTTTCTAAAAGTTCAATACTGATATTCAACCGAAAATACACGTTTTAAGGCTTCCTGAAAAAAAAATAGCAGATCTGCGCGCATGTTAAGACCATAAATGTGAAAGGATAAGTTCATATTCGTACATTTTATTTGTTATTTTACTATTTTACATTGCAATAGGCGTCACCATAACAATACGGATACTTAAAATATTAAATCAGTGTTAGGCAGTTTAAATTCCTCAATGTAATAACATGGTTTCGTTTTGAGCCAACAATCTAACTTAACTTTAAAAATCTTAAACTCTGTAACGTCAGCAATTGGAGGTTTATTAAAACATTTTATGCAAATCTTGAGATTTTGTCTATTTTACATTGTAATTTACCAATTTATATTTTTAGTATGTTAAGAGAGGATGTAAGTTTTCAAGTTGAAATAACCATAACTTTCCTTAACTTTAATAATACCGATAAAATATAAAGTGAAGGTACAATAATAATGTTAGAATCTTTAAAATGTTTTTACAGTTCAGATTCTTTTATACCTTTCATGATTCTCATGGTCTTTTTATCATAGAATATTTATTTAAACCTAACAGTGTTTGCCCCAAAACAATACGATATTGTATGCGACGTTGGAAAAGAATCGCAAGCCATTGAAATTGGTGTTCAGTTTTAATTTTCGAATAAGTAGAGGGCGGAAGTCTGTGCAATATGCCACAAGTTACTGTTGCTATTCGCACATGTACAGAGCAATAGGCGTCTACAGTTGCGTATGCATATACAAAGGCTGCTCGGTACCGGTTACGTCATTCTCAGTGTCGAACTAATCTGTATCACGTGATCGCATGGAGTTCCACGCTCTAGTGATAAGATACGACTCCTGAGAGCTTTTTACATGAACTGGCAGTTTAATTTTCTATCCAAATATATACTTAAAGCTTTCACACATTTTGCATAATCATCCATCATCATTTAAGAAGCTTATTTGTAGTTAATTTATTCACCAACCATATAGCATGAGAATAGTTTTGTTCACGTTAATTGCAACTTCTACGTCTTTATTTGCTATGATGAAAGTAGCATCCTGCCTGTAAAACACATTTACAAGGAATAAAATCAGGCAAGTCATTCATATGAACTATAAACAATTATTGTCAAGGAAGTCTGAGGTACTTTACAGTACAAGTTTTTCAAATCAGATCAACTTCCCATACCCAAACTATTTATATGGAAACAATTCTTTCTTTTTATGTAACAAAATCTTACTGTACAAAAATATAAGCCAATTTAAAACATACAATGTATATTAACATTCTTTGTGGTATTAATCATTTCCGAGGTGTTCTTTTCTACTGTTTTGCATTTTCAAATATTTATATTTTTTCCGCAAGTGATAAATCGCTAAGGGATACGGGGACTTCTGGAACATGTATGTATGTGTGTGTATACACCTTTTAATTACTAGCAGGTGTTCCTATCATATCGATCTTTCTATTGCTGTTAGTTGAACCGAAGTCATGAACTTCCTTATTGGGTGCATGATATTGGTTCTTGCGCAATCATTGATCGAATTTTCGGATAGCGGGAGTTTCTAAGTAATTCTCCATAAGAATAAGGACCCAAAACAATTGAAGAGTCTCTCTCTGCGGTGTCTGTCTTGGACTCTGAGAGAGAGAAGAAAAAAAGTGTTTGGATTTTAAAGTAATTTATACTTTAATAAATTCATTTATACTTGATCTAGCGTATATGTAGAATGGGTATTACATTCCTGCCAAAAAAACCCATTTCTAAATTTTAGGGGAAATAAACGTTTTGAGGTCTCAAAACATTTTCAAAAGACACGCGTGTGTTTGTGTGAAGAGCATTAACTCAGAACGAAAAGTTGGACAAATACCAAACTTCTTATTTAAGCTCGGCATCTTCCAAGAATAAGAGACGACTTAAGAAAATTCCCCCACTGCAAACTAAACCTTACATGGAAAAATGTTCATTATTTTTTAGTTTCGTAAAAGTGGCTCTAAGGTTTCTGAATTGAAATACGCTAGTTTTAAGTTACTATAGGTACATTTTACATCGATGCATTTTTTATAACTTCTGAACCATTGTAAACAAAAACGTACTACACAAAAAATGTATACCTTTTTCAAACACAAAATAGACTTCATATAATTTTTGTGGCTCTAGGATTAACAAGTGAGCCTCTTCCCCAAAGTCATGGGTAAAAGCGGAGAATGGACTTTTTTCGGGCATAAACGTCTCCTCGGGGTTGTTTGTATGAAGCAGTTTTAGTGAGTGTATCTTCGAAGCCAGTTGTTTGTTAGACACGAGTAGTTGAACTGTGAGCAGTGGTTTGTGTCAAGGTTACTATAGGACAGAACTGTGAGTTGTAAGGTCACGACGAATTTTAGTGACTTTTGTGATTCAGATTTAAAAGGGAAATTACGTATCAGAAAAAAAAAAATTAGAACTGTCACTGGTGTCATGAGTGGGTATGTCACAGTTATTTGTTACATTAATTTTGGTTATTACCTTAAATTCACACACAAATATTCACGCTCTCAATCATACGTGCAGGCTCTAGAGAGGATGGGTAACCTTATTTGAAGAGAGACCACAAGGGCAGCCATTACTGTTTTGCAAAATTAGTAATAGTAAGATCTTTGTAGGCATCAGCAAAAGCATTTAAGTGATAAAATACAGTATTCTCTCAAACTGTACTGGTGGATAAAGAATTTGTAAACCATTTGATGCTTCATCTCTCACGCAAAATAACTAATTGTGTTGAAGATCAATGAGTGAAGTGTTTATATTATTTTTAAAAAGTAAACGACACAAGGCAGTTTGTGCTAAACGCCGAACGCGTCCAAAATGGCAACATTCTCAGCTTGCTAAAACGGTTGACAATGTCTGGAGATTACTGCAGGTTACACTTAGCCAATCAAGTGACATCGAAATCATGCCAGGCTATTAACATGCACCTGGTAGCCGAAACATGTTCGGGGGCGGGAGAGGGGGTGTACATATAATAATATGTCACTGACGTGCACCCTGGGGTCCAACCAGCACGGGGTCCCATCTGTCGCTAGCATGAACGCAAATCCTATGCCACTGTGGGATCACACAAACTTGCCCTCCTTCACTACTGGAAATGTATCAAGTGAAGTCAAAAGTAGATTCTGGTAATTCAACTTTCAGCAGACGTGAACCTTAACATATCTGCAGCAGAAAGACTTGTATGTTTCAATTCCCTATCAGTCTGTTTTATCTGCATATAAAATAAAACTGCAGTCAAGTTTTTCTTATCTAACAGTTGTGGAATCTGCATAAAAGGAGCTTCTCTCACACTTACTAAAATGTATATAATCGTTACATACAGATCTAATGCATTGTATTAACACGACTATTCTCTAAGTTTATTAGTAATTCACAAATTATTAGAGCGTGTCATTTTCTTTACTACGTACTTTTATAGCAAGTTCCACCTGAAAAATTCGTTTTCTCTCTCTCTGTTATTAACAGTTTAATTATTTCTAAAGTAACAAAACATAACTTACGCTACCGCGAATTAGCAAACGCTCCAATGCTAGTTAGCACAGATCTATTATATTTAGATTTCCTCAATACTAACTTGCCAAGCTTAATGCTTTAATACTGTTTACTTAGGAATTACTGGTCCATGCCATAGCTCAATGGGCTGGAGTACGGCAGCGAGTCTTTAAGTAGAGCAGTTTTAGTGAGTATTGAGCGATTGTATCGTAAAAGCCAGCTGTTGAGAGCTGTAACATCACAAATAACTAGATTACGTTAACGATGGTAAAAGAGCTGTTTTTGCTTCACTATATAAGAAAATAAAATGACAGAAAAAGTAACCGGACTTTGTTGTCATTTGTTACAGTGGTGTCAGGAGTGGGATTTACCAAACCGTCTTTGTTATAGAAAAATAATTCCCTGGCAAGTACAATAATCATATTATTGTATAAACATACTGAGGCTGCAGGCATATTGAGTGTACTGCCTCTGTGTTGGCAGGTGTTTGTTAAAATTGAATACTGGTGGCTTAGGCAAACAAGGTTCCAACACACAATAAATGCAATTAAATATGATTCATCATGCACAATTTTGCTTTCCAATAAATCATTTCATTAGAAAATTAAATTAATAATTTGATTTCAAGTTTCATTCTTTTAAGAGGTTTTATCTAGAGACTTTAAATTTAATAAACGCAGCTCATTAATTTCGAATAAAGTAAACATCTTCAAATTCCTGCTGAAATTGTGGAAGCTAAAGCAGCTTTCTCTAGGTTTATTAAGAAACGTACTGGTTTCAAATCTGTCGAGGAAATTGGGTGGATAGTATTATAAACATTACTTCTGACTAAGTTTGTGCATTCTACCAAACATCTACTAGCTGCAGTGGGCCAAGTATATGCCAAAGAAGTAGTAATGAACAATGGATACTTCGTTAAGTGGTACAAATTATAGAAAGAATTAAATGCTTGATGTTTGTGTCGTGTTTTCGTAAAACTGCATTAAATAATATTGTGCTTTTATTGTTTTAGCATGGTAAATCCTTAATCTCGTGTGGGGATAAACAATGCTGAAAGGCCCGAAGGGATATTAACAGTTCTGTACGTAAGGAATATGTATTCAATTATAAACCAATGCGCAATAAAAGGTTATATTCGGCGGTCCCCGTTTACTAGAGAGTAATATGGCCAAGTTTGATTTCTGGTACTGAATGAGAATTGTTTCGCAACATACCTGCAGCTGTGCTTTGTGTACGGGTGGTTAGGGAGAAGGGTTTCCAACGAAGAGGTTCAGAGTTCGAATCCCGCTGTTAGCAGGGTTTTATGTCTGTACTATTATGTGTATTATAGACCCTATATCTACTTTCTAGAAAGATTGTTGTTAATCTGGAAGAATACGTTTCCAGAATATTCCTTTCAGGTATAAAAGCGTGGTTTTCTCTTCACAGGGTGTCATTCAACAGTAAGGTACATTAGATGAATACGTAGTGATGACACAAATAGTTGGCGAGACTGGAGGAAATCTTTCTGATGTACTAGGACTATCAACAGCGGTTTCCCGGTCATCGTTTGCCTTCACGTCATGTCTTCCGGCGCACTATTGACTGAAGACGTGCGGTACTTTACGATTCTGTAGATCAAGGGATCAGGGAGATATCCTAGCTCTATTTCGCGGACTTCCGTGCACAAGCATCAGACAAGTCGCAGTGAGCTAGGACTCGGCAGCACTTCCATTGATCGAATATTCCAACGAGAGAAGTGACACCCATACGAACTTCAGTTGCAAGAGTTAATAGAAAATCATTTTCAAACCAGAACTTCCCACGGTGATACGCTGTCTAACATCCAGACTTCATCGGACAAGTTCTTTGGCCAGACGAATACTTCGCCAATACTGGCTGTGTAAATCGGTAGAAGCTGAATGTCTGGTGTTCTATTTTAGGGGATCATCATATTGGGCCAATTTCTCTGGACGGGATCCCATTTCTTGAACCTCCTGCTGACTCGACTAATGGACAATGAGCTTCTGGTACCCGCTGGCTCACTGGCTACAGCTGGGTGGCGCACCAACCAGCTAACCGACTTATGGTGCAGGCTTTTCTCTTCTCTATGTTCATGACTCCATTTCATGCCCCCCCCCCCCCCCCGTTTGCCGAACCACACAACCGTAGATTTATTTTTATGGGAATATCTACATGCATATGTCCATATGAATGCAGGGAATGTCTTAAGGATAAAGAACGACAGCATTAAGGCCTATGTCACACAGTGGTACTCTGTTTATAAGAACTTGATTTCAAATGCAAGCAGAGATGAAAGGTTCAACAACAAATGTATAATTATTAATTGATTAACACCTGTGTATCAGCTGTAATCTATATAGTTAAAATGAATGGCTGGACCAATTCGGCTAACTTTATTTATATTCGGTTAAGTCCGAAGAAGGTTTTTATGAAGAGAAAATTTGGAAAAATTGAACAGAAAAGCGTAAAAATGGCATTTTTCTTTTTCCCACTCAAATCAGTTCTAGCGATGGTGATGTGAGATAGATTAATCGAAGATCGATTTGAGCAATGAATCGATTAAGTGAATTGACTTCAAATACTAAAATCGATTTTCGATTCATTTACTTACAGTTTGTTTATTGAAATAAAACGAGAGAGAACCAAACCATAATATACAGAAAGAACAGTTTTAACTTAATAATTATGAACGTAACCTTAAAAGTAATATAAACTACTTGAATGCATCCGCAGATTTGATACTTTCCTTCTCTACGATATATAGTTAGACTGACAGTTCTCAATTAGTGTGGTTTTTAAATCTTCGTTTCTCAGTTGACTAAGTTCCTATATTTATCTTTGATTTGTTTATTTTGTTGTGTTTCCATTTACACTCGGTTCAAGACTCATGCCACCTATAAGACGCGGGTGGAGCAATTTAGGCCAAAGAACTCGATGCTGGAAACTAAGCTCATTTTCAGTGTAATCGGAATGCACCGCAACGTGAAGAGCACAATGAAATTGAAAGGATTCGGATATCACAAATCCATAATTCAACTAATAATCTAGCAGGTTTGAAACGAGCTGCTTTCAGTTAGTGACAACAGTGCCTACCAATGCGTATCTATGAAGCCATACATATAAAGCCAAACGTTGAGTTTAATCCCAGCGGCTCAGTCAAATGTGACTGTAGGTAAAGGATGTGGAAGGTGCACGTAAAATAACCAGTGAGTTGATACGATAAGATGACGGGGTTGCATTAGATTACAACTGCATGGATTTTAAATTTTTGAAAGGAAAAAAATACAGTAATACTGAAATGATGCATTTATGATATAAATAGATGTCAATATATTTTATTACTAAATACTAATTAAATATGAAAATAACAAAAACACTTAATATTGTGACGCCGGGCATGGCGCAAAAGAAACGATGGGCGGGGCTAAGCTACTTCATACTAGGTCGGCGAACAAAGGCGTTCACGGTCAGGCTACCTCACGCGACTGCTTGTGTGTACGTGACTAACAATGAGAGCGGCAGAATCAAAAGGGGTTTACTCCGGAGGCTTCGAGGAACATCTGGCTACATCGTATTTGAAGGAGTTCACGAAAGGTCCATGTGACGTCATCCCCGCTATATAAGGAGGCGAGGAAAGAGTTGCAGTTACAGACACGAGTCGGTCAGTGCGTCAGTGCATAAGACAGCTGTGCACGTGTCATTGCGCCGTAAAGAAAATTTGAGCGTCGAGTGATTGTATCGTCGTAGTGTATGAGAAAAAGTGAAGCAAGACGCTGAAAGGACTCAGTCAAGGTTACGAGAAGTAAACAGCTGTGTTGTGATAGCATGAACTATTGTAAACTTTGTTAACGACTAGAAGAGAACTGTATATTTGTGATACAATTTTAGAAGACAAAGTGATATGAAAGTAACTGGATAATTTTGCTGCAATATTCTAAAACGTCGACAAAAGATAATTGCTGCCACTACGCATCAGAGGGTTAAATATTTTTTCCCTTCAAAATTCATTTTTCTGGCTCACTATAACAGTGTTAAAAGCGTGATTACTCTTAACTGTAGACAGCATCCTGCCAAAGTGTGCACTTAGTGCATCAGCTTATCACGAGGTGGCCTTTGAAGAGCTGTTTTATGGCCAAGATTCCCTAAGCGAACGTTCTCCAGAGCAATAGTTACTATCAGGAAATCGTACTTTAACAATGACTGACCTCCATTGCTTTTCCTTTCTAAGATTTCCGACTCAAACTCAATGACAATACAGGAACTTTGCAAGCCGTGCACTTTACTCCCTCAGAGATGCGATGCGCAGTTATTTATGGCAGTGTAGCTTTTAGGGACCACATCCCTCCATTTCAGGAGATAGCACAACGTTCGGAGTGCCATTGAAGACAACAATCTGTATGTGGGGTAAACGTAATGGCAGAGCTTAGAGGGGTGATTCTCCAGGTCTCAGAGTGCATTTCTACATCTTTCAGACCATTTCCGAAGAAAAAAAATATACCTTCAGTGCTTCTCTATGGATTTTGTGCGAAAACCACCTCTGGATGTATTGCGTTATTGTTACTGAAGAAGAGGAAGTTAGAATTAATTTTGAAACCCTTTCTGTATGCTTAAAAGGGAGGCACTTAAAGTATATTAATAGCTTCATTAAAGTTACTGATACCAGTGAGAGATTCCCCTGGCTCTAAAGAATCAATTTCATTTTTGAAAGAAAAATTATTTATTTTAAGACCATAATTGTAATTTTAGTATCTGTAGAGCATACCTATTGTATCTAGAGAAAGTATTACAGCGAGTGAATGAATGGGGGTTTAAGGGCCCGTCACAACTAAGTTATATGGGCCCGAAATCAGAAAATAAAAATTACAAAAATCAAACATTACTCAAACTGCTAATGGTAAAGGCTAAAAATAACTCTCCCCCAAAAAATTCGACGCTTTGCTCAGTCATAAACAAAATATCTATCCAACATTTAAAAAAGTGTAGGGCATTTGAAAATTGATACCTGTGACGAATGGTTTAATGCCACAAAGTTTTCAAATAAATTGTGTTTTAAGGAGCTCTATATTTTATGTAGTATTTTCCCCCTATTTCTTATACCATTCATATGATTTTCTCTACCCACTACCACTTATTTTTACATTTCTTCCATAAACGATTCTTGGAACAGTTTATTATTCTATATATTTCAAGTTAATCGAGATACACATTTCCATAAATAGTTTAGCTACGCATTTATAGGTAAAAAGAATAGCAATATTTTTAAAAGTTTTGTGCTTGTTACGTGAAATTGCGAGAAAAATTTGTGTTGTAGTATTTAAAAGAAAAAGTATTGAACAACTCAAACCAATAACAACGACATTTAAAAAATTAATGACTACAAAATGTCTATTTTATGTATTTTTATGGTGTAGTTATACCAAATCAAACAAAATTTCTTCCAAATTAGGAGTTCACAGGATTTTCCCAGGATATTCAGGATAAGTATTTATTTTTCACGTAAATATTTTCAATAGTATTTTAATAGAAGTTGCTAGAGAAACTTGAGGGTAAAGGATAGCTGAGGGAGATCCTTTTTTTGAAATTTTTCTTGCTACATGCATGGAACGTAGCATAATTTAATACCAAGCTTGGTAGTATGACTTATGCTGTTTACTCTCTTCCACGCACGGGAACCTTTTTATAAAAACTATTTTTCTTTCCATTTGTTTCAGATATCCCTTAGCTTGTATTTCTAGTTAAGTTTCCATATGTGCTTTTTGCGTCAAATACACTACTTCTAAATAAATAGGATGCAGAGCGAGCAAAATTTATAATTTTATTTGAGAACTTCATTTTATCTTTAGATTCACACATCGGCAAATACTCAATATTTAAGCAATATTATCTTCAACTTCGGCGTGCATAAACTGAAATTAATGGAAACTGTACGACATAAGTTATGTTACAATTTTCTGCTCTCTAACTGCTTGAAGTGCTAAGAAAGATAAATATACGTTCCTTAAACTCACAAGACATTTGATATCGTGAAGTGGGCCATGTTTTTCAGGAAGAGTGGATATAAGTCACTTCAACATATCTCCACAACCTAATGAAGAGAAGTGAGAAAAACAGAAAGCGCTGTCCACAGGGATCAGCCTTGACATCCGATGAGAAATGGACATGAAAAGAAAAAACTCCTCTTTAACTAGCTTTACTAGATTTCCTCCCTTACACATTTCTCGCATTTGCCAGGAAAATGGTACAACGCTCTTTTCTTGCTGTAATATGTCTCGTTTCTATTGTGGTAACTACCCAGAGCGTCTTGTGTTTCGTATTTGGGAGGCGCAGATTCAAATCTGTGTGAGTACTCCTTTTAACTTTTTTTCTTGTAGTTTATAAGTGATAAACAGACTGGATATTTCAATACCAAGACCAATATTCTATCGAAGAGAAAATAATTTATAGAGAAAATTGTCTGTGCCATCACACTGATAAATCCTGGCAGTCAGACAATATATATTTAATTCATAGTTTAATAAACTATTACATAAATAATCCATAGTACATATGTTGCTTTTTTCTAACTTGCCATAGAACATTTACCTATTAAGGAGAGTCATAAAGGCCTTGCATGACAAATGTTGATTTTTCATTTACTTCTCTTGCATATTAAGAAAATATAATCCATTCTAAATAAGTTGATATGTTTTGTTACAATAGACCAATATTTACCATTTTATATTAGTTTGTAAATATAACTAATGCTTTATATTTGTTAAATTCTTGCAAGGTTTTACAAAACAAAGCCTAACTTCGGAACTATTTGGTCTAGAAGGCTGTGGTTTCGCTTGTTTTAGGGAAAATTCTGTTTCATATACTGACTAGTCTGGAATTTAATGGACATCAGACTTGTGTGGTTAGGTTGTCTTTAGTTACATGATCAAGTGATAATTTCTTAGATATTTGTATATTTTTACATTGTGGTCATCCTTCTGGTGTTTTCACAACGACAAAGCTTAAAGGCTCGTTTAAAAAGAACAGTAAAGAAGACAAACATTACAGAACATATCCTGTGGTAGAACAAACTGCACAACAAGGTAAAAAATTATTCAACAATCCTGGTGAGAATGTTGAAATTCCACCCAATACTTCTAAAAGTAAACTACAAAACACAGAAAAAAGTATATTAACGTTAAAGATACAAGTATATTAATTTTAAAATATTAGGTGCAGTTTTTTATGACATTGTCAGTTTTAATATTTATTGGAGAGTGCTAGAATACATACACAATGCCTGTGAGTATATGAAAATTTTATTTTAGCTTTATTTGAACATGAATTTTCTCAAAACTGCATTCTTCAGTGTAAAAGAACGGTTTTCTCATAAACCATTGGTGATATCTCCATACAATTATCACGTAATCTACATTTCAGACATTCTGGATCACCAGGGAATAAATTTCCTAAAACGGATTATTAAAAAAAAAATAAAATTTCATTTTTTAGTGAAAAAATTAGAGCTATAGTAATAGCTAACTTTATTTTAAGTTATAACGCCCTACGTTAGATTTTCATACGAATCAGTGTATTAAGGAAGGACAAATACACACTGTAAAAAATGTGGATTTCTATACCCAATAGACCTGAGGAAACGAGGCATTCATACCGCCATTTTAACATTGGTGACATAGGGCTTTAGGGATCCCCTTAAAACTGAGCGTCATATCACAGTGTTACTTTTAATTTGGTTATTTACTAAAGTTTCCACTTTTATAACCATTTGTGTGAAAACCTGTAAACAACGATTATAGTGGTACGGAGAGTTGCCTCTGGAAGGCAATGTTGCAATATTAGCATAAACCGTGCACCCATATGTGGTGTATACAATGGTCGCTTTGTGGATACACCGGGAGGGAGAAAATCACGCAAATAAACTCTGATGATTCACTAATTAGTGTTACGTGATAGAGTTTTGTCGTCTGTTGCTGTTCGGAATTAATAAGCTCCTCTGATAACAAGTATATAATTATTACATTTGTAATTGCGTTGTTGCCATCCTAAAAACCAAAATATTCCCTAATGATCAACAGTTCGCTTGCCGTGCAACACGCGCGATATGACCAAGTAATTTACAACTCCGTAGCATTTTTACTTTCTCCAACATGCACTTACAGTAGTATTTCAATAAAAAATTCGATATCGAGATTTCACCGGAAATACACGCCATTCCCTCAACCCCCCCCCCCCAAAAAAAAGAAATTCTTTGTCTTTGAATTATTATTTATGCCAACAAACTTAATGTTGGTGTTTCTAAACACACAGACCTCATTTGGGCAATGTTTGAGAAGTAGAATCGGAACTGAAAAACCCAATGCCACAGCTGGGATTTGAACCACAGACCCTCCACTTACCAGACGGGTGCTCTAACTATTAACCTACTGTGACAACCTGCCAGAAAGACATTGAATTCTCTAACAAGCTTACTGTTGGTGTTTTAAACATGCAAATCGTCCATGGACAGTGTTTGAAAGCTACAATCTAAACTTGGTATTTAAGTTTTGACCTTTCCAAGGATGTGCCAAGAAGATTTTCAAAAAACTCTGCCCATCCCAAACTACCTTTTACATGGAAATTATTTTCTCAAAAATGGCTGTTATCGATTCTAATTTAATTATAAGACTTGTTTATGAAAAATGAAATACATGTCCTGATTTTTTGTGGAAATATCTATGGCATCTACATTTTGGGTGACCTTGCATAAATGTAAATCATAGGGCAGAGTCAAACGTAGATTTCGTTGAACAAATTTTTTGTTATTGGTTTGCATTCTCAATTTCTTGTACTTTTCTCAAATGGGAAGCCATTCGTTTTTATTCCTGGTCACACAAAGAGAAAGGTGCTTCAAAATCATCACGTGACGACCAGGTCTTACAAGATTTCACTACCGCTTAAGCCTTTTGTGAACACGATTTGTAGAAGATGCTTATCAAGTGCTTGTAAATGTGACAATGTTCTATATTGATGCACAGCCATAAGTTGTACGGATAAGACCAGATGTAACAATGAACAAAATATGTGATGTGCTAAGCGCATTCAAATGACCAACAAACTATTAAAACAAATCCTTTTACCCCTATCACGTCCTTTCACCTCTACTCCGTCTATTTTTTGTTGAAACTGTTAGCTTTCACGTCTTTTCTGTCTTACGCAAACCTAGTCCATTTAAAATGTTCTAGGGTAGAAATTGCGGATTTTTAAAAATTAAAAAGATTTTTTTTAAAGGGTGGTGGCACTGGAGAATTTCTATATGAATTCAGCTTGCGATCTGATGTGACTTCAATCGAGCAAACCATTAGAATACTAACTACACACAATCAACAGACATCTTTATGTACTCATAATATCGTTGTGCTCATAATATAGAACTGTGTTAGACTTAAATTACGTTACCTTTCGTGAAGGTGGTCAAAGGGCGAGGTCATTCAATACAATGCCTGGTAGAAGTGATGTCTGCTCTCGTCATTCAAGATAAAGCGCTATATCTCGGCTGAAAATTACGTTTATCGGTGTGGAATTGTCTGTTTCGAACAATGATATATTAAATTCCACATTTTACGAACCACACATCGCTCATTTTGGATTATTGTGACAAATTGACAAATCCCACTTCTGACGCCAACGTGACAATTGAGTGTCACTTAATTTCTCTTCTGAAACAAACACAAAAACAGTCCTCCATCGTTAACACAACCTACAGTTCTTCGTGAACTTACAACACAGGTATTCTGTCCTGTCATAACCTTGAAGCCCACCTGTGTAGCGTGGTGGTAGCGTGTTCCCCTCACGTCCAAGAAGTCGCGAGTTTGAATCTCACTTAAGGTACACACCCGGATAACGTTTTTTCTGAGGTTTTCCCTTATCCTGAGAAGACGAATGCCAGGTAACTTAAAGTTATATCATTTGGGCATCATTTCACTCATTTTCATTCATTTACCATCAGGCGCGGCTCCTCAGGGCAGGCAGGGTAGGCATTGCCTACCCTATCGTAATACATCAACAAATAATGTTTAACTATGATTCTGCATTTTATCATTTGAAGCGTCATTTTCCCCTAAATTACAGTTCAAGAAAAGTTTTCTCGGTTATAATGACCAGCGCATGGTCAAATCCTTTAATCTCAATTCCGATTCATCAAAACTGCGCTGCGTGTTTGAAACGCGCGGCAGAAATGATACGCATGGAACCTGGGTAGCGGAGAGCAGGCTAGCTTAACCTCTGCCTGCCCGGCCCCATTTCCTCAGTACGAGGCCCTTGAATAGGGATAAGGAAACATTCGGCCTGTATATGCACTCCGAGCATGCGTAGACGCGTCTGCCAGCAGTCCGAACACTTGCCGGCCCAAATCCGAATTTATGCGACATTTTCCGAACAGCCATACTCCACGAACGAAGATCTCAGAGACCCGAACGTGTCGCTATCACTCTGTAATACCAGTATGACCGACTTAATTAGTGAACTATTACAAATTTCGCTTTCGCGGCGCACTGACAATGAAAAGAGGAGTGTTTTAGCTATTTAACACAAAGCTGCAGTCAGATAATTTTTCAATTTCTTAATCTATTTTAGTCATAGGCGTCGCGAAACGGGGGCAAGGGGGGCCACGGCCCCCCTTGGAAGTTGGTGAACTTAATGTGCAGTCAGTTACTGACTTTTAAACTATTATTTTAATTTTGATGTAAAGAACAATTTTTGTTTAGCACAAAATAATACGGTTATCTGCAACAAATACTATAAATTTTGACAGTAAAATAATGATTTAATATTATATGATTGCAAATTTCCAACATGTGGGCCCCGCCCCCCTGGAAAAAAGTCTGCCGACACTCGTGATTTTAATTTTGGCGGTAATTCGTCCGTAAGTCACGCTCATTCACTCTGCTCTTATTAAACAACCAAACAATATATTGTTTGCGTTATCCGCAATGACTTCGCCCCCTATATTTCGGATAAACGGGGTTTATTATTATTATTATTATTATTATTATTATTATTATTATTATTATTATTATTATTATTATTATTATTATTATTATTATTATTACTATTATTATTATTACTATTATTATTATTACTATTATTATTATTACTATTACTATTACTATTACTATTACTATTACTATTACTATTACTATTACTATTACTATTACTATTACTATTACTATTACTATTACTATTACTATTACTATTACTATTACTATTACTATTACTATTACTATTACTATTATTATTATTATTATTATTATTATTATTATTGTTGTTGTTGTTACTGTTACACTTTGCCTACCCTAAAATTTTTACTGCGAGCCGCCACTGTTTACCATCCAATATGACACATTGGAAGACGTTAATAAAACAAATCTTAACCTCGACACACCTTTTTCTGTCTTTCAGTTGTGCTGTGTCTCTTTCTTCAAAAGCTGCCTCTGGCAAAAAAACGTTCAAACTGACAACACACAAGCTGCTAACAATTGTCTCGTTCGAAAGAGAACTCCTCATACTAACTGGCTGTTCTTGCCGTTATACTTGCTTATGTAGTCGAGAATGGCGTAGTACGGATTTGTCTTGAAATTTACCTTTTCTCAAGCTTCTCATAAACAATCCGGCAGTCGCAGGTTTCTCGAATAGTCCACAAACGCTTTGATATGTTGCAGTTATTGTAGTCCTTGTTCTGACCGCTTCCTTGTCGCGCGCGGTCGCCCAGTGGCGTGAGGTAACTTGGCTTTGGACATCTTTGCCGGCCAGCATCAGTGTCTTAAATTACAAGGAAACAAGGCATTGAGGCAAACACGTGAGATTTAGCTTGGCAGACCTGAGTAGAGGCTGGCCTGCTGGCCTTCTGGCCTAAGGTTGGTAGCTTTGGGCCGGAAGGTTTCCCCTCTAGTCCGGTGGTAATAGCAGCCTCTGGAAGCTTAAGAGACGTGTTGGGTCTAGGAAGTAAGGGGAAGTGGGAGCATATTAACACAGATGGATGGATTTCTGTGGATGGATCGATTTCTGTGGCTGGATGGATCGATTTCTGTGGATGGATGTATGGATGGATTTCTGTAGCTGGATGGATGGATCGATTTCTGTGGATGGATGTATGGATGGATGGATTTCTGTGGCTGGATGGATGGATGGATTTCTGTGGCTGGATGGATGGATTTCTGTGGCTGGATGGATGGATGGATGGATTTCTGTGGCTGGATGGATGGATCGATTTCTGTGGCTGGATGGATGGATCGATTTCTGTGGCTGGCTGGATGGATGGATCGATTTCTGTGGCTGGATGTATGGATGGATTTCTGTGGCTGGATGGATGGATCGATTTCTGTGGCTGGCTGGATGTATGGATGGATTTCTGTGGCTGGATGTATGGATGGATGGATTTCTGTGGCTGGATGGATGGATCGATTCCTGTGGCTGGATGTATGGATGGATTTCTGTGGTTGGCTGGATGGATGGATCGATTTCTGTGGATGGATGTATGGATGGATGGATTTCTGTGGCTGAATGGATGGATCGATTTCTATGGATGAATGGATTGATGGGTTTCTGTGGATGGATGGATTTATGGGTTTCTGTGGTTGGATGGATAGATGGATTTCAAACATGTAATTGGTATTTTTTTAAGTAAAAGTTTAAATTATAGAGTATGCTTACTGATGACGTCATCGACTATGACATCCATATTTGTCATAGCTGTAAGTTTGGAAAATCTAGAACGTCTTCAATTAGTGTATGGTTGTGACAGTATTACACAAGAATTATGATTCGAATCATGTTTAAAGTTACAAATTTGTTCGAAACATTAGACTACCATTTTAAGTGTTGAGCAATCATTTGACACTTGCCTCACTACCGACATGTGCTTTTCGCATGTTTGAAGCTTGTTTTGATTCTTCATGTTCCGTTTTGCTGTCTGAAAAAACATAATTTTCAAACAAAATCACACTACATTCCTTTTTCACAAATTTGGAATAAGTTTGCTATAGCTGAGATGCGTCCATCTCCTTTACGAATTCTGATACTATCAAAATCACATCCTCGCAGGCATGGACTTACTGCGCATGCGTTATCAGCTTCATTCAAAGCAAGAGATGCCATGCCGTGTTGAAGTAACCTTTCCAGGTTTAATTAATATCCCGGTGAACCGTTTACAAAAGGGGATGTTGACCCCAATTAATGTTTGGACCAAATTGTGCGTCATACACCGGAGATTTCCACTACATGTTCTTCCTCTTCATGCTTCGCATGCTGCTGCTCATTTGTTTATCGCCTTAAGGCATTTGCACATTTGAAAGTTCTATGGGCGATATTGACTGAACTGTTTGACTGAGAAAGTTATCGATGTGTAATCAAAACCAAAAGAGTTAGGTCAGTGACTTTCAAAACCGTGTAATGGCATTAAAAGTGACACGCACGCATGGCGATTACTTTATTTATGTTGTGAGCCAGGGTTTGCCAAACTGCGGCCCAGGGACCTAAACTGCTCGTGAGGTGAATTTGTTTGGCCCAGCTTCTAACATAAAAAATATAGTCAAAGAGAAACTGTGCAGCTTAATCACAAATGTTGAAAGTTTAAATACAACTAAGCGCATAGATATTTGATACACAGTATAACTGGCTGATAAAGAACTAAGGTTTTCGTTGATTCTTACAACTGTCTGCCTTCGTTTGAAAGACTGCACGAGGACTAATGTCAATTTTCGCATCAACGATATCCGTAAAGATAATTTTAAAACGAAGTATGTCAAATTAAAATGCAGGCCTGCTATGACTGATGCACATTTAGAGTCTTTTGATGACAGGTAGCACACATGCCTGCAATTAAGACACAAAAGTAGGTTTCATTCTTCTCATTGAGTATGCACTGGTATTAACAAAAATATTTCATACAACAGGTGACAAAATATTGTGGTGCCGGCTGGTAGCGACTATCAGAGAAGCGCTCAAGGCTAAGCTACCTAACACCACTGGGTGGCCACGCACCTCGAAGAAGTTTGCATTAGCTACCTCACACCACTGCTTGCAAATACATTGCCAACACAATGGAACTGTCAGAACAAGGCAGTTCCAGACTGATCCAGAGACCTACGACCGCAGGATTATTTACGAGAGGTTCAAGAAAAGATCAATTTCGAGAAAAATCCGAGCTACGTCATTCTCACCTATTAAGCGAGGCGAAATGGTGAGAGTCAAGTTTTATGATGGAGTCGTGAAGTGTTGAACGAGACAGCTGTTAGCAGTTAGTTTTAGGTGAGTGTACAGTCAAGTGTTGAGAAAATGTATGTATCGCGAAAGACAGCTGTAGACATTGAGTCGGCGTGTCGTAGTGGTTTATTGTGTGAAGCAACTTTAGCGAGTGTAATCGTCGGAAGCAGTTTGTAAGACAGTGAAGCCTGTGTCAAGGTTACGATTGGACAGAGTAGCTGTAAGTTGCAGGAAGAATTGTGATTGTGTTAACAACGATAAAAGAACTGATTTTGTGCTTCAGGTTTAGAGAAGAAATAAGGTGATGGAAAAAACAACTGTACTTGTCATTTTATCACAATATATTAACATCCCCATTAGGCTATGAAGGAGAGACATTTTGTTTGGGAGTCGTATCATCCACTGATGGCCCAACCATCTTAGTCTTTGAGACTTTATAAATCTAACAATATGCTAGCCATTTATGAGATCATTCAGCTCCTGGTTAGTACAAATTCTCCAAATTTTTTCATCCTCCTTCAAAGGTACAAAAATTGTTCTAAGTATTCTTTCGAAGGATTTAAGGGCATTAATATCAGCAAGAGTTAGGGACCATGCCTCTGAGCCATACGTAACAGGCCTAGTCATACTCCTGTAGACTTTCACTTTGGTGTTACGAAATATTAAGCTATTTCTGAGGAGGAATGAATTTCCATGATAAGCTTGGTTTCCAGTCTGAATCCTTTATCTAATTGTATCATGCATTAGATTATCTGATTTAATCACCGTGCCAAGAAACCCATTCAAATTTACCGTTGATATTCAGGTTGATCCTTTATCTGGGGAAGGAGAGATCCCTAGATACCTTGTTTTATTTTCATTTACAATGAGTCCAACTTCTTTTGCATACCCTTCCATCCATTTGAAGGGATCTTTCAATTCCCGTTCATTATTAATTTGTAATATAAATTTTATTTGAACATACACTGAGTCATAGGGGTTCGTCTCGTACCTGTGAGTGTATTGTTCCTAACCTAAACTTGAGTGGCTTCATTCTGTGACGGTTAATGTGGTGGCCGCATCATGAAATTTGTAGTAACCCTGACTGTGAGCAATAGACCAATGCAATACTTGCTAGTCTTTTTACTTTTATAGTAAATTCTAATATGAATTAATACCAATTATTTTTGTTTGAAAATTTAAAAGAAGACTGGCTACAAACCACACAATGTAGGACATCTTACTGTGGAAAAAGTATGACAAAAATCCAAGCCGACGTAAATGACATTGGGAGTGAATACAGTCCATTATGTTGCATGCTCTTGGGCACTTAAATGTCCACGTGTCCAAACTTAAACGGCTCAGGGAAAACGTCATATGTAATTGAAATTAAAGGTTCAACGTATGTTTAGACAAAACTAGTTTTTTAATTATTTGAATGTTCTGACAAAATCTTATCTACGGATGTCCTTAAGCCAGCTTGTAGTTACATAAGTAAACTAACTGAAGTCAGTTATTTCGACTATCATAATTCAAGTAATACCAACACAAAAAATGAAACGTTTTGCTTTTTTCAGAATAAATGTAATAGTTACATAAAATGTATTGAAAATGTACAGGACTACTTTGAGCACATGGTGGTATCTCAAAAATGAACTTTTTCATTTTTACCATATCTGTAAAATGGAACGGAATGCTCAATGTATGTTCCCTTTCTAGTTTTGCATTCAGTCCTTAGAGCATCTTCCATCGATATTTCTCCGTATAAAACTTTTTGGTTCCCTTGAGTCTTGCAGTAGAGGTTTGACCATCATTGGACTGGTTCGCAATAATCCAAGAATGGTAACCAAACGAAACGGGAACAAGAAGCAAGGCAACAAATAAGATATTGTTTGATAATAGCCCGGCAACGAGAAGGGAATGTGCATCGATGGTCATATCGATCAGAAAGCACAAAGTCAATTTTGCGCATTGGAATTTCATTCAAATTTAACTGAACAACGGCATTTTTCACCTGCTTCTAATTCAGACAGCAGAATGTGGGCTAGCCATCGTCAAAATTAAATAGAATGAACATCAAGTATAGATCCATTACTGTTCACAATTTCTCTATTGAGTATAATCGTTCTAAACTTTCATTCGTTTATAATGACGTAAGTTAAAGTTGTTTGTCATTTATTTCGAGTGATTGTTGCTGTTTTTTGTAGTTTAAGGAACTAATTGATGTTGAGTTGCATATAAACCAACGAAGATTGCCCTTTCACTAGAAGGGCCAACGTTTAATGGATTTGCTGACGTCAGAATCCAAGGTTAGGAAGCACATATGCCAGAATTTCTACCAGTTTCCAATTTTAATTTCGAACTAGAGAGAACTAACGGCTGTTGCATGGAAAACCAACGAAGGCTGGCGCCTGTTTGTTAGAAAGGGAGCTTCGATTTCTAGTAGGGCTCGACCAACATCATGAAGCTGAAGAAAAACAAATCCGGCTATCATCCAATAAATAAACTTGACAGAAATGCTTGCTTTAAAGTAGACGCATCAATCTGAGGTACGCGTATCCCCAGAGGTACGTAAAATTTAAAATACGCATAGAGTAGTATACTTTTCCTGAATAATTATAAACAATGCAGAATAGTAAAGTTTAAAATTGACATGTATGAGTAATTTGAATAAAGGATAACTGTGCAGCCTGGAATGAACAATTGGCTTTGGAGGTACGAGGAGAAAACATGTTGAATACCACTGCTTAAGCCGGACAGAAGTGGATATACGACATGCAATAAACCGCAGGCGACCGAGGGACTTCGGTGAGGGTGACAATCTAGCTCGCTATCTGCCACCTATCTGGTTGGTACCGGAACACATCAGGGCGTCTAGACAATACTGCTGAGTGATACTCGATCCTCTATAGGTAACTGTAGGCCAGATGATCCCGTCGAGATTAACCCAATTCAAAAAACCTGAGGGGCACCGATATTTGGTCTGAATTCTCAATGTCAGATGTACGAGAAGCCCTTCAGGTTCCGCACTGTTCAGCTTTATGCTTATCTAAAGCGAAAATGTAACATATGTAAAACATTACTAACCGAACACAACAAATCGGGTGACTCAAAACAGGGTATCTACAACTTACAAATAACTATTTTTACATATTCCTTTAGTATTTCTGTAGTTACAGAATAACTCTCGTTTAACACTTCAGAGTGTAACTTCATAGGAATTTTGCAGGTGATATGGCAGATCAGGTCAGGATCATTGTTGCATAAATTAAAAGTACAACAATAGACGAACATGTTCTTTTTGGGGGGAATCTACCAATGAAAAATTGATATGTTATATAAGGTGAACAATCAATGGCGTTGCCAGCTTCACGACATTCTACCCTGAAGGGTGGTCGCTGTGTAGTAAGTCCAGTCAATATAGCAGCATTTGTCGGTTAAGTTATTTGAAACTCATAAATACTTGAAAGTAAATTACTTACGAGTATCAAGCAAAGATATGTTGACCAGCTTCATTTGCTGTTTTCAAGCATTTCTGGTACCTGCTTAAGAAGTGGCCGGAGTTTGTTGATGAATGCTATTTTTCCTGAAAAATAAAAGAAGATGAGATAAAAAAATTAAGTTCTACAAAACAGTGGCGGTGCCAGTTTTATTGTATGGATGTTGGACATGGGTAATGCAAAAAAGTTCGAGAGTAAAGAACAAGGATGTGAAATGAAATTTCTGAGGAACACTAAAGGATGCACAAAATTGATGTGCATTCTGTAAATAAAGAAATACAAAGCTACAGGAAAACTGCACCTCATACGTGGAAGACTGAATAATCAGAGACTTCCAAAGTTGGCATTAAATTATAAACCTACAGGAAAATGAGATTTAGATGAGAAGTGACCCATTGTGCCATTTTCCCTACATCGTAATTTTAAGCCGTCCACACGGCTACACGATAAGCTACTAGGCCGCCCCCGCTCTTATCTAACTACCTCAGAGAACCATGTCGCATAACAAGGTAAGAAAAATGCTTCAAAGCCGAATGGGAACAGAAGTACGTTCGTAGTAAAAATAAAGTATTGTGCTTGCTATGCCAAAAGAAAATGTACGTAATCACAAAACCAATACATGATGCTTCTATTCGGATCCGTCACTGCACGGCTTGAAGCTTACCCTGTTTGTAAAGACGTGTTATAGGTAAATAAAAAGAACCGGAAAAGACAGGTGGTCTGCATTTGGTGATGGCTAAAAGTGGAGAGGCTAAATACTCGATTATATTCCTGTTATCCCTCTTCCCCATGTCTGATCTAAACCATGGAGTGAAGATAAAGTTAATCTTAATGTGTGAATTTGTAAACTGTCTTAACTAACTACGAATTTTATTTCTGAGGAGTATGTTTCAAAATATAGGGTGTTAGCGATATGAGTGGAAACATTTTTACTAATCGAGGACAGTTTGATAAACGTTACATCAATATTTACTTCATTTGCGATCTCATAGCTTAATAAACGTAGCATGTTTTTAGGTTCGTTCAAGTAGGTGTGTTACAGAAGGCATAGAGGCCTCGTGATAACGAATGGCGTACCGGAACAGAGTTTTAACGTTTTCAGCAAGGCCAATGACCTCGCGCAAAACGCATAGTATATACGGCTGGCGTGTTTATTTTGCGGCGCTGTTACCACCATGCAAAAGGCATCAGGTAGTAAACTGCGATTGGTTTGTGGGAAACATATTAGATGAAGAGAGAAAGACAGGGACAGAGAAAGAGAGAGATACCTTTATACCTTTTATATCGTAACAACCTGTACATCTGTATACAAATCGATGTCTGATAGATTTACTCATTGACCGTGAACGACTTATTTAAGTAAACATAAAAGTAATTGATTTTGATTTGTCAAAGGAGTACTATTTGTAGAGTTTTGTGTGACTATTTAAGTCGGGTATAGCCTCGTTATGAGAGCAATAAGACATCCAGAGTAGGGAGCGATGACTATAATGTGATGTTTTGGCCACGTCTCTCGCACACGACGACGAAATGAAACCCGCCACAAGGAAGCGAGCGAGCGAGCATCGTCTGAACGGTAATCTCTGTCGGAGAACGGAAGGTTATTGGGTTGACTCAGCCGCAGGTGATGTCATTACACAGACATGTGGATTAGCTTGTATTAGCTTTAGAAAAGCGTCCTGGTACTGGCACTGAGAGAGAGAGAGAGAGAGAGAGAGAGAGAGAGAGAGAGAGAGAGAGAGAGAGAGGGAGAGAGGGAACCAAATAGAGTTTAATTAAGAGCCGAGTGCCGGGTATACCTACCTACCTCCATCACATTTTTCCTTGCTACTCCAGGAAGTTAAGTCCTTTTAAAACACGGTAATGAGACGAAAGGGGGTGGATTCCCGGATATTGCTTAAAGTGCACCAGGTCAAAAAGAAGGAGAGAAGATCCTGCATCACTTGGTATTTTGGTAGATACCTACCCCGGCTGCTACACAGATTTAGGGAAGCAAAGGATTTGTCCGGAAACACACACACTAGACTGCATAAACAGATTCTGTCACCTATGCTTAACAAAACACTACCCTTAAGTGAGAGGTAGCTCCGCAGTAACGTGCAACGAGCTCCCGGGTTCGTTTCCCGTTCGGGCCGGCAACTATGACCTTGGGTTTTATCGTAAGGGGTGGTTCTACATTTACTTTCATCTGTTTCAGCCTTTATGTGCTTCAGGGTTATAGAAGCAAGCGACTGCGATTGATGAGTTCTGGAAGGACGGCGAAGTTTGCACAGTGTAAGGATTTCTCATTGGCGTGCGGCTGGTCGCTGGAGTCCTTTTCTGGGAGATTCAATCCCGGCACAAGAAACGGTCTACTAATGACCTACTTGTGGTGCCGAGCTACAATACCCCCTCCTCCCCCCCCCCCCCATCTACCTAATTATCCGACTCTCTGCCCTTTACGAACCCCTATAATACAAATTAATATTTTTCCATTCAAGTGACTATTCCTAATATACGTTCTCGTGTATTTTTACTTTCTCTACTATGTATAGCAAGTTGCGGAAGAATTGTAGTCGACCCAAAAATTCAATGTCGGGATTTCACCGGAAATATGCTTTGAGGCCCCATTAATAAAAAAATAGCATTATTAGAAAAAGGTCGGTGTGTGTGTGAGTGAGACAGAGAACAGTATAACTCAAAAGCGAAACATAGTATTTAAGTTTAGTATTTTCAAGGATGCATCACATAGATTTTGAAGAAAATTTACTTCACCCTAAACTACCTTGAAATGGAAAATTTTTCGCAAATTAGATTTTCTCAAAAAATGGCTATCGATTTTGATTAAAATGCTGTATGTGCAAGATATTTTTATGGCAGATGAAATGTATATTTTGAATATTCTTGTTATAGCCACTGTGGTCGTGGTTACTGTCGATGACTTTGGCATAACTTATAAAACGTAAGAAATAGACCAAATTTTACTATACAAAAATTGTATATCTCGTTAAAAGACCCATTATGTCCAAATGCATATTTCTTTGTGGAGTGAACCATTTCGGAGATATTCCTTGTTATTTGTGCGAGTCTTGCAATACTTAAAACTTTTCTCAAACGGATTTGTTTATCCCTTAGCCGCCCAAAGAGAACGAAATTTCAATGGCCTTATATAGCGACCATCGTTAAAACATTTGACTATCGCTCAAAGCCTGCTGTATTCCCATATTCCCTTTGCACCTAGAAGCAAATTACAAATAAGTTCTACAAATGTTTGTCTTGACTAACATGAAGATAGAGGAATAAGTGTTTGTAAGAAGAGATAATATAAGAGTAGAGAAAGCCATGTGAATGCAACATTAGATTTTTTCAGAAGCAATGTGCCTCTAGTTCAGGACTATGGAGGAGTATTCGGAAGGTATGAACAGAGCAGGCACTCCCTTTCTATCTGCAGTAACTACTAGTACATACGCACTAAGTAGAACCGCTTTTCCCTACCGGTTTTCCGCTCTGGTGCTCACGAAGGAAGAGTGAGTGAGTGTGTGGGGTTTAACGGCCCGACGACAACGAGGTCATTTGGGCCCATCACGAAGGAAGAGGAAGTAGGAAAATAGCTCCACACCTTGGCGGTATTATTCGCCAGGCCCGCTGTAGCTCTAGTGTACATGATATTCAACTGTCTAAAGCAGCAATGTCAATCCAAGCACAGTTTCGTGACCTTGGTAGTACTTGCAAGCATGAAGCGCTCCGAATTGGACTGTGGTATACACACAGGTGGCAGCGGCGTTAAGCTAAATATAACAAAACCTAGGTGTACGAAGTTCGATGGAAAAATGAGGTCCTATATATTACTAATACTACTATTATTACTATTATTATCTTCATTATGATCATCTCTTCATGGTTTAGGAGAGTTCGTTCCGGCCCCGTATTTCTTCCCACCTTTTTATTGGTCTTCCTACTGTTCTATGACCAGAAGATTACTATTATTTTTCTATTTGTTTGGTTTGGAAGTATTTACTTACGTTCCTGTAACATAAAATAAAAAGAGCCTCATATTAAAACCTGTACTTGTGGTCATATTTTTAACCTAATTAGGCATTTATTACGTCCAGTTTATGCTTTACCACTATCTTAATATTTGGAGACAATTACAGAAGCAAGTCTCAAGGCAGACGTAAGGTTATCAGATAATTTTGTTCAAGTTCATTAAAGAAAAAAAATTTCGCAGATGTATGCAACGCCAAACGCACACAATTTCTGCAGCAAATTTACGAAATTCTGGGTATGTTTGTGGACCTTGATAAAAAGCGACATTATTATTGCTATACGTCTTTTTTAGAACTGAATCACGACATAGATTAGTAAGCTCTAGTTGACCTTCAACTGAAACATTCTCGAGATGTATAGGATAAGGCAAGGAACGAAGATCCTGTTTTTTCCAGCCAATTTTTCTGAAACCTTTAATGCACCGTTTCAAAGTTCAGACAATAATTATTAATACTACCGCTTTCATTTGTTTGTGCTTCGAGCAGTTTCTAAGATACTGATTTTTAAAGCACAAAGCTGGAAAAAAGAATGTGATATATGTTTATAAAACTTACTTCCAGTTGAGCTAAAATTAGTCCAAATAATTGCGTGAACTTCTTTGAAATTTCATGGTGATGAACAATTGGGTAGGACATTGAAATTAATTTTTGAAGTCTGTTCATTAAGTTGAGAACAATACAGTCTAAACGAAATTGAAACCTCTTTTGTATCACGTGGTTTACTAATGCTTAATAGTGATCCTTTACATTCAATTTAGTGCTATTGTTTATTGCAAAGTAGTTATCAGTAGACATATTGTTCTTTATGCTGGTTTTGTTCAACACGCTCCATATGTTAGGGGGGGGGGGAGGAGGGGGCGGGGAGAAAGGGGGAAAAAAAAGGAAAACAAAAGACAAGGGCTGTCACGAATAAATGAATGCTGCAAGTTTCAAGGGATAGGGATCATTACAGAACTGTTTACTTAACACATCCCTTCGAATTCTTATAATGACGGATAAGGGCCTTTTTCTTACGTGGAAAACATAGGGCAGCAGCGTTTCATTTCTACCTCATCGAGATTTGCTGATAGTACGCCTTTTCAGGTACACAAAATCTTTCCCTCTCTCAAACAATAATTTAACTGTGGCGTTTAAACATGTGAGTATGACAGTTCACTGGAAGCGGAGAAATGGGAGAGCTGCGTTGTTTGAAGACGATGACAGCAGAATTAACTTTTTTATGCGCCGAACAAGTCAGTTTACAATCCTAGTTCCAACCGTTTACATGATTAATCTTTACAGGTGGCCTGATATACGGTGCGCCGACATACTTCTGATTCCTATATCAAACGTGACTGTTACTATTTACCACGCTGAAATTCACAGAATTTCCTTACTCCTCTAATTTTCAGAATTCCCTCCGTTTGCTCGACTGACTTTCCGGAAATCTGCTCTTCGAAATGATAATGTTCTGGTTGACTGAATTCACTATACCGTAATTATCTGATCTGTACTAAGAAACCCGCTAATGATCTCATGGCAAACTTTGACATTGCCTAATTAATGATTGTAACTGAAGCCTACTACACGATATATTGGTTCTAATACACTGAAGCCGTCACAAATTGATTTTGATTGATTCTCTTTGTCACTTCAGAGCCTTCGTGAGATGTACAACTCTGTCCTATTGTGCAACGTATCCAGGATGTTCATGTTTTGCACACTTCTTGCGTTAATGTGGTCTGTGCATGGATTCCTGGTCACGTAGGTTTTGGAGCGCAACTCCTGTAATTACCTAGGTCTGTTAAAAGGGTTTCGAAGCGCAATTGGTGAATTCCGAGCGCAACTGCTGTAAACCCGTTTCTCCAGCGCACCTTCGATGCTCTCTGCAACTGCCTATCAGACTAGCAGAGGTCCTGGTGAATGATAGACAAGCGGTCGAAAGAGTTTTGAAGTTTTTAGCGATGGTATATACGAACCTAAGGATTTAGAATTTTAGATATCGAACTTTCATACTTTTCCGACATTTTTATAACTTAATTCTGGCTTTTGTCTCTGACATATTTATGTATATTTTCTTTTTATAGTATTTTTATTTTATATTTAAATTTATCTCTGGCTTATGCCATGATCCACTTTATAAGGAGGTTGATGACCAAGTAGTTGATCGCCCTTGAAACATAGCCATCATACTGAAGTCGTCCCTCTGGTGTGGTAAGCTTAATGCCACTGTTCCTACAGTTCAACCTTAAAGGCCTTAGATCTCAGGGTATGCTTGAGTTATTTCTTAAGACAACATCAAATTAAGTCACTGAATTAAAAATCACCGAAAAATTATCAAATTGATTTTTAGGTTTATGCATATAAATGTTTCCCAAACTTTTAGTCATTGGTTGGCACTGACATTTTTTAGATTCCGCCATTTTTAAAACATAGCATAGGCTTTAAACACCATCTTCGCTATATTAAAACGTCCCTTTTCTGCTTAAACAACTCAAACAACCAAATTTAGTTGAAAGGAGCGATTAAGCTATGAATCTCAGAAGAGAGATTATCAGACAAAAGAAGGAAGATCTGACACATGCACCGTGGCAGATTTAGGCCAAACAGGTAATTGATTCACGAGCATGATGCATGTGTGTAGAAAATGCGCATTAAATGTTGTGCCATGCTGCTAGAGAATTTTTCCAGCATGTGATCCATTTATGTGGGTTCTACTTCAGTCTTTGGATTCAAAATGTTTTCATGGACGACAATAACAAAATGTTGTGATAGTGTCAACGTGAAAGAAGAGAAATAAACTTGCAAATAGAAAGGAATATTTAGATGGAAATGGACTTTTTGACGCTATTCGTGAAATGGCAGATAATTAAAATGATAGATGTAGGTACATAGAATTTCATACCTTCTTGAACAAAAGGACTAATTAAGGACAGAATTAAGGACACAAAGTAGTAAGTTTAGAAGACGAGCTTTTATTTATAAAAACATTCTTAATGGAACTATACCTTTGGACAGTGCGTTAATAAAGCGTAATAGTGATAGTAGGGATAGTTTCTCAAACCTGTCCACGCTTCTGAGACCTCTCACTTTTGTCTTTCTAAATCTGATAATTCCAGTTTACATGACTGCATGCTAACGAGCTTTCCAGAATCCTTACGGCTAATGTTCACTACCTGATTACTTTTACTAATGATTTCTCTCAACAATACAATTTCCAAGACCAATTTCTCTGGAAATCTGTTGATCTGGCTTCTTGCATATTATATTAATTTAGCTTACACATTTATTGCGTTTATTCCTATTATTTCGTTGATTATTAATTTATTTCTTCCCGTCAATAATTCGGTATCACTACAGAAACTGTCTATTGGAACTATATCTGTCCATTTCCATATAATTTGTTTATAACATTTTAAATCTGGCCCATCAATTAATTCCGGTATAAAATTCTTTATCTTAGATTTGCTTTATGCTCGAAGGTAAAAGAAATCATGGGCATCTTTTTTTCAAGGGTGCGTTGTCTTAGAAGTTGTATTAATAGCTTGCACACAAAGAGATTCGGAAGAAGTCACCTCTCTTAAGTAGCGAAAAGCAGGAAACATTCAGACATGTTCACAGTATCATAAAAGTGAACACAACACTTATAAAACATTTATTTGGAAAATAAAACGTCTAGAAACTGCAAATTGCCGTCCGTCTCCAATTGCCCATAACAGTAAAAGTCATGGGATTTTACAACCCAAGTGCTTTCATGTGGCGCACGATACATAAAAACATTCTGACAAAAGAGTGAGGAAGATAAAGAAGAGGAGTTTTTCTGCACTTCGCTTTAGTTATCAACTTGAAAGCTGCAGGCAGGCAAACAAAAAAGAAGCGAGCGAGTAGGTAGCTCGCTGTTGATACTTCTGACACTAATCACCAGGCAGCGCTAGTCTCGGAATATGATTGATGGCGCTGGTTGACTAAAGTGCGTGCACTGATTGATCAATCGTTCTCTTCGATATCAAGTCGATTTATTATCTTTTTTGTTTCTCTACGAATACAAACCGGTGGCCAATACGCGACAAGCGAAACGGAAACTTCGATAGGAAAGCTGTTTTCTCATATGCTTAGCTTGGAGGATTTAAATTAGTTTCTATTCAAGAATAAAAGAAAATTCGATTAAAAAGAATCCACTGTTATATTTATGAATTTCTCTACCCATACTTCGTCAAAATACTTTTATAAATGGTTATTCTTTTATCTTTTTTTACACATTTTGTTATAGGTGCGGGCCGGGAGAGGACCTGCGCGCTCGCCGCCAGAGTTACACGTAAACGACCGGCAAATTATGGATACGGAAAACTGGCTACTGTACTAACTTACATTAGGCTTACGTGCATTACAAAATATGTTAAAATTGACGAGCTTCAACGTGAACACGTTCCCTACACGTATCTGCGAAAACAATTTTGGTTTCTTTGCAAATGTTCACGTTGACCAATTGTCTATTTCTCTCCGATTTTGTTTAATTCCTGTAATGCTTACACTTTATTCTTTAATGTTCTCCATAAAAGGAAATGGTTTAGGGGAACGAGGTGGTTACAATCCTCGATTAATTAATCTGTCCTCATACACACTTCTCAATTCATGCAGTAATTCGGTGGGTTAACGCAGCGGTCGACCAGTAAACCTTGGTCCGCCACGAGCTGTTACGATAAGGGGGTGTAGCCAAAAGGAAAACGCGTCTAAACGTGTAATAACGATTCATGTATCTCGATTTTCATGAAGGAGATAGAAGAATAAGTTTCTATAACGATAGTTTGTACACGAATGAGTAGAGAAAGTTGTGTGAATTCAATACATTGGTTCTTCGTTTTTCGTGTGAAACAAATGACGTTTTCAGACGAATCTAGCACAGAGAAGTAAGTTGGATAGCAAGTGTAGTAGAAAAACATGCCGAAGGGAAAGTTATTTTCTCTCAGCCAATGCCACTCGGCGACCACAAGACGGATGAGGTCCTTTTCACAAGCCTGGCTTCACTTGGTGACATCAGAACGCAATCTGTCGCTGATAATGTACAGCTGTTACTGCATCAAAAGCTGCTTGTTCTACATGGCGATTGCATTTACTCCCAGCTTCATAACGACATTCATTGTACTTAACATAACATGCAAATCCTGAACAATAACAATAATATTAATAATTTATTATTAATTATTAAGGGTACCCATAGGTGAAATTTCTATATCTTGCAGTTTTATATTAATGTTTTCCTAATGTCACCAATGAAAGTAGTGTGACAGATGACACTTTCAGTAACTTTTTCTTGCTACTTTATTCTCTTCTATAACACAATCTAAGTTCTTAGTAATGTTGTCAATTCTCTAGTTCAAAGACTCCACCAAAAACCGACTTCTCTCACCATCTTGACTAGCTTATACAGAAAAATCAACGTAGCACGGATTTTTCTCCAAATTCACCTTTTCTCGAACTTCTCAAGCAAGCCGGCAGTCAAACTTTCGCGAACAGTTTAGAAAAAGTTTTGTTCTGCAGTGATCACTGTCCGTATTCTGACGTTCGGCTGTCCATGTATTTACAGGCACTAGTGTGAGGTAAGTAACAAGATTCGAGGCCCGCGGCCGCCCAGTGGTGTGAGGTAGTTAGACCTTGAGCGTCTTTGATGGCCACTGCCGCTCGGCTTTACACTAACAATCTAACGCCAACAGTCTAGAAACAATGTGTTCTTCCGCGCTCATTTGTTTTGATCTTTCGAACATGGACAATTGAGTCATCAGCATGTCATTTCTTGCTTTGATTACTAAGGGACCCTGGGACTAAAATTTGAAATGTGCTATACGCATCAAAATAAATACAACAGTTTTATTATGTTATAACCTGTAATTGCCCAACAAACACCATTAATCTCTGGCAGGAAGAAAAAACAATTACTTTGAAAGTAATTTCTTTGCTTCGATGTACATTGAAAATATTGTTTTAACTTTATGTATTTAGTGCTTCTAAAGCTAAACAATGTATCTGTATTTGAAACCATAGTTTCAAGTTGAAGTTAAATGGAGCACATGCCTTTTCCCTCTTGTCTAGTAGTGTCTTCAGATTCATAGCTTAATCACTTCTTTTCGCTTAATTTTGTTTTTGGACCCTTTTTGGTCCATATTTTGTCCAAATACTGCCCAAACTTGGAACAGAAAAGGGACGGTTAAATGTAGAGCACATACAATTTAAAGCCTGCACTAGACATTTAAAAATGGCAGCATCTAAAAAAAAGTCACTGGTCACTGATGACTGAAGGTTTGGGGAACATTTGTGCATGAACCTAAAACTCGTCGCTTTGATATTTTTCCGTTATTTTTTAGTCTAAGTGTCCCTTAACGTACTTTAACCAGTTAGGTGATATTTAAATAGTTGAATTGTGCTGAATTTTGTCTTGGTTCTCTAGATGTTAAGAGCTACCAATGTTCATTTTCTCAGGAATGAAAACATCGGAAGTAAAAACTTATCCAGGTAATTGGCCCTAACCAAATTCGAAACCGGGACCTCTCCAATATGAGACACCACTTTCAACCATACCACCTTTTTAATATAGAAAAGGAAATAAATGCCAAGGGATAATAATTGAATCCTAACAATGGTATCTAACTGGGAGCGAGGTAAAAAACTGCCGCTGCTGTCATGGTGACCAGCTAGCAAGCCCATACGCTATCCATCAACTTCATGCAGGTAGCTATATCGCTACATACATTTTCACCAATCTGGTTGAACTAATACTGACCCACCATTCAGTTAGTCATTTCAGAAATCGATACGGCAGTTTTGCGCTTTTCAGTTCACATCTCGTATAATCTACAAGCACTGGCACTGACATAATTACAGACATCGCGCAAATCATTCCCCTTTTGTATTTATGGGCCTGACCTTCCGTCCCACCGAATATCACAACTTGTTCGTGATTTGGTTTCGTGCGATTATGTCAACCGTATGGCAATGTGGTTTTTAACGCACTCCCCATCGCACACAGTGTTTCAAAATTTAATGTGCATAAATCGTTCCAGCTAAAAAAAATTACAAGCTGGAGAGAATCAAAACCGAGGCAAAATGTGGAAAGATCTTGTTTATAGTGTGGATATTACAGCGACATAGAAGTACACCAAATGAGGAAATTTCCTTTGGTATCGCGCTTTAAAACTCATATTACACTAGCAAGGCCATTATCGAATCCTCGTTATCCTAAATCTGGTTGCACCCGCATGACTCCTCAATTGCACAAACTATAACTATTCTTACAAACGATTATTCCTCTAACTACTTCATGTTAATCGAAATAATTATTTGCAGAAATTACCATATGGTGTAAGTGGACTATAGTGATGTAGGTCTACTAAGAGTCGAAAAGCTGAAACATCACCGCGCAAGCGTAACCAATCTCACACTACTGCCCCGCCGAGACCAACCCAATCCAAACTCCTATGCAGGAGGGGCACTTTTAGTCTCGCCAGAAGTATGAGTGCTCGGGGTCTACAGCAACCGCACCACGGCAACTGAAGAGGTCAGAATCCCCCCCCCCCCCACCCCCCACCCCATGGGAGCAAGTGGAGCATGAAAGTACACTATACATTAAGCGATAGTCAAATCCTAAGAGCTGGTTGCTATGTGATAACTTTGAAGTTCCATTCTCTTTGCATTTAAAAATAAAGAATAACACATTCCTATTTTAGAAAAGTATTTGAAGACTCAAAGATCTACCTTTTCTGTACTAAGATTTTCTACCTCCTACAGTTTACCAGTCTATGTAATTTTGTCGTCCAGAATGAAGGACTTCAGAGGATATGCCCAAAAAAATTAAATATATACATTTTATTTGCCATGAAGATATCTTGAATATATAGTGTTGTAATGAAAATTGGTGAGAACTTTGAGAAAATACATTTTTGAAAAACATACAACAAACTTTTTTGAATGGGGGATGTTCTTGGAAATCTTTGTTGCGTCCATAAACAATGCTGAACGTCCAACGAAGTTGGATTTTTAACCAAATTTCGAATTTTGAGTTATACTTCACACGCAGATACACACACAAGCATTTTTAGAAAATGGTTATTGGGAGTTAGGGGATCTCAAATCTATTTTTCTGGTGAAACCTCGACAACGAATCTTTTTGGGTGGAATACAACTCCCCTACTTCCTATACATATTAAATGAAAAGGAATGGAAATGAAAATGACGGACCCATACTCCAACGCATCAGCCTCTAGCTCAGGGCACCCTATTCGATCCTCGATACCCGCGTGGGGGATTTTTCCCCACTGGGGTGCACACAGCCTCGCGATACTGATTTATCCTGATGAAAATATAGAATCCCTAAAAGGATCTTTCTCGGTGCAAAGCTTAATAAATTAAGATATTTGACCATATTCCAGGAAGCAATTATGTTCAGTGTAGCCATTCAGTAGAAAATTTCCACAATAAGCGAAAAGACACCATCTTTCCTTATGCTGGGGGGGGGGGGGGGTGGGGAGAGAATTGAACTCCCCCTCTCTGTGACTGCATGCTATCTTTCTATCTTCCTCCCCCACAATTTCACTCCTCACCTCCTTTCCTTTTATTCTTCCCTTCTCTCTTTGAAAGGTACATTGTGCTTTGATGTTTTGAAAATCGGTAACAAACCCGGTTATTCCGGAGTGTAAATAAAATTTAAAGCGTAGGTAAAGTGTTCTATTTGAAGCCGTGCTTTACGGTCCTTAAACAGTACTGTAATATTCACAAAAGGACGCCACTTTCACCAACGTGAATAAACCACGGCAAGCTTAATTAGTTGTTTTACAAGTAAACAACGGAAGGTAACAATTCAAATTATACGGGAAAACTCTTTACTTCCAGGTTATGTTACAGTAAACAATTAAGACATTCAACAGAAATCAACGGAAAAACTTAAACAAGGATGATTTGCGCATACTCTGAATTATGGGTAGCCTTAGTTGAATAGTTGACAAACAGTCGAGATGAAGATATAGTAAAGAATGGCGTGTGTAAGTTCCTTGTAGCATTGTGGCTATTTGTTTCCACATTATACACCAAATTGTTACTAAGGAGAAACGGAAACAAAATAGGTTTCCGAGACAGTAAGAATATGCCTTATAGTAATCACTTATCTATTTTGTATTAAAGAACTTTATAAGCACTTTCTCGTAATGCATCTTGTCATCATTGAATTGTTATAGTTAAGATAGATATTCATAAGGACTTGAAGTTGTACGGTTTACCATTTATATAGTCACCATGAAAACCGATTGCTGGGAGTGCAGATTGGCGCGCGCCAGCCTGGCCTTTTAGCTGCCAGGCCGGGCCCCTCAACGGACAATAACCGACCAATGCAATGGCCACCGTGTGCCGGTATTGCGACTCGAGAGATTTCCTTTAGTTAGGGCTCAGAAACTTCGTCCGAGAAAGCTCTGCTATAGATTGGACAACTGGTATTATTACAGTATCTTGATGACATTACATAACGTTTCACTCTAAAGCCTGGAGTTTGCTTATACTTCACATGTTTTTCAAATGGGAAGGGTTTTCAGAGAGACCACGATCTAACAGCAATTCGAGCTATGTATTGTAGTGTTGATAAAGAAGAACATTATGAATCCTTTGAAAAAATATCTGATGTGTTGCACTCATATTACTTTCTCTACTCTTGTACTAACCATTCTTAGAAACTATTTCCTGTATCATCTTCGTGTTAGTTGAGATAAAAATTTTCAGAAATTATCTTATCTTGTATGTACAAGGAGAATATGGGAATACAGTAGAGTAGACTTTCAGCGACAGTCAAATCTTTTAACATAAATGAATAACGATGTTCCATTTGACAGAGATAAGTTCTCCAGAACTCGCACAAATAATTATCTCCGAAATTGTTCACTCTAAAAATTGTATTTGCACATAAACTGTGTGTTTTAACAAGATCTACATTTTTGTACAGTAAGATTTGGTCTATCTCTTAGGGTTTACCAGTTATGCAAATGTCATCTAGATAAAATAGTACTACACGGGCTATAGCCAGAAAACTCAAGATATACAATTCATTTGTCATAAAAATCTCAAACATATGCCATTTTAATCTAAATCGTTAGAGCCATTTTCAAGAAAATGAACATTTTCGAAAAATTTTCCATGTAAAGGGTAGTTTAGGGCGAAGCAATTTTCTTGAAAATCTTCGTGTCGCATTCTTAAAGACATTGAAGTTAAATAACAGCTTTGGTTTTTAACCGACTTCTCGTTTTTGAGTTATGCTGTCCACAGACTGATACACACATGGACCTGATTCTAAACTGGCTTTTTTGGATTCACGAGGCCTCAAAACATATTTTGGGTGAAACCTCGGCATCGAATTTTTTGGTGGAATACAATAAATATTGTTCATAAATATTAGAATACGGACGTTTTGCTAAAACAATTGCGTTTACACCCATATCTCCCCTTAATCGCACAGAATAAAAAAAATTGGAATTGCATCCTAGCTTCAGTTACCAATTAGATCATTTGAATCTTACGAATTTAACTTTGCATATCCGTAGAGGAGAGGTCTTTAATTTAAATGTTGTCTAATGCGCAACTTTAAGGAGAGGAAAAACAATTATTCAGGTGAAATTCCTGTTGCTCGAAGTAAATACGCAAACAGATTAAATCAGAAAACCTTGCACGCTCTTAACTAACTTGTATTCTGCTCGCTGTTAATTACGAGTTTGGAGAGGTTTTCCCTAGCTAGCAACTTCACCATTAAGGATAGATACAGTTAAGCAATTCAGACTGTAACAGCAAGCATCGCAATTTAAAACGCGCATGCGTCAGTCCAGCAAGATAAACAGCCTTGCTATTTACAAACACAATGCTCAGAAGGAGCGTTGTTTGTTCAGCTGATAACTTCATCAAGTCCTTGTCGCGCGATAGATCGAGATAGATCGAATGAACAGCAAGGTGTCGTCTTGTCTCGCGTCGTAGCCTGCTTTCTATTCAGGAGTGCCTTTGGAGGACTGGAGCACAGCTGAAACCTAACTTGGGCCCAGTTTTAAAGTCCTATTATCTTTACTTAAACATGTTAGAACCCTTAATTCGCAAGTTCTTCCTCTAATTTGTAAACCGGTTTTCACATCCCGTTCAGAGGCACCTCGGGATAAACGACTCAAATAGCCTTGATGGTTAAGGCGATACGCAATGGACTGCCAATCCATTGAAAGCCGAACGTCGCGAGTTCAAATCCCAGTAACTGCATTCAAATGTGCCTATGGTAAAGGAAGGGGAGGGCCCAAGTAACAATCGGTGTAATGGCACGCTTGGAAGCCGAAGGGCTTACATCGGCTTCAGTTGCAGACTACAGCTTTATTGTCAAAATTAAATATTTTGACAATAGGAAACAACTGCAAGTACTTGAATTCTATTTAACTTAGCATAATAAGAAAGCAGCAAATATTAACTAGCATTCCTGTCTGCACATATGTTGTACTGTGTTAGTCTTGGTCAAGAATGAAGCCTGTTGTACTGTAGCAAAATGTTGCTTCTTAACGGCGAGATTTAATAATTCTCAACTATAAATTGACACAGAAAGGATTTCGTCAGAATTTAGATGCTGAAAATCCAGCGACAAAGAATAAGATAATATACATATTATATAGCGCATCAACGTTGAATAAGAAAATGTTCGCGTCCACTTGATTCCAACTCCCTGCGGGGCAACTGTCATTTACGGCCTTTGTTGATGATTAGCAATTATGTCCAAGAGCAAAGCGATCATGAAATCGACACTGTAATGTACTATTTTTCACAAAAGTAAATGCCCAACTTCAGTGAGACATGCGCGAAGGGTCACCTAATTTCATACATAGATGGTATGAAAATTAAATTTGCCATATGCTTCCCTTGCTGTTCAGAGGACAAGGCAGCCATGTCACCTCGTAGTTCACCTCGAAGTTTTGAAAAGCAATATTTCAGCAATCATTCTACTTTAACAGGCAAACATTGAAAATTTAACTTCAGTGTGTCTGCAGAAAATATGTTATTGGGTTTTGTTTACCAACGTAAGCTTAATCATACACACGTCATTTCTGTTGAGGTGCGGTACCGCTGGCCTAGGGTGATTTCCGGAACATGGATCGAATACTGTGAGAAGTACCTCTTTTCTTTTCCCCTATCTTTCTGTCTTAACAGGAACATAATTATATAATCCGTGACTAATATACTATTATACAATACTATATTTCTGCAATAGATATCGATTACAACTGTTGTAAATAAAACAGGGAATACGCGTACTTCAACTCTCAATCACTCTTCCAGAAATTAAGGCCCAATATTTTCTCTTAAATGCCCGCATTATTAGGCACCTGTCTATAAATATCGAAATTATTGCCAAGTTAAAGAATTAATTCCGTCATGCACTGTTAATTTGTACTTGTTACAATGGATATAAGAAAGCATATCTCGTTCATGCACGTAAACAAATATTTCAGGCACAGGAAACGAAAATAATTATTTTAGAAAATTTAATAACTCCGCATGATTACATTCATTTATACTTCATTATGCAGTAATACGACACAAATATCGTACTATCTGAAAATAAGACCCAAAAGATCAAAAGAAAGACATTTAGTGTGTTACATATCATACGAAAGAAAATTGGGATGTTACTGGTCACAAAAACGCGCAGTTACAAGAACTTAATCCCAGTGAATAAAGTAGTTAATGACGTAAAAGTAGAATGCCATTCAGTTGTAGATAACTTCAACGGAAAAATGCACCCATCGCGTTGTCATTATTCGCATTTCCACGCACTACACAATACAATGTTGCCACGTGACCATTAACTCAATTTCTCCCAGTGCGCCTTTATCCCAATTTTCTACTCCTGATAAAAAGCTCTGGAGAACTAAAGACGCTGGTTGATTTTCTATTTAAAAAATAAACATGCAGGTGGCGAGGTTTGAATCACCCACACTCAGAACTTTAAACTCCTACCGATAATCATCCAACGACTTCGGCTATTTCTGGGAAATATGCGCTATATTCATTTGATATTCAGTTATTTTCCCTCATTAACAAATATCTTCGCAAGGTGGAAAGTTCGTAGCACAGGTTAGTTATTCTAATTATTCCAAAATCATTTTAAATGATTAATTTTCTGAACCCATAATTTTGGTATCAGCCCAATCAGAAAAGTCTTGAAATTTCTGGTGCCGCCACTAGTTTCTATCGTATCAGCGTGTTTATGCTTGCATCCTCTGTACAACCTAAGAAATTGTGTACGAATAGTGGCAAATTACGCATTGATATAAACTATTCTTAAATTAATATTGGCTGATCCATATAAGACAAAGTAAACATATTTTAATGTGAGTTACTTGTACCATTTTTCTTAATTGGTATCTATATATCTAAATACACCTATTCAAAACAACTCATCTGGAGAAGAAACTCCGAAATAAAACAGGGAAGAGGACTCGTTAGCCGCAGTGAAGGCAACCATCTAAGGTCCTCCAGGTTGGTTGTTCTGGCGATTGGGTTGCTGTCTCACCCAGATAAAAAGGTCTCTCGCTCAAAGTTCAGAAGAAAGATAGCTATCCTATATACTGATCAGGTTATTCTGGTAGAAAATGAGAATATGTTACAAGCAGCCAAATTTCACTATAAGACAATGAAAACTTATAATTTAAATATATCGGTAGTGAAAACAAAAGTAATGACATCACTGGGACAGCACCAAATAGGATTTAAAATAGTGGTCGATAACAGAACAGGTACAACATTTCAATTATTTAGGATATGAAGTTTCCTTTGACTATGGCAGATTTGAAAAATAAAATTTATACATTACACAATCTGTAGTGTCGCCAGTTTGTTTTCGACAAAACGATCTCCGTAGGAAATGGTCAGGGAAAAAAGAAGATGCAAAATGCGCTCCAAATACCGAGATCTACAGAACAGTAACTCTGCCCTCGAATGCATTTATCTGACTGCGGTAGAAATACGCAACAATGAGGGTGTTTTTGTTAGAGTGCGACGTAGTTGATTAAAAAGGCGTGAGGCTTGCAGGTGCGCAAATGGTGGACATTTTAAACAATTACTGTGAAGTGGGTGAATCATTTGGATCAGTTTATTTTTTTTTGCTGTCACCTTAAAAATATCATTTGGTACACTTTGTAAGATTCTACAAATGTCTGTGTTTATAAGTCAGAGAGATGACTTCGTTTATTAAAATATCAGTATCAGCTACGAAACAGTTTGATGTTGAAGGAAATGATAAACAATATCCTTAGATTGTGAGCTAGGGTTACACTATACGTTACTGCAGAATTAAGATGTACTTACTTATTACAACGTAGCAGACACGGCATGGTATGTCTATGTTTACACTCACAAACCCCGCGGCTACGTGACGCGTGCTTGTTTATGTACTGACCTAGTGAAAGTGAAACCTGCAGTGTTGCCAGCTTGTTTTCGATAAAACTAAAATATCTCTGTAGGAAATGGTCAGAGACAAAAACCTAAGATACAAAATGTGTTCCAAATACCGGGATCTATTACTGGTTTAAATTAATGTAATGACTTCCGTTCCATCCTGTATATATATAACCTGAATGACAAAAATATGAATTACCTACAAACGAAACTGGCACGATCATATACTCAGAATGGAGAATAATAGACCGGCAAAACAGGCAATGCAATACAAACTCACAGGAAGCAGAGATATTGGAAGACCTCGACGCCGATGGGAGGATGACTTCTGAGCCGGAGCAGGTCAGTTTGGCCTATCTTGTTGAAGATGAAACACCTATTCTAGAAATCATCTTCACTTTGAATTGTAACATCTATCACTGTGCACATGAAAGAATTCTTATCTGAGCTTAATATTCCTATGACCTACAATCACCTGTGTAACTCGTCCAAAGGCATTGGGTTGGTTTGCAAAACAAATATCTACAGGGAATAATTTGTCAACATAAAAGAATATGGAGGTGACATCAACTGATCCTTATCAAGGCGTCGGTCTGGGTGGCTCAGTTGGCAAGACGCTGGCCTACTGATCCCAAGGTCGCGGGTTCAAATCCGGCCCAGGTCGATGGTTTTTAAGTGTGCTTAAAAACGACAGCTCCATGTCAGTAGATTTACTGGCATGTAAAAGAACTCCTGCGGGATAAAATTCCGGCACACCGGCGACGCTGATATGATCCTGGCAATTGACAGCGTCGTTAAACAACAAAAATAATTTCTTATCAAGGCATTGCTTCGTCGAAAACGTGATCCAAATGATCACAGACGTCTTTTCGGTCTGGATGGCTCAGTTATTAGGCGCTAGCTTATTTATCCCAAGGTTGTGGGTTTATACATGCCCCAGAACGATGGTTTTTAAGTGTGCTTAAAACTGACAGCCCTATGCGAGTATATTTACTGGCACGTAAAAGAACTTTTGTGGGGCGACATCGGCGGCGTTGATATGACTTTGGTAACTGACAGCGTCATTAACAAATTACGGACGTCTTTTGCCAAATGAGTCACCAGTTGTAACACAGTATCTGTTATATACCTACTTATTGCATATGAGATATGAGGCCGTAAAATCTGAGTCGTATTTCAGTCGGTAAAACAAATATGAGGTTGTCGAAGCTGGGTCATGTCTTGGGGCGTATGGCCTGCAGAGGAATTAACGCAACTTTTCTTTTAGCATTGCCAACCTTTGCAGATAAGAGTTTCATGCAAATGTCGACCAAGTTAGAGCAAAAATGTAAGGAGCTGAGATTCTGCCTTAGACATAAATGTAAAAAGGAAGCACCCTATCGCATACAAACATACTAAATTATTGCGCCACGAAAGAACAGACAACGAACATACAAATGAACGAAGTAGCTTTCATCGTATATGTACATATATAGTTTCATCGTGTCCACATATATAAAATTAATTGAAAGTTTATCTGGATAAATAAGTACAGTAAGATTTTGCAAGGATAGTTTTTATGAAAGCTATGTTCATGCAAGGAAACATTGTGCAGATAGTTAAAATTAAGCCCAGATATTGCTAAACAAAGTAGGCTACTATACAGCAAGTTCCTTAAGACTTCCCGCTTTCTCTTTTTTGTTCCGTTTTATTTGTTGCCGTCTGCTTCACGCGATTTCTTTGCTATTGGACCACGAAGAAGAGGGAGACAGAGCTAGAAGAAAAGAGGTAGAAAGGATGAGAAAAGTAACAAACCCTTCCCGACTCAATTTACTTTCGTTTGCGAACTCGAGAAAGATAAATCGTTCAGTAGTGCCAACCAAAACCCCACCGCATGTCGATCCCCGGAGATGGGCTTTATATACTGCGAAAATCGTATGTTTTTCCTAGCTAGGGCCTTCCATGGCTCTCTGACGCGCTTTTCAAGTGGCCCCCCCCCCCCCCGCCAAAAAAGGTCATCCGATACCAACAAAGCAAAAATAATTTCTTAGCTTGACGGTTGAGTCTGCATACGACAATCAATACTAAAACAGTTTATCATGGAATGCCTAGTATATGTTTTAATTAGCTTCACAAAGTAACGGAAAGTAACCGAAATCAAAGATAGTTCCTGCAAGTTCATTTTCCTGTAGGTTAAATTCTATTTGCTTACATAATAGAGCATACTTAAAATATTCCATAGTTTTGTTTACAATTCACTTCTTGAACTTCACTAAATTCCAAATTTTTGAAAACTTGCTTAGAAGCTAGATTAGTTTGAATTTAAATTTAAGAGTTTATTTCCAAGTCATTCTGTCACGTGCTATCCTCGTCCAATGATCTCCAAACACTTCACTCACTCCCCTAAATCTTGGTGCCATCTCTGTAGTGAACGCCATTTGCTTCTTTTTCCAAGCCTAGGAGCCAACGTCGTTGTGGCATAGGCCCATCCTAACCACGTGTCCTTCCCATTGCCGTTTAAGGGTTCTCGCTCTAGTAGCTGCATCCTCCATTCCACTCGTGCTTCTTAGCTCCTCATTTCATACTTTGTTACCGATTCTGACCTCTAATATCTTCCTTTCTATTTTCCGCTGGCAGACGTGTATCAGTTACGTCTGTTTTCTTGTAAATGTCCAAGTCTTACTGCCATAGAGAAGTAATGGGATGACCCAAGTTTGCAGAGGCTAATTTTTTCCATTAGAATACACTTTAAACTCCAAAACTTTTGCTTCAAACTGTCTCAACATGTGACCTACAAAACGCTAATTTGCTTCAAAGTCTACGTGGTAAATTGTAAATTATTTCCCGTAACTTATGGTTTAGTTGTCCTAAAAAATTATACAGAGCATCAGAATGAAGAGGAACTAACAGGATATTTCAGAACCTTGTAATAATATCCGGTTTATTTCTCAAATAAACATGTTAGAACCTGTATATTAATCAAAACCTAAACGCCATTTATTTGAAAATCGAAAATAATGTTAATTTTTCCATATAAAGACTAGATTTGAACTAGGGGATTTTCTTGAAGATGTTGCATCTTTGAAGAATAAACTGAAGTGCCAAGTCTGGTATTTGAATGATTCGGTTTCCTCTGAAAGGCAGCGTTGAATTTAAAATGGTCGCAAAAGGGACCATATAGTTCTGAACTAAGGAGACTGAATTTTATGAAAGAAGAACAAGTGAGCGGCGCCGACTTTATGGCCTCCTATATCTAAGGAGACAGGTGTCTGGGTTACTCCAGTTAATGGTCACGGAATACCTTAAGGCTCCCACATGAACTGGTAGTAGTCTGTTAGAACATGATTAATGAAAGAACAGTATATGCGAATTTGTGGCAGTGCATGCTCATTTCATTGTATACAAAAACTTTGCATTTTCAAACAGAAGCTTGAGGTCTATCACTACATCATTTAATTCTATTTACTTTCTGCTTCTTGCAAAGGCTATCCATTGCAATTGAGAAAATTTACCACAAATTTGGAACTTGTCTTCAATTCCTGGATGCTATCTAATAACGTTCATGGTAAAATTCTCTATATTCCATCAAATTTGAATTAAGGAACCTTTAAAAAAATACCAAATTCCACGAATTTCAAGGAGTTTATTTGAAAGCTTCATTGTTTGAGATGAAGTGGAGGTTTTATTCCTCCATGGTTATAGCAAGAGTGGGAAACGTTCAACTGGAAAAAGGATCATTGTAAGTTGACAAAATATGTATTTTAATTTCTATACTCCTTAGTACTATATTAAGCGAAATTCTTGCATTCCAACCAAAAATTCAATATCTAGGATTTCTTCAGTGGCACGTCGAGGCGCTCTGAATAACAATACAAATAAATTATTGTTGGAAAACGGAGTGTGTGTAAAACAAAAGACGCAAGACAATTTTCACTAACATCTCTCATCCAGACCAATATTGTTTACTATGCCAGAGTTAAAGACTTTAGCTATTTCGATTAAAATGTCATTTTTAATATATTTACCTAGCAAATAACAGCATACATAGAAGTATCTGCAGGGTCGTTGAAATTACTTGTATTTGACTAACTTTGTGTACCTTTAATAACAAGGAAGACAAAATAGACTAAAATTTTACTATAGGGAAAATTAGAGCCTATTAAAATACACACCATTCAAAATAATTGTTCGCAGTGTTAACCGTTTTCGAGATATTTTATGTTTCACCTAATCGACATATTTAAAAGTTCGGGATTCTTATTTTTTCAACCGTTCCTTTCTATCGCAAGAGTAAGTTACCACGAATAAAGGTTTGAATGTCATTTCTGCAAACTGAAACCTTCTTAGTTCATTTGAAATAATTGCTAGATAAAATATACATCCTAAGATGACTAGTATGTAAGAATAACTAATTATATAATGCCTGATGAATAAACATGAGTTTTTCATTGGTAAAGAAAGTCTAGCAAACCAATAGCAGACTTAATTTTTCTTCTGCTTACCAATAATAGACGAAGTATTTGAACGCCGCCCAAAAATTCGTTATCAAGATTTCAGTGAGAGCACGTTTTGAGGTGTCTGAATTAAAAACATCGTTTTTATGCACTTTGGGTTTATATTAATAATTTTGTTATTCACCCAAGTTCCATTATCTATAGCAAAGGAACTTTATTCTTATTTTATCTCTTATCGTCCTATGAATTGTTGGAATTTTTAACACTTTGTATAAACGTCCTCTTATACTTCAAATCCCATTGTAAATTTGCGACCTAGTTATGCAAATTTGGAGAGTTCTTATTGTTGTATCTTCTAGATTTATTTTTGATCTCATTAGCGATTTTCACAAAAACACCATTTATTTACTCTTGAGGTTTTAAAATACCGCTATGTATGCTTCTATATATAATTTCGGATTTTGCACGTTTCTTATTCATGTTAGCTTCAGTTCCTGATTGAAATTTCGTCATAAACAAGGAGGTAATTTCACTTTCCCCTAGGTATATTTTAACCAACTATTTCCTAACACAAACAGCCATGTTCGAAGAGCCAAGAATTTCCCTACATCTCGAGGGTAATGCGGCTAACCTGTGGTGTTTACCTCCGCCTCATTTCAATCGGTCCTCAGACAGTGTTTGCGGAACACCCCGGGATCCATTAAGAGGAACACCTCCACAGAACTCAAACAAACCAACCACCGATAATAAGAAACCGCTAGGAAAGGAAGGAAATTTTCTCACACAGCTACCCTCTTCTATAATCTCTCCGTCCCCCGCACACAAACAACGATTAAGGACTTCTCGCAGAGTTTAGCACAAGATTCCGGGGAATCTGGGTCAACTGCGTCAGTGCAGCCAACTTTCCAAGTAAAAAAGCTCTGGAATTTAGCGCCTTAGAAATTCATCGATATTTTTGTACTAAGGATCTGAGATGTTGAGGTAAATTTTAGGAATTCAACTTTTCCAAAGCATTTTCACCGGGAGCATCAAATAAAGCAACAACAAATAAAATTTTTTCGTACACTCACGACTTAAACCATCCCTTCTACAAACTGTGGTTACAAAACATAATTCATTCATTGCATGTTAATCTAAATAAACGTTTGCGTAAATACACATTTTCATTGCATGATCCGCTGTATACACAAGGATACACGAAACAACCTATTTTTATTGATACAGAATATCATCTCAATTGTTAGTTAATGGATTTATAATTGAAGTGATAGATCTTTAAAAAAGATACTATGCCCTACCTTTAAAATTCCATAAGGTTTCTATGGCACCATGACGAAAATAATGGCTGCTTAACAGTCAAAGGAACTACGAATCAATAATGGCACTGTATATAATGGTTAATGCCACAAACATTTATCTTATATACTCGTACATTGTGTCTTAAATTTTTCGTGTCCATCCACTGTGGTTTACTAGTTATACAGAATGGAGGGAAGTCATTACATTCCTTCTAATATGTGCTTCATAGAAGCGTTACAAACGAAAAAGTCATAGGATTTTGTTCTTTGATCAGCCAATTTTGAGAAAAAAATGCCTTTTGTTCCAAATTGGATGCGTAATTCCACAAGAATATACGAAGGTAAATTTGTTACTTGTAAGATGCGTAGAGTAGTTTATTTCTAACATAGCTTCGGTAGTAATTATGGGATATCAGAGGGTTTTGAAATACTTAATCACTTAAAAGACGTGAAGGAATAGTCCGAGCAGCTCTTTCAGACGTAAAGTAATTCGGCAATGTTGCGTTGTGCTTGGTCAGGGAATTGACCTTATTTGTGGATGTAGATAGCTCGGGCAATTTCACTTTCGTGTAATGTTTTGGGAGCTAACGCTTCTGATTGGCCTACACTCGCACAGTAAACATGGAAGGACAATGCAGGGTATGTGTTTATGTTCTCAAGACCCACCGCTACGGTGTTTCTTTATGTAGGGAAACTTACACCCACACAATCTGCAGTGTTGCGAGCTTGTTGTCGACAAAACTTAAATATCTCCGTAGGAATGGTTAGAGACAAAAGCTTAAGATACAAAATGTGCTCCAAATACCGAGATCTACTGCTGGTTTAAATTAATGTAATGACTTTCCTTCCACCCGGTATAAAATGCATTATAATGAACAGGGCTTCACAAGTCATTTACAGGAAACTCAAAGTAAACTAATAGTTTCTCGTGAAAATATCTAAAATTTGATGTTTTAGTGAAAATAGATCCATTTATGAAAAAAAGAATGACAAAACGTTTTTGATGCTAAGGACAGTTTTAAGTGTGACAGTTTTACTGCAAAAATCCTCGTGTCTCATTCTTGGAAGTGCTGAACATTGCCAACTTTCAGTTTTTGTTAAGCTGTTCGCTTTAAACATACACAGGAGCAGAACATTTTCTAAAAATGCTTTTTGTTTTCGATTCAGATGACCTCAAATCACATAATTGCAGAGAAATATTATATAGAAGTTTTGGGTATAATACAATATTCTGCTTACTGTAAATAATTATGTTATTTTATCTTGAGTCATCGGTTAAGTTAAGTTCATATAATTACAAGTAGTAAAAATGTTCTGTATGGTTATAATGGACTTTGAAGCTTATGAAGTTATGACTATACAGTAGAACTAATTTGTATTTTTTAATATTTCATTTATATGTCGCCTTTAACATTTAAGGTCGTATCGGCGGTTTTTAACCTTTGGAACAATTGCTCAATAACAATGACGTTCACTAGCTTTACAGTGGATTCTACTATCTACGTTGGTATTCCAGTAGAACCCCGATAACTCGATCTAACGTGGACAGTGTCGAGTTATCGAAACATAGTTCTACGGAGTAAGGGGTCTGTTATTCTTAAGTTACATAAATACATAGTTTAGGAAACAGAAAATACTAACATATCCTAAAATTTATTACCTATTAATATATTCCCCTTTCTTGGCATTTTAATGCATATTTTTTAATTTCCATTGTCATAACTTGTCTTGCTTTTCTTCTCGCTCCACATTTTCACTGCACAATACAATTCAATAGAACAGTAAGAATAAGCCTGAAATCCAAGAAACTGATGATTTAGTTTACCATGTGTATATTGGGTAAAGCAATAAACCTTTACATTTTCCAAACAAGTATGTGCTATGTATCCACATTATAATGGTAACTTATTTTATGACATTGGTCTACCGGCTGCTTATGTCCTGACTAGATATCGAAGGTCAATGCGCGGTCAGCCCTTGTTACTATGGGGGAGAATGCGGTAGGTTGTATACGAACACTAAAATTTACCTACACTGTTTATACCGCAAAGTGGGTTACAGGAATTCTTACATTCAAGTTTAACGATAAAAATTAAAATAAGAAAAGTCTTCGAATTTTGCGGTGTGTCGAGTTATCGGGATCGTGCTGTACTTCGGATTATTGTATTAAATTCTCTCTCTCTCTCTCACACACACACACAATTTTAGGGCGGAATGCAATACTTCCTCTACGTACTATACGTAGCAGAGAAAGGAACAAGTGAAGAAAGTGAATCGTGGTTTATCAGGGAACATTTTAAAAACAGTCCAAGATGAAATTATTTATAAACTTCCAGAAAAGTCAAGGAAAGCTTATTTACGTAATTATACAAAATTCAAGGACTGGTGCTTGCACAATGAAGCAGACGTAACTGAAGACTTTGTTGACGTATTTTTATGATAAGTCGAACAGTATTAAGGCTTCGAGTCTTCGGAATGAATATTCCATAGCGAGATCAACTCTTTTGATTAATGATAATATTAATATCAGATACACATGTGCATTAAAGTGTATTTTACGTTTTGTTGAACCTGTATTTTATATTTTCACAGCGTGCATGTTAGAATATAAAGTATAGCTTTGTTGCCTAGTAATAGTAGTAATAGGTAAAAGAATTTCAGGTCCCATTGAGCAAACAATTAAATCCTTAACATTACACAGTCGAGTTGCTTTCTCTAAATTATATTAGTTCATTGACAAATATCAAAAGTTACTTGTACAAGCTGTTCATTCTCAGATTGAAACATTTAAAGTTCTTCAAAAAATTACGTTATGAAGCATACTAAAATCAAAGTAAGTCACAAGAATATGCAACATATGCCATTTTCATGTTGTTCTCTCCAAGTAGCAAGTTATTCGGATTAGGAAAGCAAACTAATGACTCGTGAACATTAAGTTACTCGTATAACTAAGGGGGGAGGGGGTTAATTTAAAGCCCTTTTCAGAAACTAGTATATCGACGTGCAAAAAATGTGGCCCATTCACCCATATCTTAACATAGGATAATGGGAAACCTTTTTGCACGTCGATATACGTAATGTAGGAAACAAAATGTAGAAATTACATTTACAAGACCGTTAAATTAAGCCTACATCTATAAATTGCAGCTATGCAAATGTAGTAAAATCTTTTCGGATTTCAGATTTTCAGACAACTCTAACATCTTTCTAGTAAATCTGATTAAATCATAGAGGCTTAACAACCTACAACTTTGAGTATGGTAGAATTAAAGAAAGGAAATTACACCCTTATGGTGCCCAATTTGACATAAACGTACCTACATACATTTTCACACAAATGGCAAAGCATCGAGGAGAAAAAATTGATAAACAAATTTAACTAGTTACCTGCCATCGTTTAAATAAGTAGGGAAACTAAAATGATATACATACACCCTTAACAAAACATGATTTTAATTGCAAACGAACGCGTATATGAAACTCTACACACATACACTGACAAGGCTTTGCCAAATTAAACGAACACATTTGTGAAAAGGCCTGAAAGGAGATCATCCTACCTGCCTCACATCGGCGCCAAGTTCATGCCGCAGAAATACCTTTTGCAGTCCCAGGATCGTCGCCTTAACCAATTCCCTCGAGCCAAAAACTGCCCGGTTTCTCTCAGGCCCCAGCGTACTGCCCTCACCAACCCAAGCGGCAGTACCAGAAACACCTGAACAAATGAGCCTCAGAGAGCGCAAAATGAGCCACGCCATCCGTTGTGAGAACATTGAAACTTACACTCCTGATGATATAACTTGATTTGTGGAACTAAATAAAAATCCCATGCTTTATGCACTGAACACAAAAAACCTGTTGTATTCTATGCCAAAGTATGTAGTACGGTTTTAAAACATTCTAATTTTTAGGTCCATATTATGACTCATGCTCATTAAGGGTGAGTTCACAGACTTTAAACTGTGTTAACAAATATGAAGTAAAAATATATACGTAACAATATCTTAAACACTCGTTTTTACTTTCTCTAACCTACTCGTACAGTTAGTAGGGGAAATATTGCATTCCACCCGAAAATTTGATATCGAAATTTCACAGGAAGCGAAAAACTTAATGGCACATGAACACTGGCCAACGTTCGCGATGTAAGCAATAATTCTACTAGAACTACCATGATTTACGCCTCCTTATCATAACCTACGACACTCTAATTAGTATATATATATATATATATATATATATATATATATATATATATATATATATAAATGACACCTATTAAATGACAACAAATAGATGAAGCCTTGTGAGTGTACCATCTTTCCATTTACGATGGATGGCATGTAGAAATCAATAATTCAGACAGGTGCTCCTTTGTAAAGCATATTTTCCCTATATCATGTTGATTGTTAGGGTACTGTCAATTGTTTGTTTATGTTTATTTATGCTTTAATTTGAATTTATAACATTGTTTTGTAATCTTCTGCTAATTAGTATTTAGTTTTGCATCTCGAAACGTTTTTGTACCTATTTCCTTAATTGGGAGGCATTATTTATTACATTATTTTGTGTCAGCAATTTATTTGAAACATCTGATTACTGTTAAATTTATTCCATTACTTATTTGTACGTGTTCAGGCTTGATATGTAATTACTGGCTAACAGGGTCATGCTGGCAAATGCACTCGTAAACAGTTCTTAAACAAGATATCGCAATTATTTTTTGCTAAAATGGTCAAATTGGAAGTAAATAAATTAAGTTTTTATCATCATATAAGGGTAAAGATCATTCACTTTTACTTTCTCTACAACGTAAAGAAGGGAAAGTATTGTATTCCACCCGAAAATGCGAGGTAGAGATTTCACCAGAAATATATGTTTTGAGGTCCCCTGAATCTTAAAAAAAAAAAAGAAAAAAAAAAAGCATTTTAATGCTAAATACATATCACGATTATGGGCACTAAAAGTTTCACATAATGAGATTTGATCCCCTGATTGCCATGATCGCTGTTGGGTATATATCCAATACAATTTAACAGTGAAGAATATTTTTCTTCTCCCCGCACATAACATACCATATGTTCCCAAACAAGAGGTTATAAGGTACTTACATACAGGATGGAAGTGAAATAATCCGCCAGACTTTAACAGCGAATTTCTCATGTTGTGAATAACAAGAAAATCTAATACCAAGCAGTTGAAAAGTTTATAGTTTTTTAGAAAAAAATATTTTTATCAAAAAAATTTATCATCACTTGGCTGAAAAATTATTTATTGAAGGTTCTTGACTTATGGCTATATTAATAGAAAATTGAATAAACAACAATTTTTTCCTTTGGCGTATTTCAATAGATTTAACGATTTTTGTGTAAATTAAATTTAAAAGAACCCACAATTTGTTGCCTGTATTTAATCCTGCATTTTGAGGAATATTCGGCAATTGCAGAAAATATTAATAATTATTTTGATTTATTATTGAAATTACTCCTTTAGTGCAATGGCATTCTTTTAATAAATTTCTGCTTCAAAGCTATTAAAGGAAACCTTGTGAGATATTATGTTAGCGCTTGCGCAGAAGACTCTCTAAGGAGCGCCACTCAGCAGTGTTTACAAGGCAAGCGACGTTAGCGCTCTCTGGAATAACGAGCTGTCAGCTTTACTTGTGACGGGCGGCAGACCCAACTTCTTCCTTCCTCTTTTGTTTAAGGAGTTTATTTTCTTAAGAGCGAAACGGCTCAAACTTGTTTTTGTTTGTCCCCAAGCACCGGTTATTAGGGAAGTGTTGGTTAGAACATCATTAGTGTAACTGACAACCTAAGATTTCACCTTTGTATGCATCCTTCTCTGAATTTGCGTGTGTGCGTGCGTGCGTGCCTTTAGCCTACCTTCTGAGAAATGTCAATTATACACAAACTCTGGTGTACTGCACTTTCATTCTTTCTTTACTACTCTATGAACTATCTTTAATATTGTGCCTATCTATTCTTACTGGACAAGATGTTAGGAGTATAAATGCTCAGATTTCAGCGGCAACGTCTTGATGTTAAGTTAAAACATAAGTTCCTCTACAAAAGAAATGAATAACGATGTTCCATTTGACAGAAGTATGATTCTCCAATACTCACACAAATACAAGGTATATCTCCGAAAAGGTTCACTTTACAAAAATATTTATTCAGACATAAATTGTGTGTTTTAACAAGATCTACATTTTTGTGTAGTAACATTGGGTTTATCTCTTACGGTTCACCAGTTATACAAAAGTTATCCGGAGTAAATAGGACTTCATGGGCTGTAGCCAGAAAATTCAAGATATACATTTCATTTGTCGTAAACATATCTCCTACATATGGCATTGAAATCAAAATCGTTAGAGCCATTTTCAAGAAAATCAAAATTTTCGAAACCAACATTTTCCATGTAAAGGGTAGTTTATGATAGAGTAATTTTCTTCCAAATATTCGTGTCGCATCCTTGAAAGACATTAAACTTAAATAACAACTTTGGTTTTTAAACGACTTTTCGTTTTTGTGTTATACTGTCCACAGACTGACACACACAGACCTTTTTCTAAAAATGATTGGATTCAGGGGGCCTCAAAACATATATTTCCGGTGAAATCTCCACGTCAAATGTTTGGGTGGAATACAATACCTCTTCCACTTTACTAAACGTAGTAGAGAAAGTAAAAATAAAATTGGACGAATGTTTGATTGTCAATGCCACCACTCCTTTATCGTTTCCTTGTGTAATTAGGTTTCACAAGTCATGATAATTACTTCAAGTGGTTATTTGCTTAAATAGCTTATGTGGTTGAGTCTATAAAATGTATTTCATCCAGAAGAAAAATAAAATTTACTCTTAAAATATATGAATTCGTGCACCTTTTTCTCTGAAATATGAGTACTTACAATTTAGAATCACAGTTTTGTATACTTGTTCTAGTATACTCAGCTTCTTCTGAACTTTGATTATTTAGTTATGCATTTCGGTTTACTATAAATTAAACAAATTAATTGCAAGGTCAAACATGTATAAATGTGGACAATTTGCAATGCTGCTGCAATTTTAATGAAAAGTTTAGATTAAGTCGCACCTGACATGATATACTGTTGCTATAAGTTTCACTCCTCTATATTAAACAGTTTTTAAACTAAAAATTGTTTATTATGCTTTTGGAAATAATTGAATAGTAATAAATGGTATACTTTTTGCAGTTTAGAATTAAATTAGAGGCCTGAAATTTGATATGATAGTTTTTCTATGTCTATGCAATAAAAATGTGCATTAGTTTTCCAAAATATTAATATTTATTAGAAATATGATTTTTTATTTAGAATAGAATAAAAAGAAATATTACTAATAATTACAAAGAAAAAAGCATATACCTTTATGTAGGAGTGTGATCAACAAACCAATGCACAGTTTTCTTTAACAAGTTATATTTTACATATCCTGAAAATTTCAACTTTATCCATCAATATTTACTACGAAAAAGTTTACCCCAAAGCACAAAAATTGTTATATGGAGAAAAAGCTGTTTAAAGTTTTGGAACAAACTTACTGGAAATGTTGTAAGAGTCTAAATAAATTTGTAATATACCAATTTCCTGGTGGATTTGACATATAATATTTAATGGCCATATTCTGGACACATTGAAGGCATTTCTTAGAAAAAAGAAAAAATGTTTTCTGAAAAAATGACATTTTTGGCCATTTTGATATCAGAGTGTCCCCTTTGTATAATAATTCACAAAAATATCAAGAAACCATTGAGAACGTTAACAGTAGTGGTAATTTTCCTTAATTTAACTCACTAAGAAGTAATTTCTGTATATTGAGTCTGCCTTGTCATCAAGAGTCCCCTCCAAACAAAATAAAAAGCAGAAGAATCAAAATATAAACGAAATAAAGAAATATCAAAAGCCGAGAGTCAAATATTCAGGTTTATTACTGAGCATAAAACTCGCTTGGAACAATAATGAGACAAAGAATTCATCAATTAAGGTATCGCATGAAAGAATCGTGTCCCCTGAAGAATCGTCTCAAGTGAATAGTATATTTTTCATTAATAAGCGCAACTGGACCGGTGAAATGTCTAATCTGGAAACGTTAGGTACCCCCTAACCTGTCGTTATTGCATCTGTACTTCTTATTCTGTCTCCTAATTCCTTCCTACCGCCGAGCTGAAATGTTTTCCTCGAAGTATTCAGTACAAATATTCTGTAATATTTTCCATTTGAATATTTTAAGACTGATACACGATGATCTGAGTTATATTACAATTTGCATAAAAGACAGTTACTTGACTGCCATTTATCTTCCTTGAGGTTGTGAAAACCACATTTTAAAAAGAGATTCCTTTATTACATTTACTATGCGCAAAAGCGAAAACAAAATACTCAGATGTGTTCATTTGGAAAAGCAGAGGAGATGGAAAGGATAATGCCCGAGGACGGGGGTCAGAACGTTGACCGAATGATTATTTCTTGCGATACACGGACATTGTCAGAAACATTAATCACCTCAGGTTTACTGTACCTGTCTGTACTGTCAGAGTGGTGACATCCTGCGAGCCATCTTCTGGCTATTAATCACAACACTACCGCCACTGATATTACTGAAAAATATCGTGCAAGTGTTGTTAGCCAACTTCCAAATAAATTACACAAATTGCTCAGGAAATAAATGAAATTCGGTTGAGAGGAACAATGTTGTTTCAGTTTAAGCAATGCTGTTGCTTATATGAAATTATTGTAAGGCTTCTGTTGCACTTCTAAGTTAAACATATTTTAGAAGTAGAAGACCTTCGCGAATTTCTGCGTTTAATTAAAGGAATAACGTTACGAAAGACTAAAGCGGCCTTTCTGCTCAGGGATCACTGGGTCTGTATATATTATTTATTAATCACAAGTAATATCATAGGACAAGGCGGCGCCGTGGCCGAGCGGTTAGACCGTTTGCCCAACACCGGGGATTCGCATATTCATGGTGGACAAAGCGGCGTCAGGCCAGGTTTTCTCCGGGTTCCCCGGTTTCCGCAGCCACCAACTCAGTCCACCAACTGCTCCAACATTACCTTTCCCATCATCCATTTCTCCTGCGGTTCATATCATTCCCTTCCTCACTCTCATACCTGGTGCTGGGCTTATCACCCACATCCGGATCTTCACTCTGTATGGTCCATAGGTTCGTCTGCTCCCTTACAGGCATGTAATCCTAGGCACAGACTTGTTAGTTCTAGGGGGTGAAAATCCTCCATACGGGGAGCGCAATCAGATGAAGAAGCATATCATAAGAACCCTGATACTTGTTTGGACTATTTCATAAATAAATTTAAATTTAAACACTATATCATAAAGATTTGGCCAGAAAGTGTTACATTCTGTAAAACATAACCTAAAACATATTCATTTCGATTAGTGTAGCTCGACTTGCCCAACACTACCAACTGAGGAAAACAATACCCAAGAATTACATTTTGATCTTCTCTTGTTATGACAGAAAACCAGTTCATAATCTGGAAGAAATCTCACTTCATCTTTAACATAATAGAATAGGTTAATTATGAAAAGATCTATTGTTAAAATCACAGTTGTTAAATTGAAATGTAGTGCTATTTTGATTGTTAATCAATTGTAATGTGTAATAAATTGTTTTTCACCAATTTATGGGGTACAGTTGGCGACTCTGCTGAACAAAGGAAAGAGCTAGTGATAATTTATACAAAACAAAAGAATGACCATGTGATAATTTGTATATAATTTAACGCCTCTATGTATGAAATAGTAAAAAATAAAAAGGGAATGTAGTATTTATCTATACTACCTAGGAGGATGGCTCAGGTGGTAACGTCTGTGGCCCGCATTCTGGAGGTTGCGGTTCAATTTCCGTGGACCAACTTGACTTTTTCCATGTCACTGCAAATGTTGAGGTGCTTTCCTTTTCTTCCTCTATTTGTTTCACTCCATTGTCATCTTTCAGGTCTATGGTTCGGGCGGATGCTTGCGCTGTGTAACACTTCTTCTCTGGCCTCACTCGAAACAGCTGCGTATCAATGCTTAGACCGCTGTCGGCCTATAGATACCCTTCGCCTCATCTCTTTCCCCGGGGGTGCTAGCCCACAACAGATCTCACCCCAGTGAGTGAAATGCCCCCCTCGCTAAGTTGTGATGTTTAGTGGTGTAATGTAAACATTAGGACGAACGGGGCAAATATCCGCAAGTAGGCCATAGGGCCCTTTGTGCTCTTACCAGTGGCCCCTGGAAGGGAGTGATGAGTGGAGAAACTTGAAAGGTGAGCAGATCCGGATCACACTTCAGCATCAAAATGCCATACATTCACATAACTTTTCAACCCAAAATGTTTTGTCTCTCTCCTACAAACTATTTTTAAGAAACTTATTTTTTCTTGCACTTCATAATAGCGAATTAAATGTTTGTACACGTAACTTTGGGTCCAGCATTTGGATTTTGTGATGTCATATGTTGTACACATTTAAGTTCTGTAAATTAGAAACGGAATAGAATTCTTAGAATGTTCTAAGTCACAGAGTAAAAATAGTGTCTCAGATGCGAATAAGAAGTTAAAATTTTCCAACATTAGTGACGCCAGTCGACAACCGCCGTCAAAGATACTCTTAATATAAATATAATTAATACTTTCCCATACTATGTGTAACATTTATAGGTTATACAGCAGAGGCAAAACACGCAAACTGCGACCTATACACATCTAATGTGACCACTACTCTCAGGAGGAATGGGCAAAGTGAAGGAACCCCAGGAGGCTAAAGGCCCAGATACATAGACCATAGTGACGCACGCAGGCCCCTAAAATGTCTTGGCTTGAGGATGTAATCCAGTACTGGAAATATTCAGAGAGGACGATGAAGGACCTTTGCAACTAGACAGGACTCTGGTGTTCACGGGGAATACTCTTTCCTTTAAACAAGCATCCGTACCATCTGCCCTGCACTGCCACACACCGTGAAACCTAGAAGACACATAACACGTTAAAGGAAAATGGAATAAACAGGAAAATAAGGCAAACGAAATCGCCTATGAGAGAGGTTACACTTGCATTCGCCTACCGAGTAGAAAAAACCACGAAAACTAACGATTAAGGCAGGCGATAGATGGGAATAGAACTCAGGACCCTCTAAATGCGAGCCCACACGTTACCACAGTGCCAACTTGCTGGGTGGGTGTCTTTAAAATTTAAATTTCAAACGCTAGTTTCAATCTGTAGCACACATTTTCCAAATTAAACGTTGAAATAGAATGTCATTATTATTATTATTATTATTATTATTATTATTATTATTATTATTATTATTATTATTATTATTATTATTATTATTATTATTATTATTATTATTATTATTATTATTATTATTATTATTATTATTATTATTATTATTATTATTATTATTATTATTATTATTATTATTATTATTATTATTATTATTATTATTATTATTATTATTATTATTATTATTATTATTATTATTATTATTATTATTATTATTATTATTATTATTATTATTATCATCATCATCATCATTATTATTAATCATCATTGTATAATGTGTTGTTGGATTACAGATATAGTGGGCGAAGGACATTTTAGCAGAAGAGGGGCTTTACGAGAAAATCAAGCTGATTTATAAGAACTGTTGTATTATTCAAATTTTATATGGCTGGCCCTGTAGTTTGGTAGTTAGCATGCTAGAATCCATATTCAGAAATCCCGTGTTCAATTATAGGCTTCAAGGGATTTTTTTCTTTAGCCAGGATTCTTTCCATCTACGCTAGAGTTTCAAAATATGAATAAGAGTATAAATATGTGTGAATGTAAAGTTTATAAGCAAACAAATAGCCCGAGTAGTAGCAATACAATGACAAACGAATAACATGTCCGTCGAGCAACTGTTTCAAAGATAAAGCCGCAAATAGACCAAAGTACAAAGGCAGCAATTTATTATGACAAATACAAAATTTAATGGCTGCTGATAGCTGACCACTACTATTCTATTTCCTGTCTTGCAAATACATTTTGGGGTGCAAATGATATTTATACAACCAGCTCTGCAGAGTGAATTCACAGCGTGTTTAACTATATAACAGCGCAAGGTGTGGCAAGCCTGTAATTGGATTTTGTGTTGACCAACTCCTGCCACCCACTATTAACTTTTGTGAGCCACAGTGTTAATATTATCCGAAAACGTTAGGTAGGCCCTAATATCAAAACTTCGAAAATTTAAACTATTTACTTTGACTCTGATATAGATATTTAAAGAGAAGCTAAGTTGCACGGTCCAACTTTTTTGACTAAAGTTTTTGTACCCAACGGAGTTGCACACAAAATAAGCAGACTTTATCACACTATGATGCACTTTGGTCCAATACAAATGACAGTTCCCGTAGCAAGCTTGAGAAGTAAACGTGGCGGATGTAAATATTAATTTCGCGATTGCTATATTAAGTATAGGTTTGGGATATATTTTCAGGAGTCTCAGTAGGAAGAAAATATGTATTAGAAGTAAAAGACTTTGGTGGACACGGTCATGGTTACAAACAGGTGAACAGGTATATTGGGTCTACTACAAAACGAATTGAGGTTAGAGGACCCGGAAAACTATGGCAATTTTCTACGAATTGACGAAGGCTTATTTCTCAATTGTTTCGAAGGCAAAATTACACACCAGGACACAAACATAGACAAACAAGTAAGAAGAATTTAAGCCCTTTCTTGGCATAGTTATGCTCACAGAACATACAAATATGTGCATATCTGCGTGTAACTTTCTAAGAATTCCTTTTTGAAAGGCGGTTTCTCAGAGAGTACTTCCAATAAAAGTCTCAATATTGAAGTTTCAGTATAAACGCAATATTTCATTTGCCTTAGGTACTAAGTGACAGAGAAATCAAAAAGAGAACTTCTATATTAAAAAAATATGACTTAAGTTTTTCTAAATGATGCGAATAAATTCGCAATATTTTTGAAAACAGCCTATGGCATTGTAACTGTCTGAAAAAAAAATCGTACTAGCATATGGGCCACACTGAGGTCAGAAATGGCATGTTAAAATGTGTGTGTGTGTGTGTGTGTGTGTGTGTGTGTGTGTGTGTGTTTATACTAACATCCTCCAACGTTATACGTCATATTGGACATAAATGAATGAACTCGGTGAAATGGTGCTTAAAAGATCCCGCGGTATGTCGTGAAGGAGGATTGGAAAGAGAGAGAGACAGAGAAAAGGAGGAGGGGAGGGAGTGAGGAGAAAAAGAATAAAATAAAATCTGTAATACAACATCCTGGCATCTAGTACCTATACCAGGAAGTATATTCCAAACTTTATAATTTATTTATACATTTTAATATTTATAATTCAGAATTTTTACAGTTATAACTTACATAATAATAACTAAAATAAATAAAAAATAAAATAAATGAATGAAGAAATTACAAAAAATATACACAACCATAAAACAATACATTCTTTGTATATTAAACACATTCTATTAGTGAGGACAAACAGTGAGGAAATGCGAGAGAGGGACAGAGAATTAATATCGGTCTATGATATTACAGTATTAGTTTCCTAAATATGCGAAACATGGAATTTGATGGAAATTACTCATATATTAGATACATGCCTTATATATAAGATATTTTAGAGTGAAAACTGAGCTGTGCCGTTAAGGAAAATGAAGCTGCACTTACAGAAATGTCTGATGCTATGCTATGCTATGTTGCTAGAGTCCTCATTAGTGAGATAGCATCCTTCTCGGGTGCGCGAAAGTAGGCTTTAAGGACGTGCTTGTGTTTAATCGATATATAGCCAGCCGTTTAATTAAAAACGTGGAGGTCATAGCCGCCTTGATGTATGGATACATTGACGTCGCAGCCTCCAACATTAATATCGCATTTGACGTAAAAACAAGGACACTGATCCCATATGTGCCTTTGGTTTTTGAGTAGGTATCGGTTTTCAATCAGCCGTGACGGACTTTGATGGATCTTTTAGGTGCGTTCCTAATGGAAACTTGCAATCGCTTTCTCCCTTTGAAATCTGATAGGCTTTTTCTGAATTAAAACCTTGCTAGGGCTTCTAGGACCAGGCAAAATGATCTGGATATAGCCGTGCATCCTTTAATGTTCAACGTTAACATACCTGGTAGTTCTATTGCCTATTTACATACTAAAAGTAAATTACTTTGGTGAAGAAGAAGTAGTAAACATGTTACAAAGGAGACAGATTTGAGTTGAGGTAATTTGAGTACATAAAATATTTATAATAATAAAATATTATGTGATATTGCATTAGTATTCATTAAGGGTGACCGTCCCCGTGGCGTAGTGCTAGCGCGCCTGCCTCTGGTGCAGTGGATCCGGTTTCGATCTCCGGTACCGCGTGGGGAGCACTAACCCTCTTTAGGTCCTAGCCAATTGAGGGGCTACTTGATAAAGAAGTACAAGTCGCCAAGTCTTCATAACCGGCCGGAAGGGCTCGGGGCCCTGACCGACTCTCTCATATACTGTAAACTTTGTCCCGCCAAGGATTGTTGAGCTAGAGATTTTTATTTTTTTTATTAAGGACACATAATAGTTATACACACTGATCTAAACCTGAAAAAATTGTCAGTACTGTAATATAAACATCACATAAACCATTACAATTGTAATAATATTTTTTTTATTCCACACTGTAAAGTACTTGGAGTATATTATATGTGAAAATCAAGTTCGTAGGTTTAAACCAAGGCATGTTATATTCATGTAAATAAATACGCAGAATTTTTTTTTCTGGTGTTCATTTAGGTGCCCTGTGCTCTTATCTGAAGAAACTTCTGCTCTAACGACTTTCAATTTACGTGAACCCAGGGAACAGTATTTCTCATAAAATGAGTGGATTGGTTTTTCAAAATTCTAATTTTATAGTGAAAATTAGTATTTAGATATAAATGTAAAATGAAAATGACTTTTCTTTGAGGCGCAAACTCGCAAAAACTACAAGGTTTCGATATAGGGCTACAACAATTTGAATTGGAAATGTTTGTAAATAGTTATAGGCTATACAAAGAAGAAGAAGAAGAAGAAGAAGAAGAAGAGAAATAAAAACCACTATCGGTCTCTCACGTTACTGCTGCCACCTTGGTGCGTTCTGCAACTCTTTTAACGTACGAAGGGTTACCTACTTACCCCGATTCCGGATGAGCTGGGCCACTAGTATAACACCTCAAGGCGTAACAAGCCTCTGATTGGAAGTTGTGTTGACCAATTTGTCCTACCAACCACCATTAAATGTTGTGTCTTCATAACAGAGACTTTGCCTCTGTGCAACCGCCTTCGTTCGTGGCAGATATTTTGGAGGCCATTTTTGAAATGGTGCACCTCTGCCTCTGCCTTTAATTTCAACTGTAAACTAAATTTTTTCGGAAACGAGTTGTTGTTACCTTAAAACCTAGCTAGCGATCTAAACTTCTTTTCCAAATAATTAGGTAATATAGGTAATAAAATGACTGTTTGGAATTTTGATATATATTTTTTTAAAAATAATTAATGTAAGAATGAGCTCTTTTTATGACATTCTTATACTTTGGAGTGTTAAAGTTTTTTAAGAAAAAGTTCACTATAAAATTTCCTTCCTTTAATTTGTTACAAAGGTAATAGATAACATTTTAAAAAAACCAATTCTGTTGTATATTGAACTGAAGCCCAAAACTGTCTGACTGTTTTTCGAATTACCTACCCGTTGTATAAACACACCCATAATTTTTTTTCACTTTATATTAGGCTATGTAAAAAAAATTTGTAATGGGCAGAGATATGTGTAAATGTTTACAAATATGACTCAAGTTTTCAAAGTAAACACCTGATTTCGACAGAAAGCAGCTGTTGTTTGAGGTACAGGACTCCAAGGAGAGTATTCCCATTGCTTGGCTCCCAGCAGCTATAAGGTTATCTATCCTGCGTTGGTTCCTCTTTTTATTTTAATGTGGCTTTATACTCTGCGGGATTTCCCGACTAAGGAAAAAGGTGAGAGGGGATTGTAAAATGCTGCACCCCCGGGCCACCCCCGCTATTTTTCTCCCTTTCATGTGTTCCTTGCACAAAGTAAACTAACATTACCCAGTTATGCAGATGAGGGGTCTATTTGCAAGGAACGGGACTTTGATCAAGGTATTCCTCCATCGCCATATTGAACTCGTCTGCATTTAAAAACTGTTTATCGCAGGTTGATGGCGGCTGTCTAGTTTTTGGCACAAAAGCGCTTGTGTGGACGGGGTTCGAATTGGATATTATCAAGGGAATGCAGAACCCCTGCAAAAGCAATAATTTGCATTCCTTGCATAGAATATGACACACCCCAGTTTACATTGTTGGACACTGCTACTAAAATCTGTTGGTTAAATTTCGCTTTTATGAAAACTTTTCACCGTTTGCGCAAGCATTTATTTATTTAGCTACAGATACACCCTCGCACATTTTACATGCCTGAGGGGCTGAAGGGATGAATGGTTTAGCTAACACATGGACGAGGGTTATCCACAAAGGGCGATACGTGCGTTTGGGAGAATGCACAAGTCGTAAATACCCACGAATACTACACATTGTTAATATATTACTAATGTGCCAATTGTATGACAATATCGGAACTTAGATCTACAAAGTAATTATTCGAGAAGTGCAGGGTTTTAATGGACTCCGGGACTGAGAAATGACCGAAAAATTATCAAATTGACCGTTTTTAGGTTATGCATACAAATGTCCCTAAACCTTCAGTCAACGGTTTGAAGTGACATTTGTTAGATTCCACCATTTTTAAAGGCTTTAAATGCTATATGCGCTACATTACATAAATGATCCTTTTCTGTTTGAATTTTCGGCGGTATTTCAACAAAATATGGGCCAAAAGGGCTCAAAAACAATCAATTCAGCGGGAAAATATGGTTAAGCTATGAATATGAGCAGAGAGACTACTAGACAAAAGAGAGACGGTGGGAAAAACAGATAACGACTCATAATCATGATGGGTGTGTGTAGAAAAATTGTTTTTTTTCTCGACTTTACATTTTAATACATTATCTGTTCAAATACGCATTAAATTTTATGCTATGCTCCTAGAATTTTTCCAGCACGTCCTCCATTTATACGACTTCAACTTCAATCGCTGATTTCAAAATCTGAAAATTTTTTTATCTTTAAAAAAACAAATACACAAAAAAGTTATAAACAATTTTTTAATGTCCATCAAAGCAAAGAAATTAATTACTTTAAAAGTACTCATTTTTTTCCTGCCATAGATTGACAGAGTCTGTTTACTAATTAGGGCTTATCAAATAATACAATAATAAAATAATACAATAATAATACAAAATAATACAGAGTGGATTTGTTTTAATTCAAGTATAAGCAAGTTTAGCCTTCAAGACTGTTAAAGTTACAAACACCATAAATACCAACACAGGGGAATCTCGGAAGAGAGCCCATTTGGCAACTCACTTTGAACGACATTAAAAAATATAATTTAAGTGGAAATATGATATATGCTTCAAACAATTGAGCATATTCTTCTTATATAACTAGGTGAGAGTTAACACAACTTTATAGGATAGTCATGAAATGTCAGCTTGACAAAGTTTGTGTTATGCCAACGTAACACACACGTGTTATTTAAATCAAAACCACTAAAGACATCTACGAGAAAATAAGAACGCAAGTGTTTCCATGTAAAGGATATTTTGTGTTCAAGGTATTTTATATACATCTCCGCCTAGTAAGTTTAAACGGTGTAAAGATCTGTGTTTACCCTATTTTAGGAATTTTATTTAAGCTATCCATGAAGAGGTGCATGCGTGCTGTAAATTTTACAAATTTGTTTTATTCAGAGGACATTAAATTATGTATTTGATATGAAATTTCGAAATCGAAGTTTAAAAACCATCGCCACCGCCACATTATTATTATTATTATTATTATTATTATTATTATTATTATTATTATTATTATTATTATTATTATTATTATTATTATTATTATTATTATTATTATTATTATTATTATTATTATTATTATTATTATTATTATTATTATTATTATTATTATTATTATTATTATTATTATTATTATTATTATTATTATTATTATTATTATTATTATTATCATCATCATCATCATCATCATCATCATCATCATCATTATTGTTATTATTAAAGAAAAATGCATTATATACATTATCAGGGAAGGGGTTCCAGAACGCAAGGGACTGCGTTATCTGTCCGCAGTCGCCGGAGCGAACCGCGCTACCAACCAAACCTGAAAGATGCCAAGGGAGTGAAATGAAAACTGAAGGGAAAGGAATCCATAGAGGGGGAATTAATGCACCCCAGCATTCACCTAGGTGACAGGGAAACCACGGGAAAGCCCATGTCAGAGTGCGCGGCCACGGGGTTCGAGCCCGCGACCTTCCGCAGACCTGAGTTACCCCACTGCGTTTGGATCACTTTTCTTCTTAAAACACGCTTTCCTTCAAATAGTCCCAGAACTTGGTTTTTCATTAGAGAAGGACAGGGGTTTACCCATCCCTGGGAAAAACGGGAGTATTATAATCAGAAATTCTGGGTTGGGGTTGGTATGTGCGCACTGGCTGGCCCTCCAAGAGAACCTCTAATGAAGCGCTAATGAGGAGTGGCTAGTGTAACCGCTCTTTTTATTTTGCCTTGCTAGCACTGATTGTGGCCACATCAAATATATATGGCTCGTACGTGTGTATGGGGATAATACAAGTCAGGTAGGAAATCGATACTATTCTACCTGCAGCAACTCGCGGTGTGCGGATACTTGCCATTGTCTGCAAGAACAGGAATATCCAGCCCGACAGTACGTATTTCAAAATAATCTGAAAATACCATCAGTCAAAACAAAGGATGCGAGCATAAAACGGAATGGAGAAGCGAAAAAAATAAGGGAATAATGCTTTCATTCCCAATTTTTGATATGTTGATACAGAAACATGCGATTTTATGTATTGTAGGTTATCAACATCTCTTCATTGCCAATTAATAGTGATTCTGCAAATTCATAGTGTAACGTCGGCCGCCTATCCCTCAAAGAGACACTCAAAGTTAAGCTACCTCACACCACTGTGTGGCGAGTAAACAACTAGCGATGGAGCGGGCCGGAACAGTCAGATTATTCCATACTGTAGGACAAACTCTTCGTGGGCTGGGCTTGTTTATCAGAAAGGTGAATTTCGAGAAAAATCCGTGCTACATCATTCTGGCCTATATAAGCTAATCGAGACGGCAAGAGAAGCCAGTTTTATGGCACGAGGCAGTGAGTGTTAAACGAGACAGCTATCAGCAGTTTTAAGCGTTTTTTTTGTACATCAACGTTTTCCTGCATAATGTCATACTGGAAGATGAATGAATGAAATTAATGGCATGGTACTCAAATGAACCTGAAGTCTATAGAGCTTTAAGCTACCCAACGTTCGTCTTCTTAGTATAAGAGAAAAGCTCGGAAAAGAACCTTATTCGAATATCTCACCCTAACCAGATTCGAAGTCGAGACCTCTTGAGGTAGTCATACTAGTACCACACCACAGAGGCGAGCGTTACCTGAGAGAGAGATAGTGTAAGTGTGTGTGTGTGTGTGCGTGCGCGCGTGTCTGTGTGTGTGTACTATCCGAGACAATTTTGTACATTTTATTGTCGCGTTGGAGTTGTTACTGTGTGAAGCAGTTTCAGTGATTGTGATCGCAGAAGTCAGCCCTTAGAGAGAATAGAAAGACATGTTGTTGTAGTGTTTAACGCCCGCTTTTACTACTACGGCACCGCAGGCGGGTATAGAAAGACAGTGAAGTACTTTTAAGGTTACGAGAGGACACAACAGACGTGAGTTGTAAGGCTACGACGAATTGCAAATTGTGTTAACAATGGAAAAGAGGATTGTGTTTTGCGATTCAATTTTAAGGGAAATAAAGTGACAGAAAAAAGTAACTGAAAGTTTGATTTGTCTTAATAAAAATATCACTACTGCCTTTACAGCTTGGTAGTAGTGGAAGGAGTGAATAAATTGCCTTAAAACTCTGATGTCTTACATTCGTGCGACACTCTCTAGCCATCCTCGTTTATTTTTGCGTCATCCATATACTTTTGAACCAACTTTTGGTGTTCGAGGTATATTGTTCACGGACAGACAGATAGACAGACAGACACACACACACACACACACACACACACACACACACACACACACACACACACACACACACACACACACAATCTATGGATCTTTTTCTACAATTTTTTTTTCAGAAGGCCATCTCAAAATAAAAATAAAAATGATTGTATTTAGAGGACGTCAAAATATGTATGCCCGGAGAAATATCGATATCTGACTTTTGAGAGGAAGTTTTTCTTTTACCTATACAATTAGATGGCAAGTAAATGATTAAATAATGGCGTAAAATAGAAATGGAAACATTAAAAGTGAAACAACGAAACAAAGATTACAAATAAAGCTGCCTAGGAAGGGAGAGTGACACTACAATAGGAAAATAAGATGAAGAGAAAACCAAACAAAACTTTCATGAAATGGCAGCAGCAGCAGCAGCACTTTTGTGAGAATTTGTTTTAAAAGCGCTTCAGAGTGTTTATCCAGAGTTGCGGCAAGGGCATATTTTACCACTTCACTCTAGAAGTGACCGTCTAATTGGTTCAAGTTCTCGCTTGCATTATTAATGGAATGTTTTGAAACGAAAACAAAACTGCAATTAAGTTAACCTCAATTAAAACACACGAGAGCCACTATTATACAGCATAACGTACACATTGCTGTTGTTAGTTTGGTAGCATTGTGTAACCGCGCCGTTTCAAAAGTGGGGAGGTTTGAAACCCTTTGGGCAAATTCTGCTACCGTGATGAGTGAATTGTTCAACACATTATTAAACAAATTAATTAACAGAATAGTACGCATTCAAATAAACAGGTAGCTTTAAATTTCCCCATTGCTACTGTTAAGAAAACAACGAACTTATTCATAACCGAATTGTTTACCTGCCCTCACAAACACTATTTCTTTTAATTTTTTAACTGCTTAACCTCATTTCAATATTTTGGTTACATCGTGATGATTACTCGGCTCCAAATGACCTAATTGCCAATCGGGGCTTAAAACCCACCAACCCTCCCACTCAATACTCATTTGCATTTTTCAATACGTTTGTATTTTTTTTTTACTTTCTCTAATTATTTGAAAACTTCTTATTAATAATTCAAGTTAGTAGTGTTTTGTGTTGAATATTATACCAAAATTTGCATTATTTTTGCACGCATTTTTGGGTAAAATTAATACACATAGACATTATTGAAACTAAAATTAACAGGTAAGCAATGTTGTAATATTATTATCTAAAATTTCTCTAAATTAAAACATTCATTATCATCATCATGACATGTTGCTATGGCCTAACTGTGCAACAATGGCACAAAGTTCTTTGTGCTTTAAATTTATTGCAGCGGCTTTGATAACAGGAAATGTTACCTTGTGTGATTGTAGCCCCACCGATTGCATTGGCGTACAGCTTTCTTTGTTTCTGCTGATTATATTTATTTTGTAGTATTGTTACAAGTTGATTTCAAAGGAAGCCAGTTATTAAATTCGTAAGAATTAGATGTGACTTCTTCTATTGTTATCAAAATCAAAGTTGAAAACACCAGCAGTAATGAGTCAATGACTAAAAAAACTTGTTTTTCTAAGCAAAATATTAAAAAAGTAGATGTTTCTCTTTTATGCTTAAAAATTCTCAAAAATATGAACAATTCCCGGAAAAATAATCTCATATACAAGAATGCATGGAAATAAATTTGTTCTGTAATTGAACCAGTGTATTTAAAAACAGTAACACATGAAATATTAATAACAAAATATAAAAAAATTAGCAGAAACATTTCAAGAGCTATTTTACTACAGTAAAACTGAAAATAAATATAAATGTCGTAGTTTTAGATGGCAAACACACAAGTATCAGTTCATTAATACAGAATTGTGTGTTCCAGAGAGAGAAAGAGAGAGAGAGAGTATAGAAGGAACATGTGCATGCTCCATTACGTTGGTAGTAATGTATTAATTACGAATGTGGCATGTTTGAGGTCTGTGTTTCCCAAGGCCTCCTGTGCAGAATCTCTCTTTTGTTTGGGATTTACGGAAGGGTAATCCATTACGTGTGGAGAGAGGGAGGGGGAGGGAGGGGGATCTGCAACAGCTACCGGAAGCTGAGTGAGCCAAGATTCGATAGAGGGTGGACAAATAGCTGGACCACTTGGCAGCTCACGTACCGTTAATTACCTCACTGCACTGAACGACACTTCCCAAAATTAAAGTAACGCAAATACCTACCTCGTTTTTTGCAAACCTTTTCACTCTCAAAGACAATTTTATGTATTATATTGCAGTTTTTATCCTTAATGGTTCAATAAAGAAGTATTTTTTTCCTCTATTACCTACAGTAAGTAGAGGAAGCATTGTATTGCACCAAAAATTCATACCGAGTTTTGAGACTCGCTGAATCCAAAATAATTTAGAAAAATACATTGATGTATGTCTGTATGTGGGCGCACGTCAATCTGCGAACAGTCTAACTCAAAAACGGACGCCTGATGTGAGAACGAGGAAGCGGATGGTATGAAATGATGGCGAAAGATGCCAGGAAAGGTGATGATGGAGCAAATGGTGGAATGATGCTGGGGCAAACCGGAGAACCCGGACAAATCCCGCCCCTGCACCAGTGTGTCCACCGTATATACCATATGCGGACGCCTGGGATTGAACTCTGGTAGCTTTGGTGAGAATCACGGTGTCGCCCTGATGATTTCATAATAAAGAGAAAACAATTAATTAAAACTATCTACAACGGCATTAAAAACATAATTACACATGTTATATATAATGTATTTAATTGTTGCGCTGTTTTTTGTGAGATGTTCAATAAAATGTTTTCCTCTATTACATTTCAAAGGCTTTTAAAACAAATAACGGGCTATAACTGGCTGAATTAAATAACACCAGAATGATTCAATTAAACTTTTTGAATTTTATTTGGAATGACTGAAGGGGAAATGCCCTTTAGGAATATGACTTGGGGCGAAGGCCTAGCAGATAATTAAACTGCTCCCCTCTCAGTTACATATACGCGCGTGATATTTCACTCAGCAAACTTTGGAGACATGCCTTCAATCGCCTAGGGCTTAACACAAAATTGATTTACAGTGGAGATCATACGTACTGGACTGGCAATGCGGTCATACACACAGCCAGCAGGAATTCACCGGGCTTATGGTAACATAACCACATAAGCCATTATCAAACGTAAATGACGAGTATCAAGCTCAAACCATAACAAAGCTGCTTTATGAGTTTAATCGCCCCCTAAAAATCAACATGACCGGTAACCTAGATACCTACCTGTAATTTGCTATTTTGATCATAAATATCTAGCTTAGTTTGGATCCAACCAATGGATCATTTCCAATGTTTCAGCTGAATATTATTCCTCATTCAAATCCGTCCATTCATCCATCAAATTTACCATCAGCTGATTTTAAACACCTCTTTCACTTTTTGTTGGTTGTGACTGAAGTTTCAACACATTCAACATTTTTCTTGATTAATATGTACTAGAAAGAAGAAATATTTAGTAAAAATACTTTGATAAGAATAAGTAGATAAAGGCATGTTTTCTAAGGATGGCCTTTTCTCGCAATTCTATTGAAAGTGTATTGAACTTTAAGAGGAGTTATGGAAGTTTTCAATAGAAAAACAAAGATATGTGATATTTTGTTTTCATTAATAAAGATTCTTCGCTTTTTCTCTATTTAACAATGGTATAATCTTTTACTCCGCCAATTTTAAACTTACAACGTTCATTTAAATTTCAGAGTGAAGAGAATTTAAATATCCATTAAATTTTATTTTCTTGTTCTCAAAAAAAAAAAAAAAAAAAAAAAAAAAAAATCTGTTGCATAAAGCTTCCTTGTGATACAGCTTTAGGTAAGACTGTTATAAGATTTGCAATCTAAGCTTCTTAGTACTGTCACAAAATTACAAAAATTACAAAATTAGTGTATTGAACCACTTCGGAGATATTCTTTGTTATTTCTGCGAGCTTTGCAGTACTTACACTTTTCCCAAATGTAAGTTCGTAATTATTCACTTTTTTATATCTTAGCGATGTGCAAAGGAAACAAAATTTCAAAGCCTTCATATAACAACGAACTTTAAAAGAGTTGACTATCGCTCAAAGCCTACTGTAGGCCATGACAATGCATTTGATTTTCACGTTACTGTTATTAGGAACTGGTGATTATATTATACTTTATGACATATATACACATTTCTTGTTCGCTTAAGTTTAGAAGGTTTTCGATATATTAGTAAGAAGGTTTTTATATCCAGGAATAACTAATTAATATATTTTAATCAAAATAGCAAATGTAGAGTCATTTTTGAGTAAATAATGTTTTCCAAAAACTCCTTTCCTTGATTTGTGACCATTATAGAACGATCCTGTTGTAAGCATTCGTAAGGGGAGAAAGAGAGGTGAAAACATTGTAACGGAATGCCCTAGAGCTGGTGTAGGAAATTTTATTTTATTTTTATTTATCCTACAATAATCGTCTACGTGTATAAATAGGCAAGCACTTCTTTCCACTGGTCTAATAAATATGGACACAAATGTTGAAACCTCAAGGTTTTTAAACAAATGAATTGAAATTGCTCCATATCCTTAATTTATAATTTTTTTGGCTTTAAAATGTATACTTGAAATATTTTGGCAAGATATTTTCATAATTTGATCGCGTTTCTTCATCTTTTGCCTGCCTCTAGTTATACCTACGAACGCCTACAAACTCTGCACTCCCGCAGCACACATGTGGCGGAGAAGTTGCCTGCCAGTAACGGGTAACACAAATGTTATGTACCATATGCCTGGGAGCAAAGCTAACAGTGGTAAGAGAGAGCTATAAAGCAGGTCATGCAACAAGGATCGATTTTATTTAACAACGGTGTTGGGTTCTGCATCTTTTAGGAGATTCCATCGATTACTGGTGTGGAGGTTTCTATAAATCGAATAATCTACCGCTCATTTACCAACAAAACGGAGCAGATGTTGCAGAATTATTTTCTTCCGCAACTTTATGCAACACGGTTACTAATGTAGACGCAACGGTTCATGCAAGATAAAGCTTGTTCTTATACAGCAAACGCTTCGAATTTCCTAAACGATCATTTCGGGCACCGTATCGATATCCAGAACGTTTTCAGGGAGGTTCAATATGGCCGCCACACTGCTCGGATATTAATTGCTGTGATTATTTAAAGGAGATAATCTACCGCAACAAACCACGTAGTCTAAAACAATTGCGAGTGGCTATCACAACATTTTCCCTGGGAATAATATGATAAGAATTTAACAATCCGCTTCACATCACATAGCAATGATATTACGATCGATCTGCCTTTTCCTGCGTTTATAAGTAGCTGCCTTTAACATAGGACTGGCAATTATAAATTATTAAATGATTAAACACACATCTCTAACATTTATAACGAACAAAGTTTTAATACTGGTATAAATTATACTTGCACCTGTACATACACTATTTATCACTCTCCTGAGGTTGGCTTTCCTGAAATTTGATTTTATTGCTATTTGGGAATCCAGATTCTATAGAATTACTCTCATGCAGGTAAGTTGTGCTGGGTGGCTACGAAGTACATCACCAGCCGCCACTGATACTGTGGTTAATAGGGAATATGATATATGATATGGAGTGAATATTTTACTGCAATTGGTGACAACGTTGAATGTAAGTTATGAAAAAATTATATCGAGGACGTTCTTACTTCGACTGTACCTGCCTCCTCTGCGTTGTGATCATCTGACGGACTGAGTCCTCCTATTTGCTATAGTCCAAACCCTGCAACTTTTTGTTTCCTGTATGAAAGTTCGGTCCCTAGTTATAGATACCAGACAAGCCGCCACTGATGGAACCTACGCGTATGGCCAGTAGGAGATACACACTAGTACTTGCTGATTTCTCACTCCAGCGCCTCCGTACAGAGAGGGGTTGTGTTAGCTATGGCGGACCCTCCCCCATCGTCAAGCAGCTGATTCAGGAATATTTTAAAATACGTGAGCCGCAAGGGTTTTTTTTTTCCCGCATTGGGCTATGAGCCAACGCTACAGGGGGTGTGAAGAGAGAGGGATGTGGCTGTCGATACTGATAAGTGGAGACTAGTTCGTTATAACAGGGGTGTGAAACCCTCTTATGTGTTTAATTATACACTGCATATGTGTATAGATGCTACCACAGTCATTGCTGCTTTAATAAGAACAGACCACGTGTATACCCCAGGATATACATTGGGTTTTGTGTACAACTGCTTGTTTGCCAGGTTGTATTGCACTTCTACTCATACCAACTTCTGCACACTCTTTTTTAATTCTTTTACTTCTCCTCTGGTTAATTGCAATAGGTAAATGGAGCTTAATATTCTATTCAAAGTTTCATTATCGAGAGTTCACCAGAAACGTGTGTCTTGATGTGAATCAAAGAAATGCTTTTGGGACCCCCCTCCTCCTTCTCTGTTTTTACATGGAAGACTCGAAAGCGATAAGTGGAAGAAATACCAAATTTGAAATACAAGAATGCACCCTCAACCAGAAACAACCGTATAAACTAATATTTTTCACTAGTAATATAAGACGTTACGGGGTGCACTCAGCCTCATTAGGTCCCTGAGGGACCAATTGAGTAGCTATTCTGATAGAAAGGTAGCATCCCTAAAAGGTCAAGTAGTCGGGGGAGTCGGCGTGCTGACCCCCACCACCCCCAACCTGCACTCCTGCGTGGCCTTAGCGCCGGCTGGAGGACACAGCGGCCGGACAATGAGGGTAACTTCTGCATAGAGAAGACGCCCTAGGGGGATATAAGACGTCTGCCCTAACTCATAAATTCTCTAGTGGAGCGAGAAAATATTTTGATTGTTAGTCTGTTATAATGTGTAGTAAATTGTTTCTCAGCGATTTATGCTGTACAGTTGACGTCAAAAACAAACAAAAATCTGATCTGTTATACTTACATGACTACCTCTACTCTTGTACTAACTATTCCTACAAACACTTATATCTTTTTCAGGTCAGCACAGCGAAGTATTGCTTTGCTCCTTACTGTGGCGTTCCGTCATACCATCAGCCGGTGCAGATTTGCCGACCCCTGTATTTAACTATTTATATAATGCTCCTATTAATTATACTTCAGCTCGTGTTTGGAAAATCACTTAACTCATATCTGGTCAGTATAACAAAATAACGAACCACTGTTCTGAAAACTAACTGAGCATTATCTCATTCATTTTCAAACTGCATGATTTCTATATTCATAGTATACTCTAAGCTTATATTTTATAAACATTGTGAGGAAGATAGGAGAAATAATTGGACCAGTTGCCTCTCATCAAGGCGGCCGCGGTTGGATCTCAGGGATTGCATGAGGGATTTGTGATGGCCAAAGAGGCGTCTGGGGAAGTTTTCTCGGGGTTCTCCGGTTCCCTTGGCCATTTACATCAATTGATCCATATCATCTTTCCTAGGACCTATTTTTCCCTCGTTTTATATCATCTCCCTCCTCATTCTCATACCAAGCTGCGAACTGATCACTCTATGACCTAGGTTTATGGTTCCCAACGGGTGGTTCGCGAATCCCTAGGTGTCCGCAGACAATATCTTAGGGGTCCACAAAATGTCGTTGAGAAATTAAATTATTTTATATTTTACTTGACTTGCAGTAGCCATTATCCTAATCTAACTCCAGCGTCAGTTCAGCTTCCCATTTACTTTAAGTTGGAAACTGTTCATACATGTTTCTGCCATTGAAAACTTTCTTCAATGCGGCACTGCTTGTCAAATCTACAAGTTGATCTTGCACCTCTTCTGAGAGAGACTGAATTTTTTTGATTTCTGGGAAGCAGAACGGATTTCGAATCCAACCCTCATCAGGATCTGGCTCGGGGAAGTATTCCACAAAAATGGCTGCTAAAGGTGCTTAATAATGCTTTCCTTTGTTTCTAAATGCCGACGGAGTTTTTCAGACTTCGTACACTCATCAGATAGGCTTCTGTAGCAAATAACACATTGAGGTTAAAATTCATGTTCAGATACACTATGTGTAAAATCAGTGTCCAAATAACCACTGTTGTATTTCCTAATTTTCAAAGTAGACCTACAAATACTGCTCTTACACGTAGAAGGGTTTGATTCAACAGACAATGACTTATTCGCTTGCAGGCTTACATCAAATAACTCCTGATTCTCTTCGTCAATCACCTTTAAACAATCTACTTTTCAACCAACGATCTATATTCAATTGCTGTACCTTGCCGAACAAAATAATTCTTGATAAATAATTATAAATACACGTAAATAACACGATCTTTGACAAAACTGATATTGCGATGAATAGGCAAACATCAAAATGGCCAGCCATCGATAGATATGTCAAAACATATACTACGCACTATCTAAAGGAAATTGGCAAAACTGCCACTAGTACGTAATATTGCCGCTAGATTGAGCTAGTGCCAGTTAACTGTAAAATCAAATATAAATTACTTACTAATGTAACTAAGAGTATTATGCCTATAATATTTATCTACAGTTTAAGAATTTAAAGGATCCTTGTCAGTATAGCAACCGCTGAGGGGTCCTTGAAGACATTTTGTTGGGAACCGCTGATCTAGGTTTATCCGCTCCTCGACAGGCATCTGACCAGACGCACCTACTTGTAAGTCCTGTGTGGTGTAAGCCCTCCATGCATGAAGGCAAATATAAAGAAAAGAAACCCAGAAGGCTAAATTGTTTCTTATTATAACATTGCCATCTATGTTTTTAAAACATTTATCCGAGTGTAATAAATGTAGATCATATTGTGACACATGCCAATGTCTAGTTACATATTCTGTCACTTTATTTTCTTTAAAATTGCACCAATTCAGTCCTATGTTTTATCGTTAACACAATTCGTTGTGACCTTGCATACTTCAATATTCTCTCTCTGTCTCACAAACTGCTTCTAGCGATGCACTCACATATACTCAAACAGGCTTAGCTAAAACTGCTGTCTCATTCATCACTTAAAGGGTAAGTGCAAAACCTAGCTTCTATCAACATTATATTCACTTACGTAGCCAAAAATGGCGTAGCACGGATATTTTTTTTGATACACCTCGTAAACAAGACGGGCACGTGAACAGTTTCTCGAACAGTCTGGAATAGCTTTTTTCTTTTGTTCTGACCGCTCCATTGTCTTCAGGCCGCGTGTGCTGCGTGGTAGCTTGATCCTGACTGTCTCTTTTACGAAAATCGGCATCATAATATTCTTAATTCGGGCGTATCAGATGCAGGTATCACATTCGGTATCGCTGGTAGGAAGGGTAACTAAATGATTTGCTGGAGTCATTAGTAGCCTTCATATGCCTTCTCTATGAAGTAGGATGGAAGGAAGTCATTATATTCCTTCTAATATTTGTTTCACAGAAGCATTAATAACAAAAAGGTCTCATGGCATTTTGCTCTTTGATCAACCGATTTCGAAAAAATAAATGGTTTTTGTTCCAAATTGGATGCGTAATTCCAATAGAATGTACGAAGATAACAGAATGTTACTTGTAAGATGCGTAGACTAACATTTCTGACATAGCTTCGGTAGTAATTATGGGACATCACACAGGGTTTCGAAAAATTCATCACTGAAAAGAATTGAAAGAATACTCTCAGCAGCTCTTTCTGACGTGAAATAATTCGACAACGTTGCGTTGAGGTTGCTTAGGGAATTAAACTGGTTTGTGGATGTAAACAGGTCGAGTGCTATGTTTTGGAAGCTAACGCTTGTGATTGGCCTACACCCGCACAATAAACATAGACGGAGACGACAGGTAATTTATTTACGTTCACGATACGCGTGGTAGCGCGTTTGTTTATGTACTGACCTAGTGAAAGTGACACACACATAATCTGCAGTGTTGCCAGGTTGTTTTCTACAAAACTAAAATATCTCCGTAGGAAATGGTCAGAGACAAAAACGTAAGATACAGAAGGTGTTCCAAATACCAAGGTCTATCATAGGTTTAAATTAATGTGATGACTTCCCTCCCACCCTGTATACCCTACAGGAAACACTGGGATGTTAGTGATGTGCAGCGCTTTACCGTTAAGTATAGCTTTGTAATGAGCTGAGCTAATCTCGCCAGAAGCTCGTAAGCTACATTGCGGACCTGCACTGTACAACTGCTTCAAATATTAAAGAAACCTTTCAGAGGCAAAATAATTAATTATTCTTTTTCCATTTGCAAACACACTCTTAAAAACCAAAGCCCTAAGGGAACGTATAATTGTTTGCATGCAGATACAAAAACGAAAGCAAGCACTGACTACTAAGTCCTTTTGAGTTCTTTTTATAACGATTTTTTTTTCGTGAAATGGATATCAAGCCTTTTCGTTTTCTTTTATAAAGAAGTTGAAATGTAAACAGTCTTTGAGGTGGGAGCGGCTGGTTGTATCGTTTCCTTGGAAACGCTCACAGTTTTGATTAGCTTTCTGGTACAAGCGTTTTCTTTAGCGATGTGAATCATAATTCTAGGTCTTTGAGTCAGTAGAACTGGGCAGATATAAGAGGGAAGAATTTTACTCTGTGTGTCCAGGCATTTTAAAATTTACATATAATTATTAAATTATCCATATCTAATAAGGTAAAGTTTTATACTGATAACAACTGTTTTCTTTCTTAGCTTTTATCCCTGTACTCCCCGTCATGCATATCCAGAATCTGATGTGTTTAATTCATATTATTTTTCTTCTATGTCCTCTACAAATAAAAGTCTATTAATAATGGATGAAGATACATTTTATTTATAATGAGACATCTATTATGACAAATAAATTCGGTTACGTTCAATGCCACTTTATTTCTATTCTAAAAGTGAATCACAAAACAGTCCTCTTTTTATGTTAACATCTTTAATTCATTGTGACGTCACAACTTAAATATTTTCTGTCCTATCGTAACCTTGACCAAATTGCTCACAGTTCTACTACTCTTTCTGTGTAAAACAGTTGCTGACGATACACGCACTCAAACTGTGTTAACATGACTGTATGCAGCACACGCTAACTACTAATTAAATTGCCCTAACACTGGCTCGCTCACTCGCTTATATAGCCGAGACGAAGTACCGGCGAATTCGCTGGAAAGTACACCTTTTCTCGAGAAGCTTCTCGCAAACAAGCTCGGCATGTGAACAGCTTCTGGAACAGTCTGGAATTGCTTTGCTCGGAGTATTTCATTGTCGTCGGGCCATATATTTACAAGCAGTGGTGTGAGGTAGTTAATACCGAGTTTCTCTTTGAGATGGCAGCCGGCGGGCATAAAAAAGTATTATTAAAATATAACTTGATTCTTGATAATTTCAATTCAAATTTTCACATTTCATTGTAGCATACAGTAGGTAAAGTCATAGTCAGGTTTTTAAAGAGCATGTGTCTATGGTACGGGTTTGAAATACCACACTCTTTACATGACCACGAGAAAAAGAAAAAGTAACAAATATCGACTTCCCATTTGTAAAAATTACTTGAAAAAATAAAGAACAGTAAGTAGTATATCGGAAATAATATAAATAATAGACTTGATATAACCATGGACTTTTTAAGAAATTTACATTTTTTTGTGTGACAGAACTTTGTTTACCTCTTAAAATTAGCTGATTATCTAAAAGTCATTCAGAATGAAGATTTTAGAGACGGAGCATTTGTTGGAGCCATTTTTGAGAAAATAAGAACTTTTGGAAAATTTTCCATGTAAAGTGGGTTTGGGGTGAGAGCTCTTTTAAGAAAATGTTCCCGTTGCACCCTTGGAACATGCTGAACTAAAATACCAATTTTGATATTTAACTGGGTTTTAGTTTTTGAGTTAGACTGTTCACAGAAAGACACACACACACACACACACACACACACACACACACACACACACACACACACACACACACACACACACACACACACACACACACACACACACACACACACACACACACACACACACACACACACACACACACACACACACACACACACACACACACACACACACACACACACACACACACACACACACACACACACACACACACACACACACACACACACACACACACACACACACACACACACACACACACACACACACACACACACACACACACACACACACACACACACACACACACACACACACACACACACACACACACACACACACACACACACACACACACACACACACACACACACACACACACACACACACACACACACACACACACACACACACACACACACACACACACACACACACACACACACACACACACACACACACACACACACACACACACACACACACACACACACACACACACACACACACACACACACACACACACACACACACACACACACACACACACACACACACACACACACACACACACACACACACACACACACACACACACACACACACACACACACACACACACACACACACACACACACACACACACACACACACACACACACACACACACACACACACACACACACACACACACACACACACACACACACACACACACACACACACACACACACACACACACACACACACACACACACACACACACACACACACACACACACACACACACACACACACACACACACACACACACACACACACACACACACACACACACACACACACACACACACACACACACACACACACACACACACACACACACACACACACACACACACACACACACACACACACACACACACACACACACACACACACACACACACACACACACACACACACACACACACACACACACACACACACACACACACACACACACACACACACACACACACACACACACACACACACACACACACACACACACACACACACACACACACACACACACACACACACACACACACACACACACACACACACACACACACACACACACACACACACACACACACACACACACACACACACACACACACACACACACACACACACACACACACACACACACACACACACACACACACACACACACACACACACACACACACACACACACACACACACACACACACACACACACACACACACACACACACACACACACACACACACACACACACACACACACACACACACACACACACACACACACACACACACACACACACACACACACACACACACACACACACACACACACACACACACACACACACACACACACACACACACACACACACACACACACACACACACACACACACACACACACACACACACACACACACACACACACACACACACACACACACACACACACACACACACACACACACACACACACACACACACACACACACACACACACACACACACACACACACACACACACACACACACACACACACACACACACACACACACACACACACACACACACACACACACACACACACACACACACACACACACACACACACACACACACACACACACACACACACACACACACACACACACACACACACACACACACACACACACACACACACACACACACACACACACACACACACACACACACACACACACACACACACACACACACACACACACACACACACACACACACACACACACACACACACACACACACACACACACACACACACACACACACACACACACACACACACACACACACACACACACACACACACACACACACACACACACACACACACACACACACACACACACACACACACACACACACACACACACACACACCCTCACGGAATTTTTTTTTTCTCAGATGCGTTACCTTAAAGAGGCTGCTTCAAGAAAAAATGTATGTAACTTTTACACAGTCAAATGGGAAACGTTTTTGTTTTATCCGTTCCGCCTACACTCTTCCAAGGACGAAGGTGGAAATTCAGCATGGGGCGTCTTAAGTAAATATCTGTTGGTGTACGTTTCCAGTAAACCTCGCCTTGTTAAACAATGAATACCCTTAGGTGCCCTGCTAACTGCCTTATCCTAGATTAACTGTGTGACCTGAAGGAAATTTACTTATCTCTATCTCTCCAACTTGCGTCAATACACCAAAGGTGCCCCATTTGGCTGCTGGCTTTTCACCTCAGTAGGTATCTCTCTAACTAATGAAGCTAGCTAGCACCCTAACTTCCATCTTCAAGGGTATCGTTGCACTTCCCACATCAAAGATGAGATTAATCTTTGATATTCATTGCAAAGTAGCAGCATACGTACGTTAATGATACACGCATTTATTGGTTTTTTGTGCGAAAAGAAAATCTAAGCGAATAGTCTCAGGTGGTAGCGTGTGTGGCTTAAAATCGGCAGGTCACGTGTTCAAATCCGGCAGCTCAAATCTTTCATGGTTTCTTTCAGTTGCCAGGTAGACAGGATTGAATAATTAATAGTGTAATTTCTACCTACAAAAAAGAAATAGAACCAAGAGAGATGGCTCGGGCGGTAACGTCTATGACTCAATTTGAAGAGGTCCCGGGTTCAAATCCCATGGGCCAACCAATTTTACTGGGCTTTTTCGAGGTTTTCTTAATCGCCAAGGTAAATGCCGGATTGAATATTTAATACGCGGCGCTATGGCCGAGTGGAATTGAATGACTTATTTGTAGAGTGAGTAGAGAAAGAGATGTGAATGTGTTACCTAAAAGTGAGTAGAGAAAACACTGTGAATGTAATATGCAGAATTTCTATTTAAACATAGAGAACATGGTATGACTTATTTTTAAAGAGGGGATACATTTTTTTAAATTACGTTTTTTTAATAGAAAATTGTGTATAGAAGAGTGAATAGAGAAAGAGATGTGAATGTGTTACCTGAATTTGAGTAGAGAAAACGGTGTGAATTTAATATGTAGTATTTCTATTTCAGATATATATAAAATTGTATAATTTACTCATATTTTTATATGTAAAATAGCGTTTTTCAGTCGACACGAATATAAATAAACTGCGCGGAATATATATTGTAACAACAACTATGCACTTTATCTTATTCATTTACAACAGGTGGCTCATATAAGCGAATTAGTATAACTACGCTTATTAAAGTCTTTTTCTATTATACAATATTTCAGCTCTAACCTTTTTCAATACTCTGTTGCTAACTGTCCCCATGGCAAGGTTCTTGAAAACTAAGGAGTATTAATTTATATAGGGAAGTTTGAAGCCATGTCACAATATGCATATATACAAGAATTGTTCGTTTAAATATATAAAATTTAGACTGGATGCTACTCTAATGCCATCTGTCGTCATATGCACTGCACTCTCTGTGTGTAGGTAACGAAGCAAGATGGTATGGTACAGGGATCAGAACTAAAGGGCTAACTGTACGTAAAATAAATAGAAAACAGAAAATGAAATAGAAAAAGTTTAAAGTCCTGAATTTCTGTACGCACTCCTCTACGAACTATTCTTACAAAAATTTAGTATTGCACTCAATTATTGTTAGTTCATGTAAACCTTGAATTCACATTTACACGTAAAACAAAATTCCCATTTAAGAAAACTAAAACACATGTTTGAATATTCAAACTAATAACAAGTAAATCTCTCAGAAAACTATTAGCTCAAAAAAAGGACTCCAGAGGCAAATTGTGCCCGTTAGCGGGATTACTATGTTTATTTAATAACTTTTTTCTATCTCCTATAATTCAACAATTATACAAAAACCATTCATGATGGAGTATTTTAGGATATTTCCAGAAAATCCAAAATATATATTTATATGTGCACGAATATCTTAAACACATGGTACTCTAGTCAACACCATTACAGTGGGAATGCCAAAATTAACGAAAATGTTTCCTTAGAAGGGTACTTTTGGAGGGGAGCAATCCTTCTTTGGCATTCTTGGAAGAGAACAAACAAGTTCGGTATTTAACAGATGTTTCCTCTTTGAGAGAGAGATCGAGAGGGGGGGGGGGAGGTGCGTGCATATACCCAGAGGAGGAAAGATTCTGAGAAATCTCGAAATCAAATTTTTGGGTGGAGTGCGATACTTCCTTTTGTGTACTAAAGTGTACGTAACAGAGAAGTTAAAAATAGATGCTACAGGAATATAACTTTACAACAAAGGCCATGTAGGGGAACGAGGGGTGAGACGGGGAGCCGGGATACGATGGGGGAGGGTTATATGTCATAGTTAGAGTGCTGCCACCTTAGGAAAACGACGTCAACTTCATTAGCAGACAGAAGCCATTGTTTCAACATCGGGCAACCCCATTCCCACGTCGGATCCTGTGATATTTGGAAAGCACAATTTATACACTGATTTGCAATATTCTGTTACTTTTAAGGTGTTGTGCATTGGAGACTGTTCAAATGTTATATATACCTCTGAATACTACGTATTATTAGCTACAAAATGCCATGTATCAATTTAGTTTTCACTGAACAGTTTTTACCTAGAGCTAATGTAACACAAAGGCGCGTTGGGGGCATGACGCGGAGGGGAAAAGGAACAAACTCCGGCAGCAGAAGATACAGACGGGCTTTCTGAACAACAATTGCCAAAAGTTCCAAGAAGAAATACTTCGGCTATGGGAATCAAGCAACTATGTGAAACAGTAAAGCACCTGGAAAATCACCAGCTGAATAATTTTAGCTATTCCAAAATTGGATGAACACAAAAGAAAACCCTCCAGGAGAATGGAAAAACAGCTGTTTTAATTGAATCTCCTGACAATAATGAATTGTTTTGAAGGAATTAAAACAAAAGAATCGTCCACAACTTATGTGCCAAAACGAAAACTCTTCTCAAAGGACACTAAACAAACGAAGAAATAGGAGCACCTTACTGCCAAGGAAAGGTGAAGAGCTCTACTGATTTTTTAAACCAGTCTTCAGGCTCAAAAGATCATAAAATAAGTTTGAGTGTCAGCAAAGAAGATGAACAAAGTTTATACTGCTACGACTTCTCCCAAGAAGGTTGGATAAGCTGTGTTGCATGTGAGGGTTGGACTCACAACTCCTAAGTGAGATGCAAAGAGACGACTGTAAAATTTACAAACTCATGCTTTTAAACTTATTAATTTATTCATCAGTGATTTTTCCACAAATATTTAAAGCAACGTTAAATAATAATTATCTACTAATTAAATCATACTTGCTAAAAGTTTTAACCAAATAGTTACCACGTTTCTTATTTAAGTCCAGCAAAACAAAACATACATTAAAAAAGTCCCTCATTCAACTATTATTAACACGAAAACATGTTCCTAATATTTCTCAACAATGGCTCAAACTACTTTGAGTAAATATATTTACATGAACAGCAAAGTGTATAACTTGAATTTTCTGTACAGTGAAATCCCGATAACTCGATCTATTGTGGACTGAAAGGCTCTGGAGTTACCGAAATGCGAGTTTTACGGAATAAGGGCTCTGTTATTCACAGCCCATAGCATAACAGTGAAAATCACATAACTACATATTCTAACACACTATAGGAAACAAAGGTATAATATATTCTAAAATTTATTACATCCAAATTAATTCCTATTGCATTGTTAACTTGTGTTTTCTTCTCGTTCGAAATTTTCACCGGTAATAACAACTCAGCACATCACTAATAGTAAGACTGTAATCTTGGAAGCTGCACTATAACCAGAAATATATTACTCAAAGTTTAGCTTTCCATCTATAGGGGTATTATTGGACGTGACGAATAATCCTGCCAGGATCTGCGTGAGTGACATCATGCAAATTGATAATGGGGTAACGTCTCTATTTCCTTCCTTGAAATAAACATGTTACTGCGAAATTCGTTGAGTTGAGTCAAGTTATGGGGATTCTACTGTAAAGTCCTCTTCACGCTGAATTTTATCTAAGTGTTTTCGCATTTATTTTACACATAATACATTTAATTGTGTTAAAGTATTACAGAAATGGTAAGGAATTACTGCACCCTTGCAAAGTGCCCCAGTTAAACATGACCTGGAATCACAAGGTCGTTTACCTTTGTCACCGTGCCTTCAGATATTACCCAACACAACTCCACAATTTGAGTTCTGATCGGATTTAGCTTTCTGGCTTCCCTTTGAAATACTACAGAGAATCCCTACAGATGCCTATCTCACGAATTAATGTCCGGGCCATACTTCCAGGAAAATGTGCGACTTGACACAAAGATCAAAGCCTCCTACGTTTGCAGGCGTAGGCGGACTCCGTCCTACCATCACGTTTCCATAGGAACACCTGCCCACAGAAGTTTGGGAATAAAGCTGTTCTGCAACATTGGATTTTGAACACATCGAAGAAACATGGGCGGATGATTCCGTGGCTCGAAATCGTTGCCCACATAACTTCTGTCTCACAAGTCTCTTCCATACACCCATAATGGAAAGCTGTGTTGGTTCACAACGCCAGTTAGATGAAGGTAGGCGTCATCAATGAACCGCGGCCTCTTTTTACACTGGTAGTCTCCACTCCTGATCTATACATTCGGTCATTTTGAATGGGTACACGTGAAAATCTACAGATTGCATTTCTATGATGAGAACAACTAAAATTATATAACTTAAATAGTAAAATATCTATATACAAACAAAATTGGACAGCTTACATAACATGGATGTCAAATAATATAACTAAAATAGTTGCAGGATATAAACCTGAAGGGAACCGTAGTATTGGACAACCTAAACGTCACTTCTCTGAGCCGAAACAGGCCAGCCTGGTCTATCTTGCTGTTGATGATGATGAAATAAAAATCTGAGGGCAGAATTTTGTGAACTACTTGACTTGAGTACCCCAAATCAGTAACAGAAAACCTTGTTGATTTATTGTGACTTAGAGCCAACTCGCCGCCTCGATATTTGAAAGAGCATGGTCATCAGCGGTGCCTTTTCCCTCTAGGGAAGAGAAAAGCTCAAATTGTTTGAAAAATCGGTAAACTGTTTGCAAGAAGCACACTTTGTATCAGAGTGAGCACAAAAAGTCTGTGTTGTCTTACAGACATTCTTTTGTTTCCGCCGAAAGCAAAAAACGTCTACTTTTTGCTGAAGCCAACAGTCCGTTCTCCGCCATTGCACAAACTAGTGTGTTTGTGTTGTGTAATGGTCACCATCGACTTGTGATCTAATCTGTGGAAGTTACCACAAATCTGTGATTTTACACACAGTATTACCGACTGATACGGCATTTAATTTCACATAAATTTATTGCCATGCTAATTGAATCGAACTGAATTGAATTGTTTATAAAGATGAACGATCAATATGTTCTACTAATAAATCACCTGAAATAAGAAATGCTAACGGAGAGATTGTAGATAGCGTACTACGAGTATAATAAAAGGAAACGCTATAACAGAATCCACTGTGCACGCATCCCGCTGGTTGGAGGAGTGACACCTCTTCTCTTCTTAAACTTTCACAGTGGTGGATTAATAGTTTAGATCAGCGCGTTTGTTTCAAAGAGAAAAGAGGTAGTCATATTTTTACTATATGAAATCGGAATTACACAGAATAATTATAATCATGTGTGAATATATGAGAGTACGTTCAGACTCTGGCGTTAATATCTGTAACAGCAACATGCAGTTGCGCCGATCTCACTGGGTCCCCTCTGAACTAATACAGAAGTGATACGTGTTGTAATGCTGAGAACTTACACATGACAAAGAAGAGTAGAAAAGCAAAAGTGGTGCAGCAGAACTAGAGGTGTCATCAATGAGAAGTAGGTCATGGGAAAGTTGTCGCTTCAATCTTGTTGGCCGGCGAATTTGGACGCCGATGACATACGTCACAGCTCCTGAAACGTCGTGTAGAATTTGAACAAGGTTCGAGGAAGGCGCGAAGACGGCAGTTTTTTTAGACAAAGGTAAGAGTATTTTGTTGGTTCGTGGAACAGCTGTTAAGAGTGCGTGTTGCAGGGACAGTTTGGGATACGTCGCGTCGGAGTTAATCTCGTAACTATACACTTTATTGGAAAACTAATTCTTAAGACACTTACGGTTTCAAAACATAATAATATCCACAAACAGTTTGTAATAAAATAATAATTCATCATAAATGTATAGTGTATAGCAACATGTGATTGATTAATAACTTTAAGGAACTGAACAACTATGTTAGGTTGGTAAGAGGTGCAGAAAGAGCAGACTTTCCAACCAGACGCGGAAGAGAAAAAAGAGACTCGTGTGTGCTAAACAAATGCTTAGAGTAAAACGACTAAGTTATTCTAGGAATAATTTATCTCCACATGAAATAACTAAACATCTACGGTAGAATATTGCATAGAGTAGAGATGCCTTCAGAAGTACTTATGCTTTATTTAACTTCAACTCCCACTTCCTGTTTAATTATCAACATGTAGATAATATTAATGATAAAAATTTTCCTAGAAACAGAAATAGAGTAAAACAAATGCGTCTTGAATCAGCGACGCCAAAATTAGCCTGAAACTCATTGCAGTAAGAAAGAACTCGGAAACTAATTATAGAAAGAAATAAGTTGTTCTTGGTAGGAAGTAAGATAAATTGTTCAGTGTATGTGGAATAAAGCATTAAGAAGCTAATGTGATAGAAATCAGTAACAAAACAACTTTCTGAACAAAGACAAGAATTTAAGGGGTTATAAGCTGCTTTGTGTCAAAAATATAATTTAGTGACCGAGTGATAGGACCGTTCACCAACCACCTAGACGATCCGGGTTCAATCCCAAGGACCCACATGTAGTATTCGTGGTGCACCAAGCGGCGTTCTCCGGTTTCCCCCACCACTCATTCCACCAATTGCTCCATTATCATCTTTCCAATCATTCATTTCGCCTGCATTTCATATCATCCTCTTCCTCACTTACCAAGGTCAAATTCAGCGTGTTTATCACATGTGAGCGAAGTGTTGGAAAGTTTGTTTTTATGATCAGAAGGTATGGTAAATTGTCCAAAAGGCAGACTATAGGCCCAGGAAGGGGCAAAAAAAGAGAGGTGTACAAGGTGCTTTAGATGTTGATTCATTATTTAGTAATATACTAATTTTTTAACCCTTTAAGGGATGGTGAATGCAGCTATGATCTTTTTTGTAAGAAGGTTTATTAAATATTTTTAGAAAAAAAGCCATAAAATAGTTTTTGCTATGAAATATTAATAAATAGATAAAGCAATAATGTGTTCATATGCAAAGGCTCATTGCTGTACAATTGGTAGTTTCCAAGTAAATGGTAAAACTAACATTGCAGAGGATTTGCTAACAAACTCCCCTTAAAATAAAAATTTATTGTTACACAGCAAGGGTTATTTATGTATTAATCTTCGTTTACTGGAAAACTTAAACGATCGACTTGTAATTCAAGAAAATAAACCCTTCCCAAATTCTATGTCACAACCATATGCTCTTAGCTAGTGAGGCAAATCATAAAACAAGACAGCGTGCAAGTAAATTATAAAAGTGCAACACACTACTGTAAAAAATCACACGAAACCACAAGCACTAAAATATATTTTACTCTTAACTTTAAACGTGGTAATTTGCAAAGGGCCCTGTAAATATTCAAAGGCTGCTTAGAGGCTATTTTAAGAGTATCTGAAGTGTTTTTGTTATGCTCATATTATACTGGCCTATAACAATAAAATCCATGCATTTGTAGCTATATTATTTCACAAATATATTTATTTACATAAATACTCTTGTAGTGTTTTTGTAAACAAAAAGAAAAATTCTCGTACATGTAGATTCAGCATTCAAACATGCCATCACACCGCTTATTTTATGTGGGTTCCCCCCATCCTTTACCATAGACACATTTGACTGCAGTTGCCAATCACCTTAGTAATCATGGCTATTCGAATCACTTACACTGTGAAAGGGATATAAAGACAGGTTAAGGGTTAACTAGTATGCCATTTCATGCGCTACCCTATAAGTTGCGCAATGAGAGAGATAAAGTCACAGAGAGAGCGCGTAAGCGAGAGCGGAAGTAGGAGTACGACAGTGAGAGGGAGAGAGTGGAAGTGATAGTGAGAGGGAAAGAGAGGGAGAAAGAGTGTAATATTAATTATGTAATGTTAAGTTAACTAGTGTTTAGAAATGGAACATACATAAAAAGCAGGAGATTTTGAAGTACGTTCAGTGTTTAGCAGTAGATCAGTAGATTTGCCAAAAAGCAGGAAATCTCCTGCAAAACCAGTAGACCTGCAAACCACAGACAGTGAGAGGGAGGGAGGGAGGGAGAAACAGTTTCTGTTAGTGCAAAACGTGAACATAACTGTGTAAACAAAGTGCATAATCTCTAGAAATAGCGAGTCAAGGATTTAAATGCACTAGAAGTGTCTAAACGAGTTGTTTGATGAGCATGAAATCCATTGCTCATTTTTCACCATTGCATGTTACAAGGTTCCAGGTGAGTTATCATCTGTATTATGCCCCCCCCCCCCCCCACACACACACACATCTCGCTAAAAGGGAGGCCCCTACATGCGGTAATTAATAGATCCCTTTCTAAAAGGGCTTTTTGTGTCAGCTTCAGTAACCTGCGATGTATTTTTAGAGATGAACGAAAGAATGTTTTAGACCTGTCTCGGGGTGTAGGGTTGACAGAGGGTAGCTGTTCACACAGCACGGCAGGAAAAAACGAGGGAAAACGGGTGTAATTAAGCAGAAACACAAAATGGAGCGCGTGGGGGGGGGGGGGGGGGAGGGTTGGAAAGTGCGAGACGGAATGGGGGAGAAAGTGTTAATAAAGATCGGCAGAATGACGGGTGGGAAATGTATTGCAGAACATGTGTGAGAAGGGTGAACTTCTGCTTGCTTTGAACACTAATATTAAAATTGATACTTCTGCAGAGGGTAGAAGCGCAGACTTAACTGTTCACATCCTTCAGAGAAGCTCGCATTTCTGTTTTAATTTCCTTCAGAGTGGCGCAAGAGGAAAACTCTGAAAACGTGCGAAGTTTGGAGAAGCTTCAAAAATATCTCCAAAGCATCTGTGGAATATACGTGTATAAACCATCATATGGTTTTCTCTACTTGTTTTCAGTAAAAAATACACACTATAAAGCATGTTTGAAATGAACAATGCTCAGTTAACTGTGCTGTATAGGGTTATAGCCGTATCAAACAGAATAATTGTACAAAACCTAAATTGCGAAATTAAGATACAACTCTGGGCAAATTTGATGAAAACCAAGTCGCAGAAAAATAACACTTATATACTACTATACTCCCATATCCCACTTGCACCTACAAGAAAGTTACGAGTAAGATAATTTCGGAAAATGCTTTTGTCGATTAAAATGCAGTAGATAAAGAAATAAGCATTTGCAAGAATAGTGTGTAAAAGAGTGAGTATAACTGTAAACATATTTCCGAACAGAGTTTCTTCAAATTGAACTACATTAAAAGTCTATATCGCAGTAGGTTACGCGACGATCACTTGGTGTATCTTCTAAAGCTGCACTTCGATTTTGTTGCCAAATATTGATATACTTCTTAAACGTAATCTAGCAAATTTTAAATATCACATTTGCAAACAACCTGGCAGTCTTCCATTTTCCAAATTTTTTGTTATACAGAATGACTTTACATGTGGAAATTCTGCTTTTTCTTTTCTTTTAATGGCGTGGTCTGTTTGAGTCAAAGACAGTGCTTCTATAGAGTGCACACATACCACACTAATGAAGTAGACAGAAACTATTTTTATGAAAGCTGAGTATGGTTACTCTAAGAACTAATAAAAACAAAAATAATTATGAAATAGTTCACTCAAAACGTGCATATGTTGAACCTGCCCTGAATCCCTGTAAACTCAATGACAATCATGGGTTAATCTCCCCCAATCGGGAATGGAACCCCTGTTCTCAGAGCCACAACAGTAACCTCGAACCATTTTTGACATGGACGAAAGGGGTGGACTGAACACATATTAAAATTAATACATTAGCGCCGTCCCTTTGGGAGGCATTTATCACCCCTTGTGGCAGGGGTGGAACTGAGCGATTTTTTCCCTAACCGCTCTCCCTTTGTGGCTCCCTGTTCGGATATGTTCCATGTACACTCAAGGACATAAGTATTCCAAGCTGTACCTCTGCCTTAGTTAACAATGTAGATCAGCTGGACTGAGATTACCAATAGTGATCAAGCACCAAAACGGAAATAGTGAGATTCTGACTTCACTGATTGTGGACAAGTGTATTCTAGTTTGGCAAAACAAACCCACACAATAGCACCAATGTGCTGCCACCTAACGCCAGTTTTAAAGTTACCTATTACATAGCAGGACCTCCTAAATACCGGACCTGACACTGTGATTCAAGATGGCGGCCTATGTGGTGGGAACTACTTATAAACAACTCGTCTACAGGCTACGATTTCAACGCAGTAAAATAAAAATGTGGTTTAATAACACGCCTATTTTGTGAATATGGGCTGTGTTAAACACAAAAACACTGTCTTAAACATAAACTCAAGTAAACAAAAAAGAATGACATTTAATATTAAACGATAAACCATGGGCAATGAAATATATAACCTCAAATATCATTCATGCAATCTACAGGTTTACATGCCATTATGTAACTGCATTACACACTCAAATTACAAAGAAGATAGACAAAACTGCAAGCAGCATGTTACTTAAATAAAACAGAAGTGTTGACATTGAGTTGACTCAATTATTAATCATTGTTTACACTGTTTTTCACATTTGTACAATGTGCATAATGTTATATACCTACACAAAACATACTATACTGGATGGCTGATATACAAATGCTGCTATTTAGAATGACCTAAAGCTACCTACTGAATTCAAAACCTTTAGGGTGAAATTTTGCTTTTACTATTACTGAGAACTTGATTACTCAGTTTGCAACAACATATTACTCAGCACTTCAGGACACTTTATTTTACAGGGGGAATCCACAAAAGCAGATGAAATATTAAAAATAATAACCGTAAAACAGCACTGTAAATGAAATACATGAAATACGTAATCTTAAATCAGTATTGTAAAGCAACATTGTGTTAGCTTAGGTTAGGTTAGTTTTGCATATGAGTGGGGTGACAGGGTCCTGTTATCGAAATATTTACAATTTGGGTAGTGTTTATGCAATCATTTCAACGTAAATGCATTAATCAATCATTGTAGCATATATTACACTCGTTTATGCACATTTATTAGCTAAATATCCGCCGCATAAGCGAAATAAAACCACTTCATCGACCGTACGAAATTTTCTCATAAATAAAACACGAAGCTTGAGCGCACAATAAAACTTACAAGATCGTAATCAGCAATAAAAACTGCATCCATTGCACTATGTTTCATTCGTTTTCTCGAGCGGACGATTTTGTAAATATTTACCAAACTTTGCTATAGTCTACAGTTTTACATGCAGCAACATAACACATTTCTTCTAAACTACAGCTACACATTTAAATTACAAAGACAAAAGATAATGTACAAATATGAGCAGCATACTACTTACATGAAACAAACTGTTGGTGTTGCAGATGCCACTAATTGAATTCACTCGAAATTATTGTCTTTCACTATTCACACTATTCACCATGTTATATACACACCGACAACTAATACACATAACGCTGCAATTTATTGTAATTAAATACTGAATTTAGAAGCTTTATGTTGTAATTTACCTTTTGTTTTAACTGAAAGTTTCTGATTTTTAATTTGCATCCGGGAATGCAACAGTTACGGTGCATTGTCGTGTTTGAGGTTAGGTTGTAGTATGGCAACATTAATATACACTACTGGAACAGTTTTTCTTCAACAACCTCTCACCTCTGTAATCGTGACACAAATTGTACTTGCAAACAGATAAATTAACCACACTATACGGCTAATGTAGCCATAGTCCTAGATGGAACACAATAAACATGAACACGTGGATAGCACACGGCACAGTCAAAACGTTATTACATTTATTCCTGTTCCTATACTGCCCAAATAAAACTTTTGAAACACTCGCTTTGCTAATATGAAGACAAAATTACATAGGAATTATTATAAGAAACAATAACTCGAAGACATAGAAAATAATACGAAAAACAGCGTGTGGAAACACCTCAGAAATCACTCCCACCAGCCGACGCCATTTTTGTACAACTGGGATGCCAGGCTCAGGTCCGTTAATCTAGAAGGTCCTTACATAGGTTTTATAGGGAAGAGGTTTGCAAAAAGATGAATATCTCAGCTTGTGATTTTGGAGCTCGGATCCCTAGCTATAATCATAGTCCAAATTGACAATGTGGAAATGAAAATGAAAGTGGATCTTAGATTAATTTTTACTTTCTCTGCCACGCAAAAGCAGTTTTAGAAAAACATCCAAGTGCGTATTTGTGTGTCTGGTGTATGTGTGTGTGTGTGTGTGAGAGAGAGAGAGAGAGAGAGAGAGTGTGTGTGTGTGAGAGAGAGAGAGAGTGTGTGTGTGTGTTTGAGTGAGAGAGAGTGTGTGTGTATGTGTATGTCTGTCTGTCAGTCTGTCTGTAATAGCATAATTGAAAAACGAGTTAAACCTAATTTCTTTAAAAGGATAGGATACGAAGATTTAGAACAAAAATTTTTTTACCCTAAACCACACTTTCCATAGAAAATTTTGATTTTTCTCAATAATGGTTCTTTTTACAGAAAATGAAATATATATTTTGAATTTTCTGGCTATAGCCTATGTAGTCCTCTTTATTCTTGACGACTTTTTTGTAATGACAAACCGTAACAGATAGACCAAATCTTACTATACAACAAACGTAGAACTCGTTAAAACACAATTTATGTCTACATGATATTTTTTTGAGTAAACCGTTTCAGAGATATTCCTTGTTATTCGTGTGACTTTTGGAATACTTAAACTTTTCTCAAATGGAAGGCCGTAATTCACTTTTTATCTCCTGGCCGTGCACAGGGAACGGAGTTTCAAGGCTTCATATAACGATCAACTTTAAAAGATTTGACTATGGTTCAAACCCTACTGTATTATGTTATTCTCTTGCATCTGCAAGGAAACAAGCAATAAGATAATTTTTGCAAATGTTTACCTCCACTAACACGAAGAACATCCTCTAAAAGTTTGTAAGAGTAGTTAGAACACGCGTAGAGAAAGTCGTGTGACTGCAACGCGTCAGATTTTTAAGTAACAATATGAAACCAGTGCTTCAAAACCAAAATGGTGATCAGGTGTGAAATGGATAAATAATATTGGACATAAACATGCTATGAGCATAACCACCAATATGATTTACACTTCGCATCTTATTATATTTGAGTCAAAACAGCTTTAAAAAGTCTGATATCTTACATTCACATAACTTTCTCTATCCATTATTCAACAAACTATACTTACGAGTAAAAAAAGCTTATTCTTTTATCTACTTCATGCTAACATAGTCTGTTGAATGGTTTTATTACTTGTGCAGTAGTGATACAGTAGGCGTAAGTGAAATATTTTAAGAGCTGGTCACTATATGATGGCTTTGAAATTTCGTTCTCTTTGCTTGACCAGGAAAAGAGAAAGAGAGAGAGAGAGGGGGGGGGGAGTGAGAGAGTGGAATAATAACTTCGCTCTAAGAAAAATATTAATATTTTAATACTGAAACCTTTCTTACCCTCCCCTTAAAAAAAATGAGCATTATAATTTAAATTTTCCTGAAAGTATTTTAATGAACATCATACAATTCTGGTAAAATCCTATCGCAGCAGAAGTTTTCAGGACAAAAGGAACAAGTTTGAATGTCGTCTCTTCTCAGGATATCTGTAAACTTCCAACTTGGAAGACTTGAACTCGTAGATCGCGCATCGTTAAAGACAAGCAAAGAGATGTTTAAATTCCGGGAGTGTACAGCGGGATAAGCTGGACACAATAACTGGAGCTAATCAATTTGGTGATTAAGGGAAAACGGGACCAGCGTGGAACGGGAGGGTCTGGGAATGAAAATTGAGAGAGCTGGGGGAGCTTCGTAACAAACACATAGATTAAAAAAAGGGTTCAAACAGATTTGTTTTACTTGGGAAGAAAATTAGAATCGCACAAACACACACACACAAAGATTTTCAGAGTTTATTGTGAGATTTAGAGCTGTATAAGCAAACCATTCAGATCTCCACAGTACGTAGCAGATTTCTATGGGTGCTAATGTCTCAGCAGCATTGCTGAAATGTTTATTCACTGCATCAGTGTTTAAATATTTAGAGACGAGTTTCTCTTTAATGACGCTGCCTTGTTGTACGAAACCGTTCCATCAGTAGCAGCGGGCCTACTGTGTTTTTCCCCTAGTTAGTGGGTACGTTACCAAGACAAAGTATGTGGGAGTAATGTTTTGGAGCTTTCCAAATTTCTGCCCTCACATTTTCGTCAAGCTACATTTCTTTCACATTACTGAAATTTATTTTGATACCGAGATTCATAATTAATTTCAAAAGAGTACTTAATTCCAAGTTTTTAAAGTGCAACGAAGAATCAGAAGTGTATATAAAAATGTATTAATAAACCTTTAACTTGGATTGCTGAGTTATAGCTCCATGAATTACATATTGGTGGGCATATCTCTTCGCAAAAGTATTTAAAAGCGATCATTAAAACCTGTTAAAGTTCGAAACCAGTATCATTCTTTCGCAAAACCTACGCACACCCTGAGATAGGAATATTCATCGCTCGAGCTACGCAAGAAGGGAAATCTACAATACTTGTTAATCAGCGATGATCTTAATAGTTACGTCGCACAACCAGAGGCAGTAAAATCATACTCTACTTCCAACCATTACCTCCAATACTTGTAGCAAGGATTCTCTTGTTACACTCTTCGTTACTAGCAGTCAAAACTTTTAGGGAAATATACTAAAACCTACACAGTTAAAATTCACGTGTTTAAGTTTAAATCACTCACGAGAAACAGAAATTATTTAAGCTACTGTTAACTTATTGAGTTTACGGTGTGATGTAGCTTGATTGTGGCTCTCTTTTTGAAGTACGTAGCCACCAAGTAGTGTGAGGTAACTTGATCATGACTCTTTGAGACGCGTACTTGCGGCCAGCGTATTAAACAATTGCTTTATCATATTTATTAATCACGACTAATTGCTTCCAATCCCATGACAATAAATTAACATTGAATAAGAAAATAACATTACAAGTGCATTTTTATAATTGTTATTTTACATTTAGTGGTATGTAAACACCACGTTAGAAAGTTGTATCACATTTGAAAAACTCATTGCCATGGTCGAAGCTCGAATTATGGATCTTCAAGTCTTCTTGTACATAGGGCCAAGGATCTGAGTCCTTCCCGGAAGGAAGTATTTGGATTGGGTTGGGCTCGGCGGGGCAGTGGTTCCAAGTACCATAAGAGATTGGGCATGTTTAGGCTGATGTTCAGGCGGGATTGTAAACACCTCAATATCCTCCGAGAAAGACGAAACGGAGCATATCAAAAAGTATTATATAGGTGATTTTGAAATTATTTATGAGTCGAAAATTGAAATAGATCACAGGTAAGAGTTTGAGATTAAGGATGTTTTGAAAAATGACGATGCTTTATTATGGACATTTTATTAAACTGATCAAAGCCAAAATTTCGGGTTCTGTTTAAAATTGCGTGTAATCCGTGTGTTCACTTAAACTCAGTGACAATCTGTCAAAGTAATACAAACAAATAAATAAAACCGGCGTGCTACTCTTGAGCGATACACGCTTTTCCCACTAAGCCTCAGTGATTTCCATATTATGATGGCATGTCACAGTAAAATCACACCACTTTTGCATAACACTGGGGACCGTCAGGCATTTACACACTTCCTATCGCTGTCACGTTGTTACGATATTGATTTTCAGTAATATTCACTCACCTTAATTTACGTGTATCGACTTGACTGCAATAACGGGCTATGTGCACCAGCCTCTGCTCCTGTAGTCGCACAGAATTACTGTTTTGATATGCTTGTCATTAGACGTCTGTAGATATAAAATCTGATGTGTTGCACTCACATGATTTTCTCTACTCCTGTACTAACCATTCTAACAATCTCTTATTCCTATATCTCCATATTAGTTGAGATAAACATTTGTACAAATTATCTTATTGCTTATGTCCTTGTAGGTGCAAGGAGAATATTAGAATACAGAAGGCTTTGTGTGACAGTCAAATCTTTTTGACTTTTGAGATTCTGTGCTCTTTGGACGATTAACATATACAAAAATGAACAACGTTGTTGCATTTCGCTGAAGTTCTAAGTTTTCCGAAACTGACACACATAACAAGGAATATCTCCGAAATGGTTCACCCTTCAAGAAAATTTATTGAGACGTAAATTGTGTATTTTAGCAAAACCTACATTTTTTGTATAGTACAATTTGGTCTATCTCTAACGGTTTACCAGTTATGCAAAAGTCGTCCAGAGTAAATACGACTACAGGGGCTATAGCCACAAAATTCAAGATATACAATGCATCTGTCATAAAAATATCTCAAACATATGACATTTTAATCAAAATCGTTAGAGCCATTTTCAAGAAAATCAAAATTTTCGAAAAATTTTCCATGTAAAGGGTAGTGTAGGGTGGGGCTATTTTCTTCAAAATCTTCGTGTCGCATCCTTGAAAGACATTAAACTTAAATACCAACTTTGGTTTTTAACCGACTTTTCATTTTTGAGTTATGCTGTTCACAGACACACAGACACAGACACATGCACCTTTTCCTAAAAATGCTTTTTTTTTTTTTTTTTTTTTTTTTTTTTTTTTTTTTTTTTTTTTTTTTTTGGATCCAGGGCGTCTCAAAACATATTTCCAGTGAAATCCCGACATGAAATTTTTCGGTGGAATACTATACTTCCTCCACTTACCAGTAGAGAAAGTAAACTAAACGTTCCTTAAAATGACTAATAAACATTAAAGCTCCGAAAAATACTGAAAATGCAAAATAGAAGTAGGCTATATTGGTTCGTGTTTAAGGGACATCTCACAAAAAAGATGATATTTCAACAAGTTCCGAGCCGTACTCATAACAAATGGTTTCCTAGAAATGGTTTATAATGAAGGGACATCGTCTTGAATGTCATCCAACGTACGGAAACAACCAACAGCTCTTTCTTTCTGCGCCTACCATCTCTATTTTGTTAACAACGGACTTAGTTATTCAGGATGAAGGAAAAGAAAACAGAAGAATGCAAACATTCAAAATGTTGCAGCAGAGAACGAAGCTCAACATGTAAAAATGAAAGAATACGAGATAGAGTATCTGGAAAACTGCCGATTGTACGAAATATGTAACTGTCAGAAACGGTATACTTAAAGGAATTATGATTTTCTCAGTAGTTATTTGTTTGTTATTGTACACAAATGTTTGTCCATATTGTGACAAATGAAAGGGCCTGTTACTTTTAATGCAAGTTTATTTCTCTTTTAAAACTGAATCACAAAACAAAGTTATTCGTTTTTCACTTTCTCTACTCGTAAGTAGGGGAAATATTGTATTCCACCCAAAAATTCCATTTCGAGATTTCACCGGAAATATATGTTTTGAGACCCCCTGAATCCAGTCTGTGGACAGCATAACTCAAAAACGAAAAGTCGGTTAAAAACCAAAGTTGGTATTTAAGTTTACTATCTTTCAAGGATGCGACCCCAAACTACCCTTTACATGGAAAATTTTTCTAAAATTTTGATTTTCTTGAAAATGGCTCTAACGATTTTGATTAAAATGTCATATGTTTGAGTTATTTATATGACAAATGAAATGTGTATCTTGAATTTTGTGGCTATAGCCCCCTGTAGTCGTATGTACTCTGGACGACTTTTGCATAACTGGTAAATCGTTAGAGATAGACCAAATCATACTATAAAATGTAGATCTTACTAAAATACACAATATACGCCCAAATAAATTTCATTGTAGCGTAAACCATTTCGGAGATATTCTTGTTATGTGTGTGAGTTTCGGAAAACTTAAAACTTTCGTGAAATGGAACATTGTTGTTCATTTTTTTATATTAAGCGTGCAAACAGAACGGAATCTCAAAGCTTTAAAATATTTGACTATCGCTCAAAGCCTACTGTATTCTAATATTCCTCTTGTACCTACAAGGAAATAAGCAATAAGATAATTTGTACAAATGTTTATCTCAACCAACACGAAGAAAATATAGGAATAAGAGTTTGTAAGAATGGTTAGTACAAGAGTAGAGAAAGTCATATGAGTGCAATACATCAATTTTTGTAATATGTAGCATTATATTTTCTAAATTGTATGTAAAATATAGCAAAACTGTTCCGCTCATTTTAAAGTTCATATAATGCTTTAGCAGCTTACAGAATTTGCACTTCCTAGATGCAACTGTCTTGGAGAAAGTAGTACACTCACATGTAGAAAATTTTAAGTTGCGGGAAAATTCAAAAAGTTAAAAAGACGAAACAGAGTGTGGCAGGTGCGGTATTTTATTTAAATTCAATTTTTAGAAGTATAAAATGTACAAAAATTATATATTAAATATCAATGGATGCATAAAAGTATGGAAATTTCAATAGTGAAAAGAAAAAAAAAATATATTTTTTGACCTATGTCCATAATGATATAGAAATAGTTCATAAAAATAACTGATGTTTCAGTTTCCTTCGTAAGGCTGGGTTGTGATAGATTAGTGATAGGTATAAACGATTATTTAGTAGCACATGCAGAGGAGTTGAATTCCTCCAAACAGCCCTATATGTATGTGCGTTTTTCAGGGATAAAGTTCAGAAAGGCGTGCACAATAGCACTATCCCTGAATTGCAGTTGGAATGATAGAGTTGGTTTCCCAAAACAAACAAACGTGTTTCACGGAGCCTGGTGGGACTCAGGTATCACAATATATGGAGCCGCTAGGGGAATATAATTTTGCTACCAAAATATGGCAGCACTGAGTGCTAAAGAAATCCGCCCTGGGCAGCGCGCCGGAAACACGTAACAATGTACAGCTTATAATCCTACCGCCAATTCTCTACTGTGTGGTCCAGATCTGTTTAACCGATATACATACATAGAAGAATATCAATGTTTAAGTCACTGGTATTCGAAATACTTTTAGTACCAACTTTCTCTTTTTAGTCGAAATGAGGTTACAAATACATGGTTTATTGCGCTGATTTTAATATTTCCCATTTACAGTGTGCTGCAGTTGCAGATTTAGTGATAAAACTAAAACCTCTAGTGACATATGAAGGGGTTCATAGTTAAAATTTGTATGCAACTTCCTGACCTAGTTTCACGACGGTGCAAAGTGCAATTGTTGCTTGAAACTGGAACGGAGTGCAAATGTAGGTCAGTGTTGGGTCGCTTATGACGGCTGTCCATCTTCCTTCAACGTTGTCAGATACAATGCACTACCAAAATTACGATTTTCAGGAAGACTGAATGACAAGTTACGTCAAACGTGACAGTTTTCCCAAAAATCTGGGAGGAAATGTCGATTCGTTGGTTTTAAACTGCCTATAGGCTTAAGTGTGCTTTTTTAATAACGGGTGATCCAAAAGACTCCAAACTGGCTGCCGCTGTCATAGAACAGCGCGAATGATACCATACAACATTTTTAAAACTACTTTTAAAGCATTTACTCACTATGTTACTAAAGGGGGTGCTGAAACTGGCCACTGTCTTTGTCCATACATTTTTGGCGCCTCTTTGGGAAACTATCCATCACTCGCCGTAGTTCACGTTGAGAAATGCTGGCAATTTCCTGACAGGTATTTTGTTTTAATTCTTCTAAGGTGTATGGGCTTGTCTTGTACAATTAATGCTTTGAGTTACCCGAGAGATAGAAATCGTAGGGGCTTAGGTCGGGGGACCCAGGGAACCACAAATATCTACTAATAAGTCTGTCCTGAGACACACTTTGAATTGTTCTCATCGAAAAATTGCTGGTGAGCTTTTGGAGAATCTTTTTGAAAACAGGCAAAATCACGCTCCTTGTCGGTTAATTCTCTAAAAAAGGGAGCAAAATTGTATTCACTTACGTACGGGCGTCAACTTTTGACGAGATTTATAGGGCGCAGCATCCCCCTGCCGTGCTGCTGCCGCGAAGCTCGCCGACACTTTCAACCCTGAAGGAAACCCAACCGGATGAAGGTTGAAATTAAGTGATTGATGTAACGAAATGTAGGTGTAAGAAATTCGAATGTTATGAAAGTCCTTCTCAGCATTCACCTGGCGACCCGAGGAGACTACCGAAAAAAAAAACCCTGGGTCAGAAAGGTCCACCACTGGGGTCGAACCTACGACCTTCCGAATGTGGGCCACATACGTCACCACCTGAGCCATTCCACTCGGTGCAGTGACTTATAAAGTGCAGTCATTAATATTCTTTCTTCCTTATTTCAGTACACCTCCTGCTAGGCTACGTGTCGCGAAAAAAACGCACACTGGAAAATGTGGTCCGTGAAAAAAGCGGCAAATCTGCCTAGAACAGGTACACGAAGAGGGGTGTAGGGTGGTGGTGAAATAACCGGTTTATGAAAATTTAGGTCTGCAAAAATACAGGTTAGGTTAGGGTGCAGTTCTCCCAATTCTTTGTATAGCCGAGAAATTCAGTATTCCCCTCTAACAATACTTTGTTTATTTCGCAACATTCCGTTTGACCACTTATTTCGCTGACAGCTTTTTTCATATATTGCGCAAGCCAATCTCTTAAGGTAAGACACAGTAACAACAATGTTACTAACGAGCAGAGAATATCTGTGACAAGTTTTTATCCTTAATGGAATACTCTCAAACAAACCTTTTGCAACATACACATTACTGAAATAATAACCCCAATTTTTACAGCCTTCAGGCCAGTTCTTTGGCAGAAGCCACTCTAACAAATGAAAGTCGAAATAAGGACATACTTCACAAAATACCGTGCGTCGAGTGCCGCCAATCCTCTTAGGGATGCCGCACAATTATTTCCTCTTCCCCCTCCGGGACATCCGGAAACACACCCGGACCTAGGGGAACCTTAAAGCAAATTTCCGAGCCCCCTGCTGCTGAAGATTATGATCACGTGGCTACAATGACGTCATGCAATCACGTCCAACCGACCCCCCGCGGAAGACAAAGTTGCGGCTCTCAGGGGGGCAGAGACCACAGGTAATGCGCAAGGAGAAAGTTTTATAGAAACCAAGCGGACTTTTAATAAACTTGACTCACTGTGATAGACAAAAACTTTGTCCTACTTCTTCTGATATGATCGAAGTTTATCCATCCTCTATGGCTTTTGCCTAGAGATATGATGCGATAAAGAAACCCACATCCACAAAAATGTTTTTTCTTCTTTTAGTAACCGTGAAATGTCAGTATTTATTTTTGTAGTATTATCTTTCTATTCTTTCTAGACTATTTGCTTTAAAGCTCTATAAAAAGGGAGATGCAGAAGTAAACATGTCCTTCCCACTCAGAGAAAATATAAGAGAAAATATTTGGCTAGTGTCCCTATTTCCAACTATTTCAATAACCTTAGATATACATAAACATCGTATTGAATCCCAACTTCTTGGGAGAATAGTAATAAACGTCATTAAAATTGTTACACCCAATTAGGGAATGGAGCTCTAGCGAGGTTTACTACTAGTGGAACACTAAACGAATATATACACCGCTTGAGACCATTTCTCAGCTTCTTATCGTCTTACGAGGTCTCGCAAGTGGTGAGGGATGATTGCTAACCAATGATACTGCTTCACAGTTGCAATACGGGGCTGGAGGCGTGGTGCTGTAACGAGGACAACGTAAGGAGGGGGAAGGGCGGATAAACCTGGCCTCGCAGAAAAGTCACGTTTTAATTTTCTTTAGACCTATCTCCAAGTTCTTAATGCCTATTATGGAAAAGGTTGCAAATATTACTAAATAAGCAGTATTTAGTGGCTTAAACGATTCTGTGTTATAAAAAAAGCTTTAACGTTGCCATTACCGACTATATGAATAGTCCTGTCATTGGAGAGGGGCAAAGAGAGGTAACGATTTACTGAGCGACCAGAGGTAAATAGCTAAAAACGTTTGCTGAAGTAGATGGTCAAGCAAATGGTCAAACGTTTAAAAAGCTTGTTTCTTTGAAATTCCATTCACGTTACTAGAAACAAAATAGTGCTGCTTTAACACTTAGAAAGAATATCTGTGAATGTTTGACACAAACATATTAATATGGAATCAACTGTGTTTTTAATGGAATGTAATCTTTTCAGAAAGTGGTAAAAGATAAAATAATTAAATTGTGATTAAGTATGCTAAGTCTTAAGCAGACGGGTTTTTAATGAAAATCATTGCAGTTAAGTTACAGTTTGAAGGAATTTTTTTGAGAATTTTTTTAACTATATTCTCGGATGGCGCTGAATTTAAATAAGTTCCGTAATAATATGTCATTTTGTTTTCAGTTTTGCTTTTTACATATAGAGACGCAGAAGCTGACCTAAGATTGTTTTGGACAGCGGACCTCAAAGAAGTTATTTCCGGCCAACTATCGATATTGTGGCGTCGGGTCCGACGCACATCAATGGACGGACGGGGCCAACCTACTTCACACACATGCCGTGCTGAAGAGCGGGCAAAGACTTTCAGGGCGCACGACTGCGGTGTGTACGTGTGTGTCAACAATAGAAACGACCAAAACAAAAGGGATGTCGAGAACGTTCTCGACACTTCTAGCTACGTCATTTCAAGTGTGAGTGTATTTGGGAAACTCAACAAAGGTTGGTGTGACGTTATTCCTAGTGTGTAAGGCGGCCTGAGAAGGGCAGTTGCACTGAGTTTTAGAAATGAGTTACGGATATGCGTCGGTCAGTGTGTCAGTGACTGTGAGATAGCTGTGCGTGTGTGTGTCGTCTTGTTGGTTCGTCGTAAGAATATTCAGCAAGCGTCGCGAGTATTTGTAATGTCGTAATTAGAGTATAAAAGACACAATAAGTGTAGAAAGGCGCTAAAAGGACTGAGCAAGGTTACGAGAGTAAACTGCGTTAACGATGAGAAGAAAGTCGTGTATTTATGGTAACATTTTAGAAAGTAATACACAAATACAAAAGTAACCGGAGTGGATTTTTATCATTTGCGACACTGGTCTCAGGAGGTGGGATTTATGAAATTGCTGTTTTGTTACAATATAGAATTTTTGGATTAATTTTTATACTTATTATAGGTAGCTTTTCAAAATTCCATCATCTGTTTGCTCTTGGGCATTAGCATATTGCAATGTGTTTGGCGAAGGAATCGTAAACAAATGAAAAGAAGAAAGAAAAAGGAAACTTGTTTCTGTGTATGGTTTAAAAACTCTGAGCTGTGCAAAAGTTACAAAATTTCAGCGCAGAGGAGGGTTAGTAAAACCATGCCTTGGGGATGAAAGAAAGATACCTGCTTTACCCCCTCCCTTGAAGCTGCTCTGGTCCACAAATTGGAATCTCCAGGTTTGTTAGCGGCTGCAGGATCTTCAGGGAGCAACAACTTCCGGCTGCCCAGTGGAAACGACTGTTACTTATTGCCTGGTCGCAGGACCACAAGTCCCTTAGTGCAATCTCCTCGTGCGGGTTACTCTCACTTCTGGGCGCAAGACATAAAACTAGCCAGATGTTCTTATCCCAGTCGTTAGTTTCTCCTCCTTTAGTTTGTAGCATCTGCTCATTTCAAAATCATCACTCCAGTACGCTTAAGGCAATGTATCTATGATAATTAAAACATCCACAGCTTTCTCCTCATTGCTTTGAAATTTTTCCACACACTCAGAGCATAAAATATATAGTATACACAAAATTCATATGTTCTACACCAAACCCTTCTTAAATTATTAATATATCTATTAATAATAAATCACTTTCTAAATTGATAATATTAAATGACCCTTGGACCCTGAAGTTTATTGTATCTCTTTTAAGTTTTTAATGTCAGCTCAGCATTCAGATATAAAGTAATTGTCATGCAGCCATTGCATAGATTTAATTAGTTTAACAGAAAAAAGTGGTTTTCATACAGTTTATTGATCTTTTCAATTTATTCAGTATGAGTCGTGAAAAATATTGAATTTCAGATCAATTATTTAATAATTTTAACCAGTTCATGGCAAATCTTAATAGAGAGAGGATAATAGATCCAAAAGCATCCGAACCGCTGCGCGGCGTTTTTCCACTGCACACCCGAAAACACGATAACACAGCAACTGTACACGTGTAGGTGATTTGATTTTTTCTGCTCTAGAAGTGCATTATTGAGCTCACGTGATAACGTGTGATTGACTCATTACCAGTGTGCTTTATTATTTTGTTCTGTACTTAGTCACAAAGTGCATTATGGCTCAGAATTTGTTTTCTACTGCACAGCGTGTATTTATTTATGATTCGTATGTATTAACTCTGTCAGCTCGCCAAGTCAAAGTGCGACTTGCCGAAAGATTTTTAAGTGTTCTGCAATTTCTATCTCTGGGGTAACTTAAAGCATAAAATGACAAACCCACACACCTTGAAGTATGAAAACAAAATATCTGCCAGCTAGGGAATTGCCAGCATTTCTCAACGTAAACTACGGCGAGTGATGGATAGATGTACCAAAAATGTATGGAAAACCACGGCGGCCAGTGGGTGGGCTGGAGAGGGGTGACAGTCGGTTCGGTTCTGTGAGGTTCGGTTAGGTTAGTTTAGGTTAAGTTAGGTTAGGTTAGTTTAGGTTAGGCTGCATTGCGTTGCGTTGGTTTACATTATATTATGCAATATTGCGACATCAGTGGTCTAGTTTCAATTCCCTTGAGGATGGCGGCAGAGTTAGTCGCTGAAAGCTTGGGTTGTTACCCAAATTTGACCTGGCTGGTAGCCCGAGAATCTGTCAATGAAAGCTCTCCTTTCTTCTTCCCATTGTTCATAGCTTAAGACCTATTAAATACCTAAACAATGCCTAACATATAACTGGAACACTGAAATAATCTAGCAAGGTTACAGAATTACTTAACATTGACTGCATTTCTCTGTTTACAAGCAAAATACGAGTCAGATTTGCTGAATTTGAGCTCGATATATCGAACTCATTGCAGTACAGTACAACTCACAACGTCTCTGAAGCAAAATTCCCTGAAAGAGAATAAAATCAAAGCCAGTGAAAACGAAATTTCCTCTTGAAAGCTGTAGCGACGAAATTTAGCAAAGAACTCCCACTCTTCCTGGAACATTTAAATACCGTCCTGGAGATTTAAGAATGACCGATATTAAGAAAATGAAAATATGTGGTTAAAGTATAAGCACAATAAAAAAGACAAAAGATAAAAATCAATGTTCTCGCCAATTTTCGCCAAATTTCATCGATATTTTGCCTTCTCGGAGAGTATTTGACAAACTAGAAGAGTAATATTTCTGGGTTTTGGGACGGTTTTATTAAAATGTTATGTGTTGCTTTCATCGGAAATGTCTAAAACGTTAAATTCTGAGTGCAAAATTACTATTTGCCATTTTTCGTCCTCTAGTAGTCTCAGTCAAATACAGCGGCTCCACGCAAACCTCATTTCCCAGGGCGAGGCACTGGAACACAATTGTGGAATGTTAACTATGAAATAACCTCACTAATAAAGATAGCGCATTAAACTTTTATTTCACGTAACTTTAGATGAATAAAAATGAGATGCAGAATTTGCATCTTAATAAAACACTTTCGTTACAGCTCGTCTAGTGTATTGCAGTAGTTGCGAATAGGGAACCTAACTCAGGATTAATTTGCAATTGAAGTATGTCTCAACTGCAGGACTCTAATAATAAATTCATGTAAGGTGTATTATACAAGTTATGTTTTTAAGACACTGAAAATATATATGATCATACTTTGCAACATGTTACGATATTTATATACTATTTATGTATAAACTTATGAATGCTATAGGTAAATAATTCAATCTGTTACACATAATTCAAATTTTTATTGTGTATTTAATGTACATTTTAATGGCTCCTGCAACCTTGCACATAACTTCTAATAAATTGCTCGTCTAGAGGTATACGTTTACTTTGACTGCGTATAAGAGGCAGCTTTGTTTACCTTGTCGCTGACCAGCATTTCGTGGATTACGGTTAGTGTGCACTAAACTTGCTGAGGAAGATACTGAAGTGTCTCGCCCTGGTAAATATACTAGATTAATGAACTATCATAAACTCTTACTTTTCTTCTTTCCCTTAGAGTAAACTAACAAAAATCTCATACAATAATAAGAACTAATAAAAAGTTCCCCTGAAGGTTTAAATATAAATATTTGTTCCAGTTTTATACCCCCAACAGGTCCTTTATTCCATTTCCATCAACTGTTTATTTGTTCTGCGCATGCGTATGTTTAAACAGGATTATTAACCACCTATGTGTTACATTTATATGTATTTTTCTATGGACTGTCATTTATTTCTATATAGCTTCTAGCGAATATGCTCACCAAGCTTGTTTTTTTATCTGCTTAATGTTGATCGAGATAAACCTTTTTAATAAGTATACTTTTATTACATATTTCGTAGTAGAGGGATAGAGGAAATCAAGTTGATAGTCAGATGTTTAAAAGCGGCTCTTAATCGTGTAAAACTTCTATAATGTTTCCGTGATAGCGCGAAAACATGTGGATAATGACAGAAACTTAAAGAATTACAAAAATGAACAACTGAAAAGTGTCAAAAGTATTTTATTGTAATTTTATTGTAGGTGCAAGGGGAATATGGGAATACAATAGACTTTAAGCAATAGTGACATGTTTTAAGAGCTGGATGCTATGCGATGCCTTTGAAATTCTGTTCTCTTTGCAAAGCTACGAGATAGAAAAACGGATGATATATTGCTACGACATTTGAAAACAGTATAGTTGGCATTGGCAAACTCAAACAAATGAGAAAGAATATCTCGGAAATGGTTCACTCAAAAGAAAAACTAAAAACTGTGTGTTTTAACGAGATCCACCTTTTTATGTAGTAAGCTTTTGCACCTATGTCTCTTACTATTTACCATTTATGTAAAAATCATACAGAATGAAGAAGTCTTCTGAGGATATTCTTAGACAGGTATGACTAAGAAACTATCCTGGAATCACCTGTTTGTGTCCGTCAGTGGATACTGATTGATTGTCCCTCCGGCTGAAAGAGTGGAGTGGGTTAAAGTCACTCATCACGTAAGGTTCCTTGTGCTAGCGAATGTGTGAGTGTGGTGTTTAAGGGCCCGTCGACTGCTTGGTCAATTGGGTCAGGGACTGTGCTAGGATGATTAAAACATCGCTGGCTTTTAAAAATGTCGGATCGGGAAAAATGTTCGGCCAAATTTATTCACGGGTGTCTATAGAATATTAATATGATGTAATTGAAAAATATAAATTTTGTTATTTTTCACCTGGCGCTCAATTTCAATGTCTCTTAACGAATCGCCAGATGTGGAACTCCAGAGAGTTTCTAGTTCCGTTGCCTCATGACAAAGAGCAATGTGTAAAATGTCATAGAATCCATCACCAAACAAGAGATCTCTATGACAAATCGAATCTGGGTAAACAGGTTTACGTCACCGTTATGCAATGTTCTCACATTGTTTGCTTCACGCCGCTGATGCATCTCAGAATTAGCAATGTGTGTGTGTGTCTGTGGTCATTGAAGACTGTTCTGGTGGGGAGAACCAATTACCGTTAGTCCTTGTTCGTCTTGTGGCTGTTGTTCATCCCTAGAGTCGAACAAACACCTCCATAAATATCCCTTCTTATCGACCTTCTCCTGTATCGATTATCTATTGACTTCATCAGAAATGCTACAGGGTTTCCTTACGCTTCTAGAAGCATCCATGTATAGAATAGTTGGATACCTTTAGGAGTTTTGCTGTTAGCGTTATTGGCGTGGTATAAATTTCAAAAGGGGGGTAATATTGTAATAAAGAGGTTGGCAAATTGTTAAACAGGTGCTAATCTTCACGATTTGGTGGAATGGGGGAAGAAATCACAAAAAGCTGTGCCATTGTTAGGTTACACATCGCTATAATTTCTTTTTGGCAAGTCGATGGACCTGCAGGATGATATAGGGGATATTTTCTTCCATGCCTCTTCACACAAAACCCAACTGAGGGAATTCGCACGTACATTAACAGTAAATAATATGAGTATTTAGTGTTCAATGTCGTTTACTTTTAAAATTGATTTAGTTGAGTCTTTGCTATCAATTCTATTTGGTTTGGATGAAGCAGTGCAATGAATCACGAGAAAAGTGACCTGTTCTGCCTTTGGCTTCATTTACTGGAGCATCGAACACTGGACTATCTATCGCCCACTATCCTTCATGGCTGTCTCCACAACCTCACTCACAACACTTCATGTCACATAAACCTAACATTCACTAACATTTATAGGTGTGGAAGAGTTGTCGAAGAATGTTCGCGGGAGACGAGGGGTAATGCGTGTCAAAATTATCTGATCGCATCTCAAACGCGTTCCTGCTGTTAACGGTACCTGCGTCTTCAACAAACCACTGTGAATACGCGAAAGTAAAAATTCATATTAAGTTTACACAAACTCAATCTAATTTTCGCGCGGTGGTTAGCCACAAAATACAATACATTTAAAGAAGCATATTAGGTTCATACACCGAGTGAAGTTTACAGAACCTCCCTCTATAGAAAAAACAATGTACGAATTTTGTGTCACTCTCACTGTCGCAACATCTGAGATGGTAACACGCGTTTACACAGAGAAAACTACTAATTAGAAATTAATTCAGTGTGCACGCTATCATCTTTAGAAATGTTTATATGACGAGTATAAATGATTCTACATACATACATACACATTTTGTTCCTATTTATAAGCATTGACGTATCAATAGTAGGTAGAAGTAGAATACTTACGGAGGGGATTCCACACTGAACCAACTGTTAAAGCTATTGTATACCAGACCCCGGGAGGAACGGATGAAGTTAGAGTCCTCTGCGGGTCTGTTGGTACCCGGGTGAGTAGCGTGAGCCAGGGTCCCTAACGTGTGCTGGAGATACTTCATCTCGGTACCAGGGTTCACCAAGCAGCCACCGGTCAGACAACTACAACACCATGCATCCGCTGTAATAGATAATAAATGTATTAGTTTCCAACATTTCAAATATCTGCTTGAAACTATTCAAGTTCCTATAACCTTAATTACTATTAACATGCATTTTTGATATGTATTTACTTGTTTTAAGATTCGCGGGTGTCAAAGACTTTTGTCCATAGCTGTGTGTTTTGTCACAACCTTGAGTAGCTTTTGATTTAAGAGGTTGATTCCTAAAACGTCATGCTTTTATATAATATACATGCCTCAAGAGTAAGTTAATCTGACGACAGTTATTAAACAATTTGTACTTCATTTTGCATTATTTTGAAAGTATTACATGGGTCGTGCCTTTAATGATATACCCTTTGAACACATTGAAAAGGATAAGCCGAAAGATGTTTTGTTTACATCGAGCCACCCTCGCTGATTGTGGCAGTATAATAGATCATAATAGATTTTGTAGCAATTAACCGTTTACTTTGCCTTTGTACTTCTTTTTACTTTATTACGTATAATAAATAGGGGAAGTGTTACATTCGACCCAAAATTTCGATGTGGGAATGTCACCGGAAATATGTTTTGAGGTCCCCGGAATCCAAAAAAAGGTGTGTGTTTCTCTGTGTCTGGCTGTAAACAGCGAACTCAAAAACGCAAAGTTGGTTAAAAACCAAAGTTGGTATTTAAGTTTAATAGATTTTGATGAAAACTCCTTCATTCTAAACTACCCCTTACGTGTAAAATTTTTCGAAAATTCTGATTTTCTCAAAACTGGCTCTAACCATTTTGATCAAAGTATTGTTATGGCAAACGAAATGTATATTTTGAATTTTCTCGCTATAGCCTATGTAGTCCTGTTTGCTCCTGATGACTTTTTCATAACTGGTAAACCACAAGAGACAAACCAAATCTTACTATATAAAATGTAAGTATCGATAAAACACACACGTTATGTCTGCATACATTTTTTGTGGAGTAAACCATTTCGGAGATATTCTTTGTTATTTGTGTGAATTTTACAGTACTTGAGCTTTTCTCAAATGGAAGCTCATTATTCACTTTTTATTTGTTTAACTGAGCAAAGAGAATGGAATTTCAAATGTTAAAAGATTTGACTGTTTCTTTAAGGCAATTGTATTCCCATATTCCTCTTGCATCTATAAGAAAATTAGCAACAAGATAATTTCTGCAATTGTTTATATCGACTAACATGCAGAAGATAAGGGAATAATAATTTGTAGGAATAGTACAAGAGTAGAGAAAGTTATGTGAGTGCAACACATCAGATTTTTAATTTAACATTTGTAGTTTTTGTATGGAAGCAAAGTAGGCTAACAAGAAGGGAAGAGAAGAAATTGAATTGAGCTTTGTGATCTCTGCTTTATGATATTATCCGTCCTTCTTTATTTTTAGAGCACGCACGCACACAGACAGAAGCAATATCGATTTCTGCGTTTGTCATCACCATCACTGTCATCATCCAGTTGATGTTGGCTTCGAGGTACGCCGCAAGATGTCTTTCCTGTTCTGCTGCACAAAGAAGTTAATTATTATAGACCGTTAATCTCTTGCCTCGAGGTACGAGAGCATTGCAAACTGCTTTATTAAACAGTCGTGTACTTTATTCAAGTTTGGAGGATTATTTTGTTGCTATCTTCACTTAATTATGTGACATTACAGTTACAGATTCCTGAAACAATTCATAATTGCTACAACTGTAAGAAGCACTACTTCTAGAGCAAATTAACATAGCAACAGCAAAAAAGTCGATAGATGCACGATGCATAAGACTGACGGAACCAGCATGTTAGGTGACTCCACGACAACTAACACCTCGACCGAAAGGCGATCTTTTGTGCTTGGCGGGGCGTCCCCCGGGAGGATGGACGAGGCGAATGTATCCTAAGGGTGGCTGGAACGTTGCCACGACAGAACAGGTGACAGACCCCTACATTTTCCCTGTTAGAAACACCCTGACGGAGGCTGGCTTAGCTCCTCTCCCCCCTCCGATCCAGAAACCAGCGATTCACCTTCCAATCCAGATGACGAGATTTCCAAAGCGCATTTGTACACAAAGTGCGACTTTCCTTGCCTCTCATTTGCTATTATTTCAATTCTCTACGCCCTTTTCAAGGTTGCAGGGTCAAGCTTAGGTCGGTAGTGTGTGGCCTATGTGGTGGATGCGCTTTCGGAAGAGAACTGACCTGTATATATACTTAAAATGTCCTTTTGAATAAGGAACTGGAAAACTTAAGGACGTCTGCACTGTGCCTGCAACCCTCTCACTCATCGCTTCCTCCCATAGGTAAGATAGGTTTAAATTTGGCCGCAGTATATACGTGATATACAGGGTGTCCCAAAAAACACCGACAACACTTAGTATGTTGTGTGGGGGTGGAGGGGGCGAACTGATTGTAAGTTACACGTTTCATTTCGGTGTACGCCATCCAAACGCAGCAAGACATCTGTCCTTATCAGTGAGCATATTGTTCTTTGTTGAGTAGTGGTTATTATGCTAATATTTTATTTCCACTGTTGCTGCCCCACTTAACTATTCACTCACTTATTCAACTTCCAACTTGTTACCGTTATATTAAAAGTAAGAGGTACATATATTAATGGCCCGTAACGTCTAACGTCTAATACTTTCTTATCTATTCATTTATTATGTGCAAAAGCAGTAAATATGGATTTCGTTGTTTTAAAATATCAGAATAAAATTTGTTTCACAAAGATTAGAAACGGTCATGAAATATTTCTGTGTAGACTTGCATTCTGGATCAAGAAGTTTAGAACAATGTTTCTGAATTGCTTTACGTGTTAATTGTTGGTATCGGTAAAGGAACTGGTGTCTACTCATTCGTTACAATACTATAAACCCTTCAAGAGACATTAAACAATTGAGTTATCTTTATATTTTCTGCAGAAATCCTGTAACTCAATGCTTTAATTACTGAAGTAAAATAATATATCTTTGTAAAATAATATAAAAGCGTATTCAGAATGTAGCATTATGTTGCTTATAAAAATAAGTATTATTTAAAGCACACTTAACGCATTCTGACACAGATATTAAATTTCTTAGATACCAAAGAAAGTAATTTTTGCTATTTCTGCTTACTTTGGAAGCATTGCATTCCCACAAAAATCCCACATTGATACTTCAACGGAAATATTTTGAGGTTCCTGGAACAAAAAGGAAATTTTAGAAAAAGGGCTCTAGAATGTGTGTATGAATTAAACAACGACATTTCTGATAAAATGCAACCTTAGAGTTTAAATTAACTATCTTCCAAAGATGTGACACGAAAATGATCAAGAAAACCTCCACAACCAAACCACTCTTTGCATGCACAAAATTTTGGCGGGTTTAATGTTTTCGGTAACTTGTGTATTTAATCTTCTGTGAACAACTTGTTCACAAAAGAAGGGGACATAGCTTACCTACATATATGATGTTGATTGTTTACGAGAAAACCTTTGATAAAGTTATACGTATTAAGCTATGGAACATGATGGTTAATAAAACTTACCCTTGATATGCTCAATCGAAAGTTTATACAAGAGCACAAAAATAATAATTCAGATTGAGAACCAATCTATGTGAAATATATATAAGAAAATATGTAAATTAACATGGAATGGATATAACAAGAATAGTTTGTACAAACAATCAGATGTTTTAAATATATATAGTTTTCCCATTGTTTTGAAGAAACATTTCGCCGAACGCACCTACAGCAGGTCATGGATATAAAACGTGACGATAATGTCTAACTACTGCAAAACGAGTGCAGTTTTAGAAACACAGCACATATTTTCAAGTTTATTTAAGAGGAATATCTTTTTTTGGCAGAATGGGCTGCACCATTTTGGTCCCGTGTACAAAAGAGCAGTGTACAGCAAAATTTCTTTATTTGCAGCTAGGTACGTATCTGTATGAGGAATGACCGTTCAGATAGCTTGTGGAGAGAAACATTTCATTTCGAGGATGAATTTGCATGGTAGTGTTTCGGTGTCCATTCTGCTGGCCTCAGCAAACGGAGAGATAGAGACACGAAATCAACTAACTCCCGCTTCACGTGCCTTCACCTAGTATTTTGTGATAAATTACAATTCGCGGCAAATTCTTACATAGCGATGCAAAGTCGTACATCATTTTTATGTGCACACAGAAAAGTACAACAGAATTTCTTTTGTTTTTACGTGTTTCCTCTGCACCAGTGCTTTTAGCTTATACAGGGTGTTAGGGGTATAAGTAAAGATAATTTGATGTGCCGTATTTTAATATGTATTCACTTTGGTGTGTTATTTTGTAGTGGGCTACCTAACTGGTTTTTAATGATCTTAGGATTTTATGTGGTTGAAGACTATTTTGTGAGAATGGATACTTTCAAAAAACTGATTTTATTCCCGAAATAAATAAATAAAACTCACGAAACAGCAACTTCGTTTGTCTTTCGGTTACAACTGGTGAACTAAATCACTATACATTCCCGCTACCTATACTACTTATTGGACATAGTTCGTTTCACATGAGGTTCTTCCTCACGACTGATATCTTCACGCGAGCGACAAGCTCTGTCCTCTCTTAATAACAGAAGACAGTTTGACGCGGAATGTATTACTTATAGACCCTTCTAGTGATGCTCCAAGATATACATTTTATTCATCATAAAATATCTTAAACGAATGACTTTTTAATCAAAATCATTGGAGCTATTTTTGAGAAAATCAAAACTTTTAAAAGATGTTTCATGTATAGCTCAGTCTGAAGTAAGATTTTTTAATAATTTTTCTGTCGCATATCTTGGAAGACACTGAACTTAAATACCAATTTTTAGTACTTAACTGACTGTCAATTTTTGAGTTATACTGTTCACAAACACACACATACAGAGCGTTTTAAAAAAATGCTTTTTTTTTTATATCCAGTAACCTCAAAACATGTACTTCCTGTGAAACCCAAATATCGAATTTTTCGATGAAATGCAATAGGTGCTTCTTCTCCTACTCAGCTATATATGAGATCCCGTTAAAATAGTTTGTATGTTGAAATACTTTTTTTGCGGTATTAACCATTTTAGAGACATTCTACTTATTATTAGTGTGAATTTTTCAATACGCATTATTTTGTGAAACACTTTGACTATTCATTGTTCTAGCGACATCATAGAAATGGTACCATCGAATTTCATAGACATTACATAACGACTACGTTTCAAAAGTTTGACTACCCCTTTAGTCCCCAATACCACTAACTCTTGTACCCATAGCGCAATTTTTAATGAAACTATTTCTAGAAATCTTTATAGTAATCAACATGAATTAGGTAGAAAAATGAGCTTTTGCAGGAAGTTTCTGGAAGCTGTAGAAAGGTAAAAAAGAGTGGTTAGAAAAGGCATGTGAATGTAATACATCAGAAGTTTTATTCAAATGTGTAGTAATGAATCCAGGCTTCAGCAGGTTCTGAAGATCCTTGACTATTATTGCTAAATCGGAGGTGGACTAGGAAAAATTAGTTTTTAAAACTCTCTGAGCTTCGTGCGGTATAGCCAACCCATTCGACATTATTGCAAGAGATGGAAATAAATGTACCAGAAATGTATCATTTTTCCCTTCTGGTGGCGCCCGTTGGATTGTGGGTATCTTGCACGTTCTCCCGTTGTACGGGATAATGAATTGCTCCCATTTTTTTACCTGTCTCTGATACACGGTGCTGACGACCGTACAGATAATTTCATGCGTTATTTTCACGAAAAGGAAGAGCGTTCATGGCCCAGCTGAAGTCAGAAGTGTTCCCTGAAGTTGATATTGTGCGTATACTCTAAACATAAAGCAACAATAACTGTAAGTGCAAGGTGCCACAATTAATGACATAGGTTGCTGCCGATGAGCACAAGAACAAAGTGACAGTTCGTGTAACACCAAGAAGAATTCACTCTATCACTAACTCGTCACCCAGCACGCTCTCCAAATGAGGTTAGGACGATAGTTGTGTTGTTTATCGATACTGTGATTACAGATGTCTTGTGTTCGACGTCCCAGTTAATGCAGCGGAAGGGAATAAGAGGTTGCTTCGCGCGTGTTTCATTTCACTGCCACGTGCGAGGAATAGTAAAGTGGCAGTGAAAACAAAGTCACAACATATACGCCTTAAATGGTTCGTGTTTATACGGATTCGCCTATGTAAGTACAAACAGAACCTTCGCCTCTACTAAGCCTCGAGATAAACCGTTCACTATAGTGACGAAAAGGAATCACATGCAAAAAGACCTAGAAAAACCCCATTTCATTTGTTTAAGATATTGTTACCGGAAGTCCGGACATTTCCAACATTTACTGCGACTATTCCATTCATATGCCGCAATTTGATAACGACCAATAACGTTTAACAATGCCTCGGATATCGACCAAACACGGTCGTTTATCTTATAATATGCTTGCACGGATGTGATTTTATCGGATAAAACTCCATCTCGTAACTGAATGGTAATAGTATCAGCATTCAGTGATTAACAGACTACGTCATTCATTTGCGTTTTTAATCAATAAACATTCAAATGAAAACTTAAAACTTACTAATAAGCTGTGTTATTCTAAACTATATTTATTGTGCTCTCATTTTAGCTTAACTTAATTTAATGTTGGTAACTATTAGTTTTGCGTAACACATTCAATTGTTTACTCATTTAATACACATGACCTGGCAGATGATACTACGAAGATTTCATTTAAACAATACAAATGAGAAAGTAATTAATATTTATGTAGTATATTACATTTCATTAGCGTAGATGGTAGCTCGCTTATCTCTGGTGCAGAGGACCGGGATCGATCCCCGGTACCAGCATGGGGATTTTTCTCCGCTGGGAGGTCTAGCACGGGGTGCACTCAGCCTGGTTATATCCCGGGGGGCAATTGAGGAGCTACTTGAATAAAGAAGTAGCGACCCCAGATCCCGACGACCGCACAACTGACCACATTCCACCCTCCAGTACTGCACCCCACTCATAACTGTAGTGTGCAGAGGTGGGGGACGCAGTGGCCGGGCGGTAAGCCTTGGCCCGCGAAGGGCTGTTGCGCTAGCGGTTATTATTTATCATAACATTCTATTCATGGAATAGTCTTAATTAATCCTACTGAGATCACCAACTAAAAAAAAAACAACTACTTCAGTTCGCTTTAGAAGTAACTGTTCCTCTGTATTCGTGTTTGAACAGAAGTTACTAATTAAATGGTAAAGATCAAGATGAATCCAATGTGATATTGACTATTTCATACATAGAAGCGTTAAATTATCATACACGAATTATCACATGGTGATTCTTTTGTTTTGTACAAACTATCACAGGGTCATTCCTTTGTTTAGTCAGTGTCACCAACTGTATCCCATGAATTGTTAAAAAAAATTATTACACATTTCAATCGATTAACAATCAAAATAACACTCCATCTAAATTTGATAGTACCTATATGTTTAAGAATTGTTCTTTTAATAGCTTTCCAGAAGAAAGCTTGTTTATTAAATTTAAAAATAAAATATTTGTTTGAGATTATAAACTGGTTCTCTGTTATAACGGTGAGAGAAGATCGAAGTACATACAATTCTTGGGTTTCGTTTTCCTCAGTTGGTAGTTCCGATGAGTCGAACTACACAAATTGAAATGCATATATGTTAGGTTAATGTTTATAGAAATTAACATTTTGTGGTCAAATATTTGTGATGTATATTTAAATTCATATTTTGTTTATGAAGTAGTTTAGATAATTATTATTGGACGGTCTGTCCACTCCGAGAAGTCATCGCTTAGGTCAGACTTTTTATAATATTACTTGCTACCTTTAGCACAAATTATGTGATACAATTTCGTATAGTTGGTATCCGAATTTGGTGTGTTTAATTTTCTTTTTTTCCAGAATTGTTTATTGGCTATTTTTTTCCTCTTTAATTTTCACGTTGAAGAAGCAACCCTGCTTGTTTAATTGTACACGTTCACACAGACGATGATCTAATTTTAGATATCGATACTATAAGAACATCCTTTTAAACTGGATGGAATCTAATAAAAAGGGCCCAAAACGTGCAAGAATGTAAACATTGTAAATTATCTAAAATTTATATTAAACTTAAAATTTTAACTATATAAAAAGGCGAAAATATCGGGAAGTATACTCTAATGTGGAAACCAGAAACAAAATTTGGTTTAATGTAAGGGTTTAAATTTGTAAAATCGTGGAAAATTATTTAAAACCCGTTTTTTTTTTCATTACTTAAAATGAAGTATGAAGAAAGAAATTCTTACTGCTTTATATAACGCCGTATATTAAGCTACGATGAAAAACTGATAGCCATCTTTGCCGTTGCTTAACTCATAATCACTCCCAAAGTAAGCATTGTTTTATTTGACTATGCATACAACAGCGTTCCAGGTCCTGTAGGCATAACACAGGTCCTGCTTGGATTGCGCAGTTTGGAGGAGAGAGTTACTGAGTATAAAATACTGCCCCCCTCTCACGCAATGATGAAATCTCTTGTGTGCTGCCTAAATAGAAGTAGGTAAATGTAGTTTTCGGAGATAATTGGTGTAAAGGGGCACCTTTAAAGACTATGATATATCTTTGGTCAAAACTTTATTGAGAAGGAGAAGAAGAAGACTCTAAGACAAAAGTAGGAGGGTAGACTTAGCACCTCGACCTATGGAAGATCTTTTGTGCCTGTGGAGGGAGGGATGAGATGAGAGGACACCAAGGGCGCCAGGACCTGACAGCAGAGGGCAGGGTTCCTAACAGCTACAGATTGAAACTCCGCAGTGGCGGCTCGTAAAACTGGCTTGCATATCCCCGGGGGTCTTGGGAACGAGAGGTTTCAACGGACTCGGAGGACAAGGATTTTCAAAGAGCAAATTCTCGACCATGAACACCGAAACATCCGCCAAGATTTAAAACCCAGATTTAGTCAACCAGGATGAAAGGTGGACTGAAATGACAAGTGAACTGAAATGAAACGACAGAAAATTTCGATGCAGGTATCACATTCCAACACTCATATGAGTGGAAAATAGAAGCTGACTGGGCGATGCGAGTAACACGCAGGATTTGGGTCGAATTAACGTACGATCGACTTTTGCGGTTTTTCGATTGCAGAGGAGTAAAAGGTATGGCAAATGAGATGTTTTAATTAATTTTGAATTAAAAGGGGGAGAAAGGAAAAATAATTAAATTCCGTTTACCCTTGACGTGACGTGATACCGCCAAATGATCACTTGCGCAGTCTGGCGTTAAAGCTGAACTGCCGGGGCTCTAAATGTGTCTGTGTGAAACTGACACGATTGCGTGTGAGTACATTAGTGGTCCCAGATACTATTTTCCTTAAAAGCACGTTTACATAATTATAAAACTCAATGTTAAGTTATGCCGGGTGGAAGTTTCTGCTGCGGCCATACGTTAATCAGGGATTGGTTTCACTGGCAGTTTTTTTAACTCAAATTATATTTTATTTCTTTCCCCTGTTCTTTATGAAAGCAGTGTCCAATGATCTACATTATTCTTGGTGATCCATACCTTAACCTCTCATAATCGTAGTTTAGTAAGGTACAATGTCGGTTGTTCCTGTTAACGAATGACAAATTCCCTGATATTTGCGAAAACTATTTGAAACATAAGAGAAACGCCAGACTTCCTTAATGTCCCCTTCATCTTCAAACTCCTGGAAATTCTGCATGGTGGAAGACTCATACGTCGTAATAGTCGAGCAATCTTTTAGACAATCAAATTAGGTGACTTGTCAACCTTCGTATCATCTCTTTGATCGTATGTGAGGTAGACAGACAATAGCGGGAGGCGAGGCCTGGTAGCTAATAGCTGTGAGGCAGTGGAGGAGGTTAAAAGTACGGTTACGGGGAAGTGACTCATTGAGTCAATTTTCCCCACCTATGCCATAGAGAAAAGTAATCTTCTCAGACAGATATAAATAATTTCTAGGGTTAGATAATAGTATATTCTGTCTTTACACAATTACTGAAAGAAACATTGCGTTCCGTCCAACATTTGCATAGATGTTACAGTAGAACACATGTTTTGGGATCCCCTGAATACAAACTTATTTTAAGAAAAAGGTATGGATATGTATTATGTGTGTTTGTGCAGCATAAATTATTTTATTGCAACATAAGTACAAAGAGAATATAGTGAAGCTTTCTTACTTGAGGTTTATTAAAAGGTTTTGGCATCTAGAAACTTCAATACACAACTATAGAATAAGAACAGTTTCCTTACACACACACACACACACACACACACACACACACACACACACACACACACACACACACACAAACACACACACACAATGCGCATGTGTATAGTGTTTAATAAAACAATGACATTTAAAGAAATGCACCATGTTTTCGCCTATGCTTTGTTGTCACTTCGGCCACAACTGGTCCGCTCCTGTGGCTCCGCTCCTCGGCTAGGCGTTGCGTACACCCTCAGGACTTGAACTACGCCTTGTGTTTGCTTAAAGAACCAAGAGAGAAATGGGCGAGATCGTTGCGGCACTATCCCTATCCCCTGCTGGCGGTTCGACCCCGCCACCTGCACCCTTTTCGTCTTGGGCATGTGTGTTGGTCGCATGTGGTAGAGTAAAAGAGTTGACAATTGGAGAAACAACGGAAAATGAAAAGGTAAAAAAATAATAAAATAAAGAATAAAGAAACGAACAAAAGAAAAAAGAATGATAGTGTTTATCAGTCTCCTGTTGGCACACTAAACGGAGTACACAGTGAACAGAGGATTTGAGAAAAATACCAGTAGTTAAGACTGTCGAAGGTAATATAACATGCGATTTTTACGTCAGTTTTTACTTTCTCTACTGGTAAGTAGGGGAAGTATTGTATTCCACCCAAAAATTCGATGTCGAGATTTCACCAGAAATACATGTTTTGAGACCCACTGAATCCAAAAAAAAGCAGTTTTAGAAAAAGGTCCGTATGTGTGTCTGTGTGTGTGTGTGTGTGTGTGTGTGTGTGTGTGTGTGTGTGTGTGTGTGTGTGTGTGTGTGTGTGTGTGTGTGTGTGTGTGTGTGTCTGTCAGTCTGTCAGTCTGTGGACAGCATAGCTCAAAAACGAAAAGTCAGTTAAAAACCAAATTTGGTATTTAAGTTTAATGTCTTTCAAGGATGCGACACGAAGATTTTGAAGAAAACAACCCCACCCTAAACTACCCTTTCCATGGAACATTTTTCGAAAATTTTGATTTTCTTGAAAATGGCTCTAACGATTTTAATTAAAATGTCATATATTTGAGATATTTTGATGACAAATGAAATGTATATCTTGAATTTTCTGGCTATAGCCCCTGTAGTCGTGTTTACTCTGGACGACTTTTGCATAACTGGTAAACCGTTAGAGATAGACCAAATTATAGTATACAAAAAATGTAGATCTTGCTAAAATACACAATTTATGTCTCAATAAATTTTCTTGTAGAGTGAACCATTTCGGAGATATTCCTTGTTATGTGTGTAAGTTTCGGAAAACTTAGAACTTTCGTGAAATGGATCATCGTTGTTCATTTTTTTATGTGTTAAGTGTGCAAAGACAACAGAATCTCAAACATTTGACTATCGCACAAAGCCTACTGTATTCTAACATTCCCCTTGCACCTACAAGGAAATAAGAAATAAGATAATTTGTACAAATGTTTATCTTAACTAACACGAAGAAGATATACCAATAAGAGTTTGTAAGAATGGTTGGTACAAGAGTAGAGAAAGTCATGTGAGTGCAACACATCAGATTTTTAAGCTTGCTTGCTTATGTTACATCATGGTCATCTACGTATGTATATTGCGGCTTTTGTTTTTATACTCTGCGGGGTACAGATCCTGTTTTATACTCCATAGCAATCCTAACAAATATTTTTAAAATCCTTTTTAATTTTTATGAGCTAAGATTAGGTGCTTTATATCCCCACAGTCGCCAGATGGAACAGTAGTTTTCATAATTATCAAACACAAATACATACAAAATGTCTCTGTTTGTAATATTAATACATATTTACCTAGCTAATGAACTTGATTATTATACACAAAGGACTATTAAAATATTTTGGCGTTGGTATCGCACGTATAAAAGGTTCGATGGCTTTCTGTTTTGCAGTTTGTATATCCCCTCATTTGTCTTATTTTACATGTATTTTTGTGGAGTAGCAACAACTATTTTTCGCATACCATTGAACTAAAGCCCATTTCATGAAAAATATAGATATCCTTTAAACGAGTTATGTAAAATTATTTTTTGTGGCTAAAGCATTCGTTACTGTTCAATTGAATTTTACAATACTTCATATGTTTTTGAAGTGGTCGGTGACCATTCGTTTGTTTATGGTGTGTAGTGCATGGAGAATGGCATTTCATATCTAGAATGCAGTGACCTGCTCTTTATTATCTCTACCACTTAACTATAAGCGCACAAAACAGGCATTCCACTTAACAACTTGATGTCGAGATTTCACAGAAAATTCAGTTAGGTCGTCTGAACAATAAGTAACTTTTAGGGAAATGCTTCCCTATGTTTGCATTCGTATTGTTATAGATGAACCTGATTTATACGCATATCAAGGGGAAGAGGCACTTACAACTGAGATTTTGAGTTTCTTTTAAGATAACGTATGCTATATGCTCATTATAATTACGCAGAACTCACTTTTATTTCCCTGAAATTTAATACGTATAAATGCGAATTACGTAGACCTGGGTTACGTATAAAGCAGGTTTAACTGTATTTGCAAGCGGGAGAGCATTATTTGCCATATTTTCTGAGCTAATGGAAATTATATTAAATAAAATGTAGGACGTGAAGTCAAAGATACGAAATTTATGTCAGTCAAAGGGAGCTGATTCGCTAAATAACTACCCTTTCAGCGTAACAGCTCTTTCCAGTCCAAACCCGACTGCTCGGTCGCTACACCCCCGCCTCTGTCCATCACAGGCGTTATGAGTGGGGTGCAGTATTGGAGGATGGGACGTGCTCAGCGACCCGGCCCCTCCTGGGTGGTATATGGGGCTTTCTAACAAGAGGTCACTACATTTCAATAAAATAGCTCGTCAATGGGCCCACAGGAGCCTAAGTAGACCACCGAGCTGTTTGTCTATGATGGCGTATTAAACATTGCTAGATGAGGAAGTTAAATACTTGTCTACAGGATTCCAATGTTTAATATATACTTTTGGTTGTGAATATATTGAAAGTCATACGGGTGCAAAATATTACTACGGGCAGTGGTTTTTAGCATTACAAATGAGAAAATTAGCATTTTGATTACCACATTTTGAATTTTGTGGTGTTTATGCATTTGAAACTAGGCATTTTATAACACTTAAAAGGAAAACACACAACTGCAAATGTGATAATCACAAAAACAGATAACTTAATGGTTAGTAGTAACTGTAACTGCGACCGTTGTAAAGGTTACCCAAAGATATATAAGTATTTAACTGCCTACAGGGGCCCTTTTGATCGTCATCTCAACTATTTCGTTTGTTCACCGTCTTACCTTGTTAAAAGAGCTAAACTTCACGAAGGTAATGGAAATGGAGTTTCTGGTTCTGTCAATATTAATCCAATTGATCAGAAAGCATGTTATTAGCGTAAGAATTTTCATATCACTCCTCGAAGTCTCTCCGCTCCGTCTGTTAACACAATGATTTGGAGGAATAAAGAAGGTCCATGAGATGTAATGTTTGCACGGAACACAAACCCAATAGGGCTGTTTCTGAATTATTCATGCGTCTTGCAGACTACTATTGGCTTCACATTGTCGTTCTGTAAAATGGCTACTTCAATACGATGTTTTCTGCTGGTTTTAGCGACGATTGTCTGGAGAAAAACAGAATTGATATTGACTTTCCTTTTAAGGTCGCTGTTTTCACTTGGTATCCCATTGAGCTGGGACGAGATATTTGCGAGCATTTTATAATTAACAGCGAGTGCAATGAGGAACTTTCTTGTATGTGCAAAGGGGATTTGGGAACACAGCAGGCTTTAAACGATTGTCATATCTTTTAAAGTTGGTTGCTTTGACATTCAATTCTCTTTGCATGGCCAAGAGATAAAAATCACATGGTTGCACTCACACGACTTTCTCTACCCTTGTACTAACTAATTTTACAAACGCTTATTCCTGTACTTCATGTTGATGCATTTGAAATTCTGTTCTTTGCAACCGAGTGACATTACCAATCGCTTCTCACCAAAGCGACCAGGCAACCGCATGTGGGATTTGTGGTGGACGAAGTGGCGCTGGGGCGGGTTTCCTCCGCCATCTTATTCCACCAGTGCTCCATGTTCATTCCATGTATCATCAGTGTCACCGCCTGCGGTGCCGTATATGGTAAAAGTGGGCGTTAAACACTACAAAAACAAAATGTGCTCTTTGTATGGCAAGTAATAAAAACATACCTACTATTTGAGAAAAGTGTAAGTATTGGAAAATTCTGAGAATAACAAGTAATATTTCGAAATGATTCACCCTATAGAAGAAAACTTATTTGAAATAAGTTATGTTATGTTATTTAACCAAATCTACATTTTTATATGGAAGATGACTTGCGGCATTCACCTACCACCTAGGCGGCCCAGGTTCGATCCCAGGGACCCGTATGTGGGTAGGTCAGTTGGTTAGACGCTTGGCCTACTGATCCCAAGGTCGCGTGTTGAAATACGACCAAGACTAATGGTTTTTAAGTGCGGTTAGAAACGACAGCTCCATGTGAATAGATTTATTGGCAGGTAAAATAACTCTATTTTGATTAAAATGTCGTATGTTTAAGATATCTTTATGGCAAATGAGATGTATATTTTGAATTTTCTGGCTATAGCCCATGTAGTCTTGTTTATTCTTGTGTATTTTGCAAAACTGGTAAACCGTAAGAGATAGACTAGGTCTTACTGCGCAAAAATGTAGATCTCGTTAAAACACACAAGCTATGTCCAAATGTATTTTTTCTGTGGTAACCATTTTGGAGATATTACTTATTTGCCTGAGTTTTGCAATACATATACTTTTCTCACATGGAAGGTCGTTATTCACTTTTTTATATCGTGGCCGTGTAATGGAATGGAATTTCAAAGCCTTCATATGACGACCAGCTTTAAAACATTTGATATCGTTCAGAGCCTACTGTATTCTTACATTCCCCTTGCATCTACAAGGAAATTAACAATAAGGCAATTTCTACAAATCTTTATTTCAACGCACATGAAGAAGATAGAGGAATAAGAGTTTGTGAGAATAGTTAGTACTGTGTATCTATGCGTTCTTCGTAGCTGTTTTTGACTTTCAAGCGTCTGAAATATCACTTGCAACATTATTTGAGGGAAATCTTTCGTTAACCAAATACCCTGATTTGAATCTTACAAAGGTCGGACTGTATTAGTATCACTAACTCAAACTAACAAAGAAAAATGCCTAATATTGTGCCTGCAGAGTTCGAAATAATTGACATGGAGAGCCATCTGGTTGATATCAACGAGAGGGAATCTTGGATTAAATGAAGAAGCAGAGCAAGCTGAACTAAGTAAACCGCCGCCTGCCTCCACCCCTCGCAGGCTTGTGGGCGGACAGACGCGAACTTGGGGCAAACTTAGCCGTGGTCCCTTGTCCCGTACAGCACTGTCCCTAATGAGTGATAGCCCAAGTTGTTGGTAATGGATTGCCTGAATCACAACACGTGTTCTGCTCATGACAAACTTCCTACTAAACTGCAACATTCTATACAATAAAACCAAACTGATTGAGTACACAAAGAAATTTGAGTGTTTCAGTGCAATTTGACATTTTTAATGAGTCTATAATAGACTCTTACATTTAAAAGGCTTTCTCTAGGCATTTACTGGTCTTACAAGAGCTTATTTGTCTGTTTCAAACTAATCCAGATAAGCATTTACAGAAATGGTTACATTATACATTTCGCTGTAGGTTTAGAGGGGCAGGCAAGAGGCTGAAACGTATTCAACTCCTTAAAATGCACATAACTTTCAGAAAATGCTCTTTTAGAAGCTTTCTTCTTATTATTTACCTGATTACCCTTCTCCTATGTAGAATTTACACCTCTTCAGAACTTACAAGCCAGTGCTAAGGTCATATGCCTGTCGGGGAGCAGAGGAACCTCTGGACAGGACAGAATGAAAACCTAGAAACGGATGATTAGCCAAGCACCAGGTATGAGAGTGAGCAAGAGGATGGTATGAAATGCAGGCGAAATGGATGATTGGGAAAATGATAATGGAGCAGTTGGGGGAATGAGAGTCGACGGAAACCGGGGAACCCGGAGAAAACCCGCCCAGACGCCGCTTCGTACATCACGAATACCACATGTGGGATCGAACCAGGGCCTCCTTGGTGGTAGGCGAACCGCTCGACCACGGCACCGCCCTCCGGATGACAATGAAGTCCTTCGTTCGTCCAGTCATCTTGTATAAGCAAGGTATACTTTGTTTCGTTAAGCACGGTTGAACCACGATTGCCAACTTGAGACTAACGAACACCGTCGCTAGGACTGGACAGATGCCAACACTACACAAAGCATGCAACTTCCTTACGTGGGTCCTTTATCGATCCTTATGATTCCTTAGGTTTCTGATTCACGGAAGGTTAGGTTATGTTTATTGTTTTAATATAAGCTTAAATTCATTAACTACGTGTGGCTACACCAAAGTACGTGAGCGCGTTCCTTAACTTTGCTTATAATTGCCCCACTATTTGTATAACCTTAGGTTGTTCGTATTGCTGATTCGAATCCTTTTATTTCCGTGATGAACTATCCACAATACACTCTGAGCATTTACGTTTGTAGGAGTGGAGATCGAAGAATAACTGCATATAACGCTTATGTATTGGTAGTAATACAGAATTTAACATTTAAAGAATAATATTTACTTCAAGTTTTAAGCAGTTACTTAGCTTTGCGAAGTTGAAGAAGAAGCATGTAAAATCTAGCGGAATTTACTCCCTACCTTAGGTTGGTACTCCCATCCAACCATGCGCAGTATTCTAAATATGGCGTTATCTACCGTGAGCAAGCTGCGATTTTTACATAAAAGAACATCTCATAAAAGTAATGGTGGGTAAGTTACAGCAGTCTGAAGTGGCCCATTTACTCCAGGAGCAATTATTGAGGTACTATCATTTATAATACTAGCTTTTATTACACTTACTTTTTCCCGTGGAGTATGAAACCTTATCCATTGTTCTTTTACCTTTAGGAAACTTCAACATAAATATGTATTTCTAGTGAAACAGAGATACCAAGTTTTGGGTAAAGTACAATACTTCATCTACTTGACGTATTTAAGGTTATAAATAACTATGAATATTCAGTCCACTTTTAATTTCCGCCAGAAGTCAAAACCATGAAGGTTAGCTACTGTGATTAATCCACATACATACAAATAATCTCTCTTTTGGTTGGTCACTTGATAACAATATTGTGCACACGACAGAAAATCAGTTTAAACGTAGACGCAGAACTCCATCAAATACACATTAAACACTGTTGTAATAGCTACATATTCACATAAGATTTAAGGAACGATTTTAGTTACATTATGAACTGGGTCCTTAAAACTTCACAAATTAATTTTGGAGTGCAGATGTTGTTTCCACGTTGCTAAATCGAACACGCTTCTTCCGTTCTGCTGAACCATACACGTTGCTGCTAGAGTCTTTTTGGGGTCCAGAATCATCCCCTGCTTTCTCATCAGCGGAGCTCTTCTTGAACTTGTGAGTTGATTCTTCAGAATCAGATGATTCCTCACTTATGTGATAAACTTCTTTATATTTTTCCAATATGCCAGTGAACATTTCTTTCACTGATATTCCTACGTCTTTAGAACTTATCTGCCTCTGGTCAGCCTCCAAATCTTGGACAACATTTGTAACAGTGGCTTTTGATGAGGGCTGCAAATCAGGAACTGGAGTAATGGTTCGTTGGCTGGGGAAATACATAGTGTACAATTCGTCATCACTTGTTTCTTGTTCAGGTTTCCATTCCAGGCTTTTCAGTTCCCCTTTCCTTGGCTCAGATAAGTCAGCAACAAATTCCTTCTCTTTTACCTTCTTAATTAGATTTTCGCCAGTCTCCTGAAACTTTTCCACCATATTGAAATCATAGATATAACCTTGATTTGCTTCTTGAAGGTCTAACTCACTTCTAGTTTGTTTTCCAAGACGGAGTAAATATTCTGTACTACGTATGTCACTCCTAACTGCAGACAGAAGATTTCTATGTTTCTCGTCCAAAACCTTGAAACGTTCTCGTAATTCTTCCCGGTATTTTGTCCTCTCCATCGTCATCTTAGCTAGCCAAGCAAAAAAAGCTACTTCGACCGATGATTTTAACTACCAGAGATAAATAAATATTATATTAATTGGGTTGGCATGACAACCGATTGCAAGCCTGAAAATACTGTCGCTGCGTGCTAGATAATTTCTATTTGATGGACTGTTTTACAGACACGGAGAAAAACAAAATAATTTTTAATAATTCATGGAGCTGTCGTTTTTAAGCATTCTTAAAAACCATCGGTCTGAGCCTGATTTGAACCCGCGATCTCGGGATTTGCAGGCCAGCGTCAAACTGAGGCACCCAGACTCACCTACGCGCACACACACAAACATTTTTAAATGCTTTTCTTCGATTCAGACGGCTTCAAAATATGTATATATTTCCGGTGAAATCTGGACATCGAAATTTTGAGTCGAATACAATACATCTCCTACTTACTACATGTAGTAGCGAAAGTAATAAGGTGTAATATACCATAACTAAGGGTAACGCTTTTATATGAATTCTGTAACGCAAACATTGTCATTTGTCAAACTGCGGTACATTTGTGAACGTACCGCAGCTTTTTAACGCTATGCCGCTCTGCCATGGACATACAATAAAGTAGTTCATTACAAAGCGTAGTCTATTTGCTAGCACTGCTGTTCCAAGTTTGTTTCTCAAATTAAATTACTGCTTATTATGAGCGGTGGGTAGTGGTTTTCTACCAAGTCGTTAAAAACTTATTTTCTCTTGTCTGTACTAAGTCTAGGCCAGTGGATTGACAAACCTCGCTTTAATTAAAGTTCGTGATCCAGTGTAGCGCTGTTTGTGTAGCGGTGGGGAACAAAACTATATCAGTTTGTCGGCAATGCAGGTTACAGACACACGGCACCAAATTAGATTAGGTACACCACTGTGATATCGTTCTTCTTTTGCTTCTATCACGTTTGTAAATAGGTACAAGCTGGTTTCAGCAACGAACAAATGAACAAAACATAACAGCTCTGTTTCTCTATATTTCTAAAGAGAAAATAGACTGCTTTAATGGCTTTGACGAATCGAGTCTTTTTAGAGAAAAATAAAACAGCTAATGCAGTGGCATAGTGTTCTGTAAAGATACAACATAATGCAACATATTACGTGGTTCTTTTGTAATAAGGGCTTAATTCTTTAAATTCGGGAGGTTGCGAGTTTAACCTCCGTGGTTGAACACTCTGACTTGGGGTTTTCCGTGGTTTCCCCTTGTCACTAGGCGAATACTGAAGTGGATTCTCTTCTCCACGAATTCCTTTCCCTTCATTTCTCATTTCCATCCCTCGTCATCTTTCAGGTTTGGTAGGTAGCGGGTACGTTACGGCAAATGCGGACAGATGGCGCAGATGTTTGTGCTCTGGAACCCCTTCCCTGGACCTCCTAGAAGTTGCTGTCCAGGCCACAAGGGTCGCCTCTGGCCATCTCCCTGCGTAGAGGAAACACTTTGGTTGTGCGCCAGGTGTCAATATATCAATATATTGCAACTGTTAGGAACTTTTGTACGTGTCTGGGCTTCGCTGACTCCGCACTCTGTCAAGCCTACGGTCTCACTTCGCCTCATCCCTTTCCTCAACCAAACTCGAGCCCGGCCCGAGCCCGAGAAGAAGTTATAGAGGTTATAGAGGTTATAGTGTACATTTCGATTTTCAAGCTCGGGCCCTACCCGAGCGCAACATTTTTCAAATTAGGCCCGAGGGCTTGGCCCCAGCCCGCCCATACCTGTGCTTTGTGATTTTCCGTGACCCCTGGAGGAAGAGAGGGAGGGATAAGGGGGAGATCCAAAGCCCTGTTTGACCGTATCCAACGCCACCCAAGGCTACACACAAGCCCCTAATACCGGTGTTCCCGCAAATGGGCGCTATTCCATCATCCAGCCGAAACATGCCGCTCTTCCTGCAGAGAGAAGTTGCCTTGTCTCCATTTTGTATAGGAAGCATTTTCCCTTCACTCATTCAGGTAACCAAGCATTAGAGAGGTGTATTTTCGAGCCCATGAATGTGCCATAGCTCATCAAAGAGTGGGTGGATGCAAATGCACCCTGGCTCCTTTCGTATAAGTCTGAACGTCATTGATCTAGGGGAATAGGCCATTTTTATGAATCTTAGTGTGCTACTTAACGATTTTATTTACCGTGGACCCTGTTTTAAAAAATCTACACATGATTCTCTGCATTCGTTGATCATTAATCAATCAATTTTACCTTTTGTACTATATATTGCAAGTACGGGAAGTATTGTATTCGACCCAAAAATTGATGTTGAGATTTCAAAGGAAATATATGTTTTGAGGCCCTTGAATAAAAAAAAAAATTTAAATAAAAGCGCCTGTGTGTCTGTGCGTGTTTCTCTGAACAGCGTACCTCAAAAACGAAAAGTCAATTAGAAACCGAAGTTGGTATTTAAGGATGCGACACAAGCATTTTGAACTAAATTCTTCCACGTGAAGCTACCCTTTACATGCCAAACTCTTCGAAAAATTTCATTTCCTCAAAAATGGCTAAGAATTATGATTAAAATGGCATATGATTATGGTATTACGCCAAATGAAATGTATGTTTTGAATTTCCTGGCTATAAGCATGTAGTTCTATTTACTCTTGATGATTTTTGCAAAACTGGTAAGGCGTAAGAGATAGGGCAAATCTTACTGTACAAAAATGTAGATCTTTTTGAGAAGTGAACTATTTCGGAGATATTCCTTGTTATTTGTCAGAATTTTGCAATGCTTATCAACCACTTTGAAATGGCAGGTCGTTGTTCGTTTTCTTATCTCTTGTTCATGCAAAAAGGACGGCTTTTCGATGTCGTCATACACGACCACTTAAAACATTTGACTATCGTTTATAGTATAGTGTATTCCCCTTACATCTACAAGAAAATCAGCAGTAAGATAACTTTTAAATCTGTGTATGACGATTAGCATAAGTTATAGAGGAATAAGTATTTGTGAGAACGGTTTGTGCAGGGGAAAAAGTCATGTAAGCGCAACACAGATTCGTGATCAAAGTATCATATTACACATAACCTACGTATGCTTTTCGCGTTTTGGACAGTTGATTTAAGGTATGTTTACCAAAGCATTCTTTTATCATTACGTTTTTAAGAATTGAAACGTTATCCAACAAGTTAGTCCATTTGGCGCAGACCCCCACGTGTGTAGGTATTGTTAAAGGACACGAAGAGCAGAAGTCGGATATTCCCAGCTGCCTCTTCTTGTTCTGAAGGAAATCCTCTATCTCAGAAGACATTCACCCCGCCACGCTCGTCCTGTTTTATGTATGACCCGCGAATCCTTCTGGTCACACACAGGGGATGTCCTTCTCTTTCAACTTGGATTTGTATTACAAGGCGTCCCTACCGCGTGTGACACTTCATGAATGTTTAATCCTTGGGCTTTTGAGGAAGCGGCCTGATACATGATTTCAATTACCCGCGACACTACCGCATATCCTTTTCATGCTGAATGGGAGAAAACCTGGCGTTTCGCATGAGGGACTTTAATATTTTATGTCTATCTCAAGTAGCAAGAAAATTTACATAAGGAACGGTAGTGTATAAATAAGCTTGTGTGTCATTTCTTTGGCGTTTTACTAGCAGAGTCCACAGATCCTCTCGCGTTATCCTCTCTCATTCATAAATATGAAATACTTCGAAAACCATTAACCCTAAGAACACCAAGTTAAGCACCAACCAAGTTCAAAATTTACAATAGGCTATGAATCCTGTAATATGCATTTATTTTAAGTGATTGTGTTTCCAATGAGGGATCAATTTATTATGGCAGACACAACATTTAATGGTGGCTGATAGCTGACTACTTCATGATTAGATTATTCCCTTTCCTGATGCACAAATAAATTTTATGGGCACAAATGCTATTTATATCAGCTACTTTAAGCGTGATTTCACTGTCTGTTTAACTATACAACACCACAAGGCGTGGCAAGCCTCCTGTAATCTTTGTGTCTGCCATAATAAAGTGCTCAGTGACAAAAACTTTGAACAATGAAAGATTGTATAAACTAGCAACACAAAGTCCGTACTTGGACATATAGGCTGTCCAAAATGTCTATACACTCTTTGAATAATACCTTTTTGTTATTGACAAAAAGTTTCAAAAACGGAAATACAAACGCTTGCACAAATAATGTTCCGCATCATTCTAGGTTTTGTAAACATTATGGAGCACCTTTTACTATTGCTGATCCAGTTTTCGGATCAACTTTTTTTCGTAGCCGTAATAAATTTATTATTATTATTATTATTATTATTATTATTATTATTATTATTATTATTATTATTATTATTATTATTATTATTATTATTATTATTATTATTATTATTATTATTATTATTATTATTATTATTATTATTATTATTATTATTATTATTATTATTATTATTATTATTATTATTATTATTATTACTCCAATTCCTCTAAACTTATAATAAATAACTTACGATATATTGATAACTTTCAAAAAACACTCTTCAATCGGAGGGAATACTGTTATTTACAGATGGAGAACATTTATCCCCCTCCCCCCCTCACATATTATTAGAGCCATTTTTGGGAAAATAAGAAAGTGCTTTGTAACTCATAAAAAGTATTCCTTACAAGAAACACATTTCTGTTCTGTGACAAAATGCTAATAATAATTGTTAATTTATAAATCAGGAACGTAAACGAAAGTCAGAATTCTGACTCTCAACAATGCACCGTAAAGTGCACGTTCAAGTTTGACAAACGAAATTAACATACAGTTAAAATTACAGTCGCAGGACAAAATATTCCCGTGAGCGTATAAATTGTAATTTTAGTTCCAATTTTTAAAACTTTAGCCAGATAAATGTACACTATAATACTCAATAAAGGGAAAGATAAATATAAATAGGCTAATAAACATAAAATATATATTTTATAGTCTTTAATAAAATAAACATGATCATAGATCATATAGGGAGAATCAGAGACGACAATGTCATATTAGGTATACAATTTAAATTAAAAATAAATCTATCCAAGTTCCATTGTTCACGAAAAAATATTCTCTCAGAAATGATTTCAAATCAAGCAATAAGATTTAAGTTAGAGCTTGCGGAAACAACTACGTTTTTAGTTTCTCGACTATGCAATATTAGAGGTGTCCTACTAAAGAATTCGATATTTACCAAATATGCATGTGTTGAGGTCCCCTGAATAAAGAAAAAAAATATTTTGCAAAATGTCAGGTATGTGTCTGCATCATTCAAACAAAAATTCCGATACATACCAAGTTTTGTATTTGAATGCGCTACCTTCCATTGATACGATACTATAATTTACAAAATAAAATATCCCAATCCCAAACTAATCTTTACAGGCGAAACATTTCGTTTCTTTTAATTTCTCAAAATTAATCTAAGAATTTTGATTTAAATAACACATATTTAAGATACATAAAAATACAACTTATATCCTGAATTTCCTGGGAATAATCTGTGAATTCCTCCCCATTGGCTATACATTTTGTATTGCTGGTACACCTTAAGAGATAGGTAAAAGTTCACTAACAAAAGTGCAGACCTAGTTAAAATATATACTTTATACCGAGTAAAATTTCGGTGAGTTAACCATTTCCCAAATACTCTTTTATTGCTTTACACATTGACACACTTTTTGTAGTATTTAGCCGCTATTCGATTGTTTCTTGTACTCGTGTATAGAGCACGAAATTTCAAAAGCTACCAACTTTTTAAAGATCTGACTACCGCTTCAACCTCCAGGTCCCTTTTGTGGCGCACAATGAAACCATCCCTGCAAATAATTATTGCGACTAATGTGAAGCAAACAGAATCTATTTACTAGTTCTGAACATGTTCTATCAGCAGTCGCACTTCAACACAGGAAAATGTACGATTAAAGCATGCAATATTTAGGAATCTCGTAATTCTACTAAAAGCTTTATTTTGTACAATCGTGCATATGTAAAAGTATATTTTAATGCACTATTTCTATGGCATTAATTTTTGATTGCCTTTAATGGCTTTTCAACCATCAAAAGCTATACAAAACAGAATGGGAATGAGGACTGCTTGACAAGCTATTCGTATTTATGTATCTGCCAATATCTCAAATGTTTAAAGAGAAGTTTAGCTGAAGGTATTTTAATGGCATCCTTAAAGGATGTCTAACTTGTGATTGTGTCTGAAGGAACGGCGGGGAGAAACCTCGAGCCACTGCGACCCGACAGAGATCTATTACGAGCTACCATCCTCCCAGGGGAAGGGATGAGGCCAAGGGAGACCACAGGACTGGCAGAAAACAGAGCCAGCAAAGCATAGAGACGCATGCAACTCCCTAACATTTGGAGAGATTGTTACCTGGGGCACTACCGAAGCATTTCTTCCACCCAGGAGGAGGGCAACGAGGCTACCCTTGCTGCCCGGGCAGCAACTTCCAGGGAGGATAGACAGGGAAGAAGGGTTTACTGAACGCACACATCTGTGCCATCTGTCCACATCCGCCGGAACTTACCGCGCTGTTAATCAAACCTGAAAGATGACAAAGGAATGAAATGAATCCGGAGTAGAGAATCCGCTCAGAATTCGTCTAGTGACAGGGGGACACTGTCTGCACTCATACGCTTCTCGTTTTTTTTCTTGTTTTTTTAAATGCTTTATTGGTTCCGGAGATAAAAATGTATTTGTAGGGAAATTCACCTATCGGCCTTTTGCGTGTAAAGCAACATTTCCTCTATCTACCAGAGATAAGCGGTAGAGAAAACTAAATAATTTAACATTTAGCCTGATTCCTAAGTAATTCTATGAACTTCTATAGGATATTATGCAACGAGAGCTTAATGGTAACAATTAACACGCCATTATAATTTATACCATAATATTCATATAAGCATCTTAATTGACCATGTGTCAAGTTTAAAACATAAAATATTTTTATAATTCTACGCTTCATGTTATTATTACTGTTATTCGACATTTTAATAATGTATTTGTTATTCGATTGTACATGCGAGAATGATGGTTACACCTTCAACCACTATTGTTATGTTGGCCTTGGCACAACAATACAGAGCGTACTATAACTATATGCTATAGCCTTAAAAAGGTACTTTAAAAAACCAGAAGACAAATTGAGTTTACTAGAATATTACTTACATTAACATTAATTATTAAATTGAGTAGCTTTATTTTATATACGGGAATCGATATTTTCGCTTTCACTATGTGCGCAGACGGCGAAGTATCGATTGCTGAAGTATGTTTAGTCAACGCAAGTGCAGTTGGGTCACAAAGGAAATGTGCGCAACTAATGACTGTCATAAATACATCTCCGCCTTTTTGGAAAAGGCAAACCTCTATGACTGTCCTTGAAGATCAATTGCAACTGACAGTTGCATGTTACCTCCGCGTGGTGGAGTCCCAGTTGTCAACTTTCTCAATTCCAGTTCTTTTCTGTTTCATTAGCTACAAAGATTCATGTTAAGATGTTGCAACTCTGCCTGAAAGGACTCAAGAGAAAGGGCCCAACTTGTAAAACGATTATGAAGGTTCCTCAAAGGTAGCGGCCGAACTGCACAGCGTTCTTATGAACGGGTACACCTTTGATTGGTGGATAGCACTATCGTTATGAAGAGGTGAATAGAATAAAGTTCATTACAATGAATATAACGGCTACATTATGACATTGTTGAGCATAAAAAATAATAACACAGACGAAATCTGTGATGCGCATTATTCTAAATCATCCTACAACATTTCAAATCGTAATTAAACTACTTTGTGTTTTAAACTAAATGTAACATTTGCTGTCACTACATTTCCCTTAGGTTCAACATTTTCCTTATCTAAAAAGACAGAACGGAAATCATTATGTGGATGTTTGATGGAACGTGCGCTTGCGTGGTCCCCTCACCCTTCCTGGATTAATGTGGAACGTTTTCCTATGCAAGGAAACTAAGCAAAAAGAGGATTACTCAATTAATTTCTCTGTCGTTTTAAGTAACTGTTTCATTATATGATGTCGTTGCACTTTCAACCTAGAAAGCAGTTTTACAATTATTATTGTGGATTGCTATTATTTTGCTTTAAGATTATACTGGCTCCCTTCTTTTGTTTTATTACTGCCGCTAATGAATAACATAACAAGTAGTAAATAAATTGCTAATTATATGACAGTTATATCAAAATAAATTAGGGCTTCATTCAGGTTTTATACCGGTATCTTTAATAACTGTGCGTTTAATTAATTTGTACGCCAACAGTATAGGTGTAGCTGTTAAAAATAAAACGTAATATAAGTTTATGTAAATATACCTTGTTTCAGCTGATAATAAGGGAAACCAGAGCAAGTGGTTGTTAAACCCGTACTTACCTTTTCTCTATTGGCATTACTGACTTTCTAATCGACATTCGTTATTGGAGCTTCAAGATGACTGAATAGGTTATGACTGTAAATATTCAGTTAATAATCTTTAAGAGTGAACTTTAGGAGCGTTTTAGTTGGACTGAACTTCATTAAATATTCCTAATACATATTCACTTGAGGATCTATTTTTCCCAAGTAGTGACAATTACTTGTGATACTTCGATGACATTTTCAGTTATCAAAAACATAACCTACCCTACTAAATAAAAATACCTTAATATTGAAAGTGCTACACATAAGGTTTTGAAAATTTAATGTGACTTTCTAAAAATATAACGGTTAAAGAAATCCAAATGTTGAAAGTCCTCAAGACACAAACTGAATTTTTATTTAATATTTGTGCATGTGAAAATAGTAATTAATGCTAATGTTCCCTAATTGTAATTGTTATGAGTGTTGTATTAAGAATTTACACGCATTAGATACATTTTATGTAACTTTAGTAATGTAAATTGTAAGAAACAAATAGTTAAACATTTCAGCATCGTAACTGACAGTAACAGTGTCTTCATAACATTTATGTTCGTAAACGAGACGTTAGCTTCGCTCTCCACATGTCATTTATTACCTGGTGTGTTGTTCCCATAAACAAGACACTAGCAAGCCACCTCCATGCGTTTCCCTCCTAGATGAGAAGGCATTTTCTTTCTTTCCTTTTTGCATCTTCGTAGTTCAGAGAAAAGAATATGACAAAATGTTTTCGTGCTCTCCCAATAAGCGACGGCAAGTTGGAGTGCCGATATTACATCATCGCTATTATCAAATACTGTAAACGACAATACAGGACATTTTGCGATATATCGCGGGACAACGCGGCGAGCACCATCTATCGTCAGAATCTATTGAAGCAAACTACTAGATGTTCTATGAACAAACGTGTTTGGTATGTGTAAGGTTGTACGGAAATGTTTTATACTTCGAGATTGAAGGCTTTATAGAAATTATGGCGCATATTCTATGTCATTTTGTTTGAATTCTCAACAAACACAATATTTATAAATATGACAGGAAAGATATGTGTAGTGTTTGGGTGCAAAAACAATGAAATTCAACAGAACTCAGGTTATTTCTTCACTTTCGTACGTGATAAGATCCGGTAAGTATTTTAGTTTTGCAAAGAGCCTATTAACAGATAACGCATTATTTTCTTAAATTGAATTCTTTAATGTGTCACTCTGATACTAAATGTTAACTGATTTTAGATGTGATCAATGGGTTTTAAAATGTCAGCGTAGTGATTTGGACAGGATACAATAAGGAAGGGCCCTCATTGCAAGACTTACAAGATATATTCACATCATTTCTTAATGACTGATTTTCCGAATCCACGACTCTTCAGTCAAGGGTAAGCCAAGAGGCCTTATAATCTCCAAGTACGAGTAAAATACTGACTAACTTAACCTCAAATTAGTTTGTGATTAGGAAACTGAAACATAACCTTACCTTTGTGACTAATTCTTAAATTTATGTATTTCTGGCTTAAAACCTGGAACTGTACCAACACAAACACTTACATGTAACAACAGCAGGAGTATAACACTACCAGCTAAGCCAAGGGATTGATGGTAGATGAGAATGTTCCACAAGCCTTGCCAACAGATGATGTCAAAGAATTAGAGTAGCCCTCAGGAACGATGGCCTATAAAAAGTAGCAGAATTTATTTTCTCTTCCCAATATTCGCTCATGTATCATGTACACATAAATATGGAATTGTGTTAATTTGAAATTTAACAATGAGTTTTGTAACTGCAGTTCTTTAATTTTTAACTTGTTAAAATGAACTAGTGTGCAATTAATGGCAGATATAATGTTATAAGCACGTACCTCATGTGCTTACTTTATATGCTAACATGCATGGTTCTTCTTAGAGGACGAAAGAAGTATTTTGAAAGCAAAATACTACTTTAAATTAATATTCATGTTCAATTTGTTGTTAAGCTCATACATTAATGTATTTCATATAACTAGCAGAACCCACAGCTTTGCTCTTATTATTGCATTAAATATGGAGATTCCTTCTCTCTCACGTTCTCTCGCCGCACTATCTTTCTCTCCCTCCCCTAACTTCCCCAACCTCTCTCCATTATTATAGATTCCATACATTGAAATATAATACTTCTTTGTGTTTTTTCATCGAAAATATAACTGAAGCATGATTTTAGCTATGGCGATTAAAATTATGCAATCCTCATGGATCATATAAAGCAATATTTTGGTTTTTTAACGTTTTTTGTCATCTTCTTGTCATTTTTCATATTAAAGTCATATTTTTTCTTAAATGTTCGTATTTTTGTCATATTTTTATACTTCTATTCCATTTTCGTATATGTGCTTGCGGTCGCGTCATTCACTTTTTTTCACATCTAATTCTTGCCTGTAATATTTCTTACAATTATCCTTCTTAGAAACGTAGACTTCGCAAGAACTACTGACTGCCTATTACGAAGATGTTTTAGACAGAATACGCCATTGCGTCGCTGATTACAAGATCTGGGTTTCTATGGATGAAACAAGCGACCTTGAAGGGAGATATGTGGCGAAGTCTTTTTACCATTACAAGCAAATAGAGGATCGTTTCCCTTTGAAAACCTTAAAACGTCTGTAATTTGCTATTGTAACTCTTTCTGATTGCCCTTCAAAATATGACATTTATTTCGTTCTGGGCAGAGCTGAGGGTTAGCTCTCGATTGAACAATTAAATAAATTAAAATTGTAACAGTAAAATTAATATTATTTATTTATGAAAATTTTGAAGATTTCGGCAATACGCCCAAGAAAGTTCACGTCGTATTTATCGTCATATTTTCTAATTCATTTCGGTCACAAATGCTTGCATATTCCTTACATTTTTAGGCCAAACTTCCGTGCCCTTGTGATGACCAACCCTTACAACCAGGTCCACCTTTTCCTCGATGCAAGTACCTATATCGTCTCTGGCTGGAACCTAATACATGCCTCAAACTTCATAAGGAAGCGAATGATGGGAAAACACATACGTGGGATAAACAAGCCAAGATTTGCCTTACTGACCACGAAAAGGCCATGTTCAGACGGGAACTGACCTACCAAAAGTGAATGTCTGGCGTTACATGAAAAATATTTATACCTACTCCCTTTGTGGTGTATTCAAATAGCATTTCTAAACTGAAGCATAAAAATAACTGAAAACGGATTGAGAAATGCGCTACTTTGTGGAGAGTGAAAGATGAGTTTTTCGTTATAAATTGCCGGCTGCTTGAGAAGCGACGAGTGTAAGGCAAGGGGATTGATCGTACACGGGTTTACATCACGGTGTTGTATTTGAAATCTGAAGCACCCGCAGCGGCTGGACTCAACGACTTTGCCTCCACCCCCTTTCCCTCCCCAATCCCAACTTATTAGTTTTTTCCTACACACCTTGGTAAACCCCGTAGCAATTTACCTTTATACGTTTCGTTGCAACGCTACATTTTTCCTCCTCAGTGATAATAAATCCTTTCCCCTTCACATCAAGAAAAACTGCTTTCTGAAAGACGTCCCTCTCGTGTGGGATTCGAGGGGAGTCAGGATGACGTCATAATGCTAACAAAAGAAAACAGCGTATTTCATTACAAAATATTTTCCATCCTCTTGACGTTTTGCTCATAATGAAATACCAAACACGGTGTACGTTGGTCACACGGTAGCGTGTGTGGCAGAGAGAAAACAGCCAGCGGCATTTTTCAGCAAAAACATGCTCTCTTTTTTGTAGCTATATTTCATTGTAAAGAAGAACATGCGAAAAAGAATAAAACGAGAAATGCAATTCCAAAACTTTTGAAGTGTCAACCTGTAAATTCCAGTTTTAGCAGCTTTGTGTCCATGTAGGACCTTTCAAAGGTCACTTCACATATTAAAGTAGTATAATCTTGTAATATACGGACAGGGAAGAAACAAAAGCATAACTATAATAGTGGAAGAGTATTTGTTGTATTTTGTATTTCAAGTAGCACTGATAAACCACTAAGTTTCTTTAACCCGACATCGAACTGCCTGATTAAATAAATTTGACACTTTGTCAATTATGTTTATGCTTTTAGACAGTTCTATTCCAGATCGTCCAAGATCTTGCGTTTGCAATGAACGGTGCTGTTTAACTATTGAATGTGTTAATTACCATTATTATATCGAAGTAATGGTTAGTCTCGAACCAAATACCCCATCTTATTAGCACTGGCTATGTGGGAAAGTGCCATTTGGTTCAACGATCGTGTCTAGAAGGGGCCTTAGTGAATATGTTTTTTTTAACATTACCTATGAAGCTATCTAGTTCTTTGCATGTAGTGTTACACTCCATGGGCAAGATACGTAACATGAATCATGTTTTTATACTGTTTTTCTAGTAATTTGGCTGTTTACAATATACGGAGCAGTGTCAGAAACAGGAGAACGTCGTCATATTCAATATTTTGAGGTCATAAAATGACCGTAGATTCATAGAAAAAATACTCAGTCCTTGAATGCTTTACTTTATCAAGAAATTCAGTAGTTAATAAAAATCTTTCACCACCCTGGTTAGAAAGCAGAATTCCTAACATTAGCCATATGTCTGTCAGTAACATCCGTTGTTTCATCTATCGATATCCATATTTTATTTCTAATTTGCGTAATTGTTTCATCATAAAGTTTGGGTACATCTCGTAATACTGGATGGACTCACTGCTCTGTATACTTTTCAAGAAATCCCTTAAGTTTTTATTATTTAATTTATTTGATGGGGTATTTGCACCGAACATCACTCTACACAAATCTACGCAAAACAAGATTGATTGTACTGATTAATTACACTTGTTGGCTGCACTGGTTCCTTACGGTTTAATTCAGTAAATTGCCTGTTTCTGTTAAAGTTGAGGTGTCTTACAGTGCATTGTTTTGGTATTTATATGTATATTTTGTACATCTTACAACTAATACTGTCTGAAATAGGGAAAATATCATTACCAAGCTCCTGAACTATATCGTCTAATTTTAAATGACTTCGACCCTTTACCATTGCCATTTTCCTGAATACAGTCTATCGATCGATCACAAATATATCAGCATCCTCATCACATCATTTGAATTATTTCAGCATTAGATGCTTCACCGAAGCGAGAGTTTGTTATATTTGTTTTAAAATTATGATTTGTTTCTTTTTTTCTTTCTTTACCTGACTACCCTCCCCTTATTGTTTTGTGGGAAGTGCTGGTAAAATTTATGATTAACATAAGAAGCAATAATGCTAGTTTTATGATGATTTTATGACATTTAAAAACCTGTTAGAGATCATATTATTAGTCATTGCCATTTGGATGCCAAATGAACTTAATGTCAACGAGCCCTTTAAGGGACACTGGGAGTGAAATTTGAAAGTTCCACATTTCTTGATAGATTTTTCTGAAATTTTTACTGTGTTTGTATTTATATGAGAATAGGCGGTACACCACATTTCATTAAAATTGGATAATTCGTTTAGGATATATAAATTATTTTATGAATTTAATAGGCACATTTTCAAAATGTAGCTCGCGTCTATTGACTTTTCAAAATTCATTTATATTGGCAGAACTGGTGCTCTAAAACATGGGTAACAATTGTATGAAGAGATATTTCAAATACGTTTGCTGATTCTGCTGTACATTTTAATAACAAAGAAAATTTAATATTAAAAATTATAGATTTTTTTCATAAAAAATGTTTTTGGAATTCATGTTAATGATAACATCAATATTGAAGTATAGTTTTATTTAGCTGCTATTTATGAATACTTTTGGAAATTTTCATTGAATTTGAAGCGAAACTCAGGCGCGACCTTCTTTTGGAATGTGCAGAAATATGGTTTTGAGAAAAACAGGCTTTTATATAGGAACATGCTGTGTACGTTAAGGGAAGAGCGCTATTTGAAAGGGGCATAATGACCAGATGGAGTGGGGGATATGAAAAATGTTAGCTGATCCAAATGCACAGGCGTTCCAGCAACATTTTAAGGTAAAAAACAGTTTTCGACTTTTTGACAATTTTGACCAAAATTTCACTCCCAGTGTCCCTTAACATCACTTACTCACTCACTCACCCACTCACTCACTCACTCACTCACTCACTCACTCACTCACTCACTCGCTCACTCACTCACCCACTCACTCACTCGCCATTTAGATTTTGTTTACTCACGTTTAATGCCTGTTGAACTACTACTTTTTGTCGTGTTAATAGTGCGACAAGCAGCTGTTTTTAAGGGAATGTACTATAAATATTTAAATACCACCTTATACCTCATAAATTGCGGTACATGACCCACAGTATAGGAACCATTTATCCGCCAGGTGACCGCACATAAATCCAATCAAAACATAAAACTTAAAAACATCAGAGTAGCAATATTTTGAGAGATGCATTGTCTTAGATGCAGCCAAGCAGACGCCAAACTGTGTTTGCTGTAGTGGTCAACTTGGAATGGCCACTGAATGCGTTTCTGCGCCATTGGCTTTTAATGTTCTTACGTCATTCCAAGTTGGAAACGCAGTTACGTGGAAACATTTCCCAAAAGGGGTGACCTGGATTCGATCTGATTTCTCCGTGTGGTTTAACAGCAGTTTCTTTTTTATTGATAAACTACGTTAGAAGCAGATGATTTATTCTGTGATCCTGTGCGGTTTATTTTGCATACAGGATGTGTAACTCCACTACATATTGTTAGCTTTCGAAATGTGACAATTATTTCAGTTATGAGTAATTATTAGCAATTCCAAAAATTCAAATAACCTTGCGTTACAATTTTATGAAAGGCGATCTATGCAGATTGGCTTAAAGGTGCACAATAACACAATTTCAATAAAATGTGCAGAAACCAGAAAAATATCTTTGTACAATTCTAGAACTAAAACGGCTATTATGGCGGCACAAATGGTGCTAAATTTCCCTATTTGTGGCACCAGTACCAGAAAATGAATGATATAATTATCACGCCAATGACGCAACACCGCTACAACATATTTTTCCCAATGTGCCTGTAAGAAAACCTGAAATCGTCACTCTTGCAACATTCAAACACAAGAATCACCTAATCTCGTTTCTCGTCCACATTATTTTTCGTAAACATCTTTTGATTTTTCTGGAATTATTGAACTCTCAGGCTTCGTTCAAAATATCAAGCGGAATACAATCTGTTTGCAGGAGTTTTGCGATTACCTTCCATTTTTATCTATACATGTTGAAACATTGAAACATCTGCTTAGCAACCATATTACGTCATACACCTGATCTCTGATACATTATATTTAGCAGCAAAGACGGCAACTACAGAACCCAAAATTATCATCTCACGTGTTACTTCGGAAGACTTTAGGCTTGAAGTGCGGAGAGCGGTGCTGTCGTCCTGGCACGACGAGTGGTCAGCTCTCCGCGGTAATAAGCTTAGAGAAGTGAAAGAACTTCCGATAAACTGGGTAACTTCCTGTCGCACATCTCGTCGCGAGGAGGTTAATTTGGCTCGATTAAGAATAGGGCACTGCAATTTTTCGCACGGTTACCTATTTAAAAGGGACCCTGCGCCTCTATGTCCGCTGTGTGACAACGTTTTGTCGGTTCGCCATGTGCTCCTAGAGTGTTACTCTCTAGCGTACCTTCGGGATTCTCTGCAGCTGCCTGCCAGACTTGCAGAGGTCCTAGCGGACGACAAAGCAGCGGTTGATAGAGTTTTTAATTTTTTAGCGCAGTGCAATATAAATTTGAGGATTTAAAATTTTTAATTATCTGTTTCTGATTTTGGACATATTTATCACCTTGTTTCATATCTGGCTATTGCCACTGCTTTTTACCTTTGTATATGTTTCTTGTTGCTAGTATTTTTATTTTTTGAGTGAAATTTATATCTGGCTATTGCCATGAGTCTGTTAAGGGCGCTGATGACCTAGAAGTTGAGCGCCCTTAAACCAAATCTAATCTAATCTAATCTAATCTGATACATTATAATTTTTCATTTAGCAAATTTACTATTTCTACATACGACAACTATTTTAATGCTCAAGTTACACACAACATTGTATATATGATGTTTTCATTGTGACACTCGTAAAAATTAGCGCGTTCACTTTCGCTCACGTGCTGAACATATACTCCTGTCACAATCAGATTATACACTAGTTAAATCAATAACTATTCTATGACATTTTATTTAACATTAGCTTGACGTAACATAACAAGAAAATATATTACAAAAACAACGACAATACAGGACATACATAATATAACAAATAATTGGAAAACATGAGTGTTTCCAATTTAATAACGAATATGTTTGTAGATTTAGTGCATGCCAATCTGCAGCGTGCATAGAAGACTATTTTCATAACGTTGCGCCTGTTGCAGAGCGACAATATCCCTATCAGAGGCTCCAGTAGTGTATAACGCAGTGAGTGTGTAGAGTGCGAGTATACAAGGGACCGACAGGTACAACTGGGGGACTGGAAGTGGCATGTGGCCTTCAGTCGAGCGAGGTAACCACACCTTAGCCGAACAGTACCGAAGTTTCGCGCAGAACTCTTTGGCAAGCTTCCGTTGCGTTACCTCTAATAATTATTTACTCATAAAATATTTGATACATTTGATTAAGAACGGAAAATCTTTTCCTCTCATGACACAATAATGCGATACATATTCGCCTTCCTTCTCTTTGAATTTCTTCCATATTTAATTTGTAAGGAGAACTCAGTTTATCCCTTGTAGTTTTATGCTGAGCTACTTCCTCGTCGGTTTTCCATAAGGCCAAAGGATGGGAGTAGTGAATTGTAATTTAGAAAAAATTAACTTACCAAACTTACTTTCCACAAACTGATCTCAACTCGCCTGCCTACACTGCTGCAGTCTTTTCCAGTTAAGCGCAACCAATGACTCATGTTCGACTACCAGCTCTTTCCCAAGGCCAACTTCTCTAAGCGCCGCTATCCGGCTTGGCGCTGCAGTCGCTGATATATTTTTCCAACACCAATCATAACGCACGAGTTTCTTCGTTTACTCCAGCGTATTTCTAATAGCAACGAGTAGAAACAGTGCCGGTTCCAGCATCTCCTAGCTGACACTACAGTTTGTCTTGGAAACGGTGGGTGAAATGGTTGAGATACTTTTAATTAATTTTTAATTACATTTAATTTTAATAGTCCAGATTTTATCCTAACCTTGTAGCAGAAATTTAAATGAATGGAAGAAAATATATGCATGTAACATACCAGATCTTTGAGGTGTTGTCATCCTCTTTTGTTTCTCGCAAAACCATGGAAGGAGTGTGTAACTTCATAGCTAGCACAGAGCAATCCTGTTTTTATGTAGGGATTACCATGAAGTTTATTGAAAATAGACTCTGAAGTCCTCTTTATTCCGGACATCTGTGTAGTTGGTAAACGGTATGAGAGAGACAAAATTTTATTTAATATTCATATTTAAGATTTCAAGATAATGGTTCAACTGAATATCATTAAATATTTGAAAACAAAGCAACAACAAAAAAAAAAAAAAAAAAAAAAAAAAAGTAAGAAAAAAAGAAAGAATATGCAAACAAAGAAAATGAAACAGATTTTTTTTAAAAGGAAGAAGGATTAGCCAATGTAAGTAAAATCAGACACAGGTCTCCCCTTTTGTCAAAAGCCAATTATATTTACAAAACATGTAGAACTCATGCAAGTACAATAAATTTTTGTGCAGATAACCATTTTTGAGATATTCCTTCTTAATGCTTTTCTCAAGTGGAAAGTCTTTTTTTTTTTTTTTGTCCTGGCGATCCCAAGAGAATGGAATTTCAAAACCATCACATAGTGACCAGGCCTCAAATATTTCACTATCGTTTAAGCTTACAGTAGTCCCATATTGCCATGCTTCTATAGGGAAACATAATAAAACTGTTTCTATAAATATTTTGTTAATTAGCATGGAATAGGTAGAATAATAAACGTTTTTAGGAGTACTTTGTACGAGAGTAGAGAAAATCTTGTCAGTGCGCACATAATATTTTAGTTTCTTAAGTTTACCCAATTTAGAATTTTCGGTGTATAAAGAGAACACCTTTCCTAAGATTTGAAGTAAAGCTGCCAAAGCGTATACTTAGGATACCTGGAACGGTTTCTTAGCAATAACTTGCTGCAGTAAAGCAAGCGAGCCTCAAGATGGTCGGTTAATGAATCTGTAGCAGGGCGTTCAAAAAGTGGGAAAGGGCGGCCTCTGGTGACAGATGGCTGTGCTGCTCTTAATGCCGCCCCGCCACTAAACAAGTCGGCTAGCTTGCCGCAGAATTTAATCATCATTACTTGCTCTGTTGGCCACACTGGACCCGCCGCAAAAAAAACAAAACATAACCAACTCATTCCAGTAGCCGCTTTAAAACGGAATACGGTTTTTAATGTACAGATAGGTGAAGCGGTTTAGGCAATAGTTTCACGATAATCAGCATATTTAATATTATAAAAATCTCATGTGTTGCACTCACATGGCTTTCTCTACTTTCAAAAGCGCTTAAACTTTACAGAATTTTTCATGTTATATATTTCCTCATAGGTACAATGGGAGTAGGAGAATAGATAGGTTATAGCTATAGTAAAATATTTAATAGCTGCTCTCTATGAGATGGCTTTGACATTGTATTCTCTTTGCAGGGTGAAAACATAAAACGAGCAAAGACTTCCCATTTGAGAAAAGTATAAATATTGGACAATTTAGACACATAGAAAGGAATATTTCCGAAATAGTTCACTCCACAGAAAATGTATTTGACATAAATTTTGTTTTAACGAGAGCAAAATTTTCGTGTACCAGTTATGCAAGTCACTCACAAAGAAAATGACTTCCGAGGAGATTCCCAGAGAATTCAGGATATAGGAACATTTTATTTTTTGGTGAAAATGTTTTAATAAAAATAGAGCCATAAAAATTTTCGAAACTTTTTCCATGCAAAGGGTAGTCTTGTGGGCGAATTCTTTTGAAAATGTTTGTATCATATTCTTGGAAGATGCTGAACTTAAATACCAAGTCTGGTATTTAACTGAGTTTTGGTGTTTTAGCTGGGCTGTTCTGAGAAGTACAGCAATACACAATTTTTTCTAAAATTAGAGTGAGAAATTAATGCGAATGTACGATTACATTTTATTTGTCATGAAAATATCTTAAACATATACGTACTATTTTAATAAAAATTGTTAAAGCATCTTTGAAAAAATTAAATTTTTTCGAAAATGTTTGCATTTAAAGGGTACTTTGGGGTGAGGGAGTTTCCTGAAAGGAGTTAAGTATTGCATTGCCATCAGTTCTGAATTGTTTAAAGCGTCAAGTCTTCAGCTTACCGCGAAGTTCGCTAAACACTCTTTCCATGTGAAGGGTGCTTCGGATTGGTGGATTTCCTTGAAGCGAATGGATGTTGCATTGCCACCCAGTTCTGAGATATGTTTAAAGTTTAAAGTCTCTAGCTCATCGGAAAGTTAGTTTAATCAAAGTCGAAATTTTCGAAACATTTTCCATAGAAAGAATCACTTGACAAACGGAGCAGCAGTAATGGGACGCTCCAGGAGGAAGACATAGTGGAAGAGCGATCAACAGCATCAAGTACTCCGCCGCCATAATCAGCATCATCAGCTTCGCCGCCGCCATGCAAACGTAATTGTCCAGAGCAGGAGGCTGCTAGCCCCATCTCCCTTTCGGAAGCAGGCCAGCCAACACACCGCCGCAGCAGCATAGTAATCACCGGTGTACCGCGGGATCTGCAGGCACGCTATGTCCTTGCAGCCTTCAGCGATGAGGGCCACTCGCGTTCACTCCGCCCGGAGACCAATGCCACTCCTCAGAGTTGCGCTGGGCAGCTACGCCGACCTGGAAACTGCCTTGGCGTCGGTCTTGCACTGTTAGGGTGGATCTGCATGCTGAGCTTCTGAACATCAGTGCCCTTTAGCTGCTCTAGAAGAGATCACTTCATCCATCGCTGACAAACTTCAGGACCTGCAAGGGAGTTTCAACGCAGAACACCTCCGTCTACTGCCGAGCTGCCAGCACACGTTGACGACATCACCACCCGCTTGCAGGTAGAGGAAGCTCAGTCGAAGCCATCATCACCCCCACAACAATCACGACAGCCGCAGCCTTTCGTGGTGCCTCCAGAGCCCCGGCGCGTCCTCGACCAGTGCGTTGCGCTCAAGGAACAATTACTAATTCTCCCTTATCTATCCTTACTATCATCACCCTTGAACACTCTAGTGCTACATTAGGGTATTTTGTCAGGTGTGCAGCCTAGGATCTTACCTTCGCCTACTCCCACCCACTGGGCGGTAGCCATCAACTCAAAACTTGGAGACATATTTTCTGGTCGACTTTTGTAACATTTCAAGCCTGGAGCAGAATGTTGTCTCAAATTTGTTTCAGCCAGCATTTCAGATGTGAACTATGGATCTTGAAGAAAAATATTAGTAGAATACAACCAATGGGAATGAAGTTTCTCAGAAGAGTAAAAGGATGTACATACAAGATTAGATAGATGTAGATGTGATAATATAAGGAATGAATTAAACCTACTCCCAATTATAGATAAAATAAAGGAATACAGGTTCGTTGGTCGAACCATCTAAGAAACAGGTATTGGATTACAAGCCACAAGGGAGAAGGGATGTTGGTCGATCAAGAGCAAGTTGGAGAGTTGATCAGGGAACAGGAGACTCTCCTACTCCACGAAGAGAAAAAGAAGCGTAGTTTGGAAGAGAGTTTTAATTGAAAATATTAGTTTTGCGGTCTTAAAAGGATCTGAATACTAGCCCAAGCTGAAAATGTATTCAACTTTTATTTTCAATTATATATATGACACACAGACGAGGATTCGTTTTTCTAAAATTCCTTTTTTGGTTTGGTTTCAGTATAAGCATTCCTGGTGAAACGCGGACATTGAATTTTTGTGTGCAATACTTATTACAGGTAACTGGTACAGGAAATAAAATTTTATTTATAGTACAAATCTTTAAACTAATATTTCACCTTTAACTTTTGTTGTAAACAGAATCTACTGAAATACTTAAGCTTTAGTTTTCAAACACAGCTTATTTAATTTCAGTTTCTAGCACTGCTACATTTGAAATCGTGCTTTCTGCTGTCCTGCAAAGGGGTAAATGAATAAGAGAAGCGCTGAGTAGGTAAATATTAACTAACATTCCTACACATAGTGCAGTTTTAAGGGCTATGTTTAAGAAATGAGATGAAGAAGGGAGGGTGTGATGAAACGAGAAAAGCTGTATTCCTTACCGCCGTCCTCCCCTTTCCAATTTGACACTTGGCTTCTTCTCTTATTATATCGCAGTAAGAGCGGCTTTCGACAAGGTCTGGAAAATTCATCCTCTACCTTGCACAGGGTTACCAACCTAATTAAAAGCCTACGGGACCTGCTGAAAACCTCATTAACAAGGTTATTATAAAATCCAACAGAATTTGCAGACTAGCGGGATAGCACTTGCTCCTGCCAATTACACTGTAATTCGGCGCAGGGTTCCAAGAGGTTGGTAGCCCTGGTAACCCCATAATTCGATAGAAGGAGAGGGGATAAAAGGAGAGGTGAAGCAGCAAGAGTGTTTGCATTGGAGATGGGACGGGGGAGGCAGAGGTGAAGTTAAATAAAAAAAATCGTTCAAGAAGTGGGCGTTCACAAGGTGAAAGGTGAAAAACGTTTTATCTTGCGAAAGTTTTTATGTTACTAGCGTTACAAGTAATGGGACTTTCTGCCTGTTTACTAACCTCTGAGTATAGGGTTATAAAATTTCCTGTGACAGCTTTCGGAAGCCTGGAGAGAAGAAGAGAGGTAAGAAAATCATCTAAGGGAAAAGGGAATAAAAATAACGGCAAAGAGAAGTAGGAGTATAGAATGTATAAAGAAAAACTAGGATGCACAAGATAAGCAAAAGTAAAAGGTCAAAAAACACAGGGGACAATGTGGAAGTATCAATAAAACAGTAGGAACTAAAAGAAAAGGAACTTTAGGCAGCAACTATATGGTACACGTAACATTTAACAAGTGTGTCTTATATTCTGAACTTGAAGGATATTTGACGAAATAGTCCCAGGAACCATAGTAGGCAAAGCGTTCGATTAGATTACATTAACCCAAGCATTACCAAGGGCTTTATGCCCACCTTCTGTAACTTTTTAAATTCTGTTTCTTAATTTCTTCATTAAAGGCATGCGGCTAATAGTTATTGTCAATCTCTGTTGCTACTGCTAAAATGCTTCAGTTTTCACTGTCGGTCTGTTTCAGAAATAATGAAATATGAAGGTGGTTATAAAGTACTGTCCCGTGATCTATGTAAAAAGTAAAGAGGGAATAATTAATGTTAAATATTACGAGGGCTCGAAAGAAATAAATGGCAACACATAAATCGTGTGTGAACTATTAATTATATAATAATGATAGTTCTTCAGGCCTTCAACTTAATCCCCTGCCTACTGTGGAGAAGTCACAGGATACCAGCAGTGGTGTCCTATTTGTTTACGCCTACAAGAGAGCGCCCTAGAGCTCAAAGTAGGCCTCTCTTGTGGGGAAACGTATCCCTCCTAGTGGCTTTTTCATCTTAGGGAACAGATGAAGGTCACACGGAGTCATGCCCAGTGAATAGGGTGGGTGCATGTTCCGCAGAGCTGATGTGTTGACAAAACAATGGGTGGATCTCGGAAGCTGGGTCGTTTCGTGTGCAATGCTGGGCTAAGATGATGTTCCAAATGATGTCTACATGCAACGAAGTTTGAATAACGCCGTTTTCGCTCCCATGTCGACTTCCACCTGGTTCCTGATGCACACTATCACGTCCTGCACGAAAAGCTGCAACCCAACGTGCCACAATCCGTTACGGCATAGCCTAAATCCCATGAGCTTCATGTAGCCCACATTGATATTCCGTGACTTTTTTTTCAAGGGCCATTTCGATCTTTATCATTTTCGATCTTGGTAAACATCCCCTTTAGAGCGGCGTGATTTGACTTCAACGCACGCCACTCCTATCACTACAGCACCTATACTAATGCCGCCACCCAAGTCGTATATAGCTCCACCAACCCTTTACTTGTATTGCCAACCGTAGCTCGAACAAAAATACCTGCGCGGATATAAAGCAGCGTTGCCACCTATTTCTTTCCAGTCCTCGTAAGTTTATAAATAGGACAAGATATAATACCCAATTTTAAAATAAATTTGTTTCATAATTTCTCAGACATTTTGTTACTGGTGGTAGTCAGAAAGCACCCCTCCTTTGGTAGTATAAGCTTTGTAATAAGGATTGGCATAAATCCAATATGATTCATGTAGAAAACTAAAACTAAAACCACCACGCAGACGAGTCTTAGTTCATTGACTCTCTATGTATTCTTATCCCTATGGCTTCTAAACGCTGTGATCTCAAAATATATTCGTATTATGAATATCCAACTCTATTAGGAACTTTAAACAGCGACCTAGTTGCCTTAAGCTGAAGCATAACTTCATCTAATATTTTCCTTATCGCGTATGACTGCATAAATGAAAAATAAAATTGATCACTATTCCTTTACTCTTTACTTCTGAAATCAGTATAGAGAAATAGCTTCGAAAGATGAGTTATTTATATATTTTCCATTTGTTGTTGAGTTGACTCGTTTAGCCACATTATATTAAATAAGTGCAATCAAACATGTCTAAATAAATTCACGAACATTTGTGCATGTGTAGGGCGGTAGATAGTTGAGGGTAAAATCTACCTGCCTGAACACTGCTCGGAAAGCTTGAGAGAAAACCACTCCTCGTCTGTTACAGCAGCTGATGATAAACACACAGACACACGTCAAAACCTGTTTTCGAGGCTGGCCTAGTTTGGACTTTCACCTGTCGTAGGTGTGGCTAGTAGCGGAAGACGCATTAGTAAACAAAATATATCCTTTACCTTTTGCATTAGATGAATTTGATATTGGACTTTTTATTTGTCATATTTGAATCTCCATTACGCGAAATCTGCGCATTCATATCCCTAGCATCCTGTGTAAGTCCCATTTTAATTTAATGCTTCTAATATACCCTATAGTTTAATTTTTATTATATTTTTTACACTTATTTTTTGTGATCCTAAGTTTTGGGAAAGCAAACTCCAGATGCCTCATTCTTTATCTGGCTGTTGCTTCCCATTCGTAAAGTACCTTGAGAGTTTCTTCTAAACAGAATTTTCACCTCAGCTTTGCTTATCTTGTAACTTACATGATCTCTACGAGGGCAAACTTCTGTAAGGTCATTTATCATTCCCAGCTCCTGTTTTCTGAGTCTGAGTATCCTCTTGAGCTTTTTACACAGAGTTCAATGAACTGTTCTACGAGATATAGCTTTAGAACTTCTTCCCACTTGCTAGTTGGTTTCCTGTCTTCCCAGGCTTATATCTTACCTTGATAGAACCGTTTGGTACTCCACAGAGTGGTTCTGGTGTCCATGGAGGGAGCGTAGGCAATTATCTAGATTTCAAGCGAGTTACAATCATCCTTTACTTATACACTAAGTTGGCTGCCTGACGTTGTACCGGTAGCTTTATAACTTGAATAGCAAATTAATTTCATTTCTTCCACGTTCCTTATGACACTACTTTGCAGTGATCTACGATACGATTTTAATGATAACATAACCCCTTCTAATAATACTGGCCATAAAAGAAACATGTTTGAATGCTTCTTCACTTCATTATTCAAATTTTACTAATTTTATATTGAAAAAAGCTTATGTATTGCACTCACACGATTTTCTCTACTCTTGTACTAACCATTCTTACAAATTCTTATTCCTCTATGTTCTTCGTGTTAGTTCAGATAAACATTTGCAGAAATTATCTTATTGCTTACTTACTTGTAAGTGTAAGGGGATTATGAAGCACAGAACTGAATCACAAAAACAGTCTTCTACTTTATCATTAACACAATAAACAATGCATCGTGACCTTGTAACTCACACCTGTTCTGTCCTCTCGTAACCTCGGACACAGTTCACTGACGTTCAACTTTTTCTGTCTCACAAACAGACAGATTCGACGATACACTCACTAAACACTTTTTAACACTCAACTTGGAAAGTTCTTCTGAAACTAAAACTAGCTTAATATTTAACTCTGAAAAACTGCTTTAACACTGTCTGGCTCACTCGCTTATATAGCGAATTCTCTGGAAATCGCACATTTCGAGAAACTTCTCATAAACAAGTCGGCAGCTGAAAGTTACCCAAAAGACCAGAATCAGTCTTTGTTCCGGACCGTCTATTGCCTAGCAACGTCGTGGTATGAGGTACCATGGTCTTGAGTGTCTTTATGACGGACAGCCAGCCTCACGATAGTATTCTCTAAACAAATATTTTTACTCCATGACATTCTTAACTAAAATGCAAAGCTTTCTATGCAAGTATGTTCTTTTTATGATTTCTATGTGTTCAAGGGCAATGTGTTTATATGAACTTGGAAACTATTTTTAATATTTTAGTGATTCATGAAATTAAATTAAATGGTGTTTTATAGCTCAATGGAAGTCTGAAAGACTTTAGCTTTCCAACGGTGAAATCATTATCAATGTCAATTAGTAGTTATTGAGATTTTCCTTCGCATTCGGGCACACAGAGTTATGCTCGACCATACGTAATAAAGCACTTATACGCTGCTTTAAGAGACGTTCTCCTCTTCATAATGATACTGCATCCACCAATCAGAGGTGCACAATTTCATTAAGACACCGCTAATCCACCAATAAAAGGATCCGCATGTATCAAACAATACTTCGGCATCTGCGCACATTCCCGTACAGTTGAAAGCGAAACTATCGATTCCTGCATATGAAATAAAACTATGATGTTTATTTAATAAGAGTTAATATTGTAAATTACATACTAATAAATTCAATTTGTCTTCTCGTTCTTGAAAGTCTAGTTTTTAAAGGTTATGTCATATATACTTTCTGTATCATTATATCAAGGTCAACATAACAATAAAAGTTGAAGGCACAACTATCGACTCTCGCATGACAATCGAGTAACAAATACATAATTAAAATGGCGGACACCAGTAACAATAACATACAACGAAGAATATTAAAAACATTTTATAAATAGTTTAAATTTGACTCATGGTAACGTTTTTGTAACGTATTTATTTCCTTTTCTAGCCACTTATATATCTCATTGAAGCACTTCCTTTATCTAATGAGCCTTCAAAGCTTTTGTGTTGATTCGAGGTTCTTTAGCTTAACTAACCATATGATTTGTATCGATTTCAAGTCACTTTGAAGTGCGTCAGTGGATTTTGTTTAAACTTTTGTAAATAAAATTTAAACTTCGTAATTGCAGGGTTTGGATTATAACCGACTCGCAGTGGCGGACATACCTTCAGATTATAGAATTAAGCGTAAAGAAAAATAAATGAGGATACGCCCTACAAATAAGAACATAATAACAATGAAGTAAATAGCGACAGAAGAATGATGCGGTGAAGAAGAGAAGAGAGATTTTATGTGAAAAGAGGAGAGTACAGACTAGAAAAGAAAAGCCCGAAGACAAAATAAAGTTGAATAACACAACATTTCACCTACTGAAGCTTACCATGTAATGTTTGGCCTACGATGCATGACCTTTTACACTAAACTAGTAAGTCTAAATATCTACACACAATATATTTTGAAGAATTGGAAGTTAAAACAAATGATTCAATATAATGACTGTAAATATTAAATTTCATTAAAGCTAGAGTAAAATTGTGCACAAGGAACATTATTTTGATTGTCTCTTTGGTCTGATGAATAGTATGCTAACTTCCAAATCCAGAGGTCCTGGGTTTGATTCCCGGCTCAAGGATGGGAATTTTTCTTCATCCAAAATTATTTCCCATCCTTCTCAGAGTCTGAAAGTGCTAGTGAGTGTGTAAATGTGTGTGTGAATTTAGTGTTTATAATGAAAACCCAACATAAACAAACCCAAAGTTACACAAATAGCAAGGTGAGTCAATATTATTGCTGATGAGCAATTGTTCCAAAGGAGAAGCCGCCGAGATGACTTTACGTGTTAAAGGTGCATGCAAATGGAGCAGAAAAACATTATTTGGCACATATTTGAAAATTACATCAAAGAAATCAAAGTCGAAACTCGTATACATACAATTACAGAAGTTTACAAGAACAGCCTTATTAAACAACTTAGAAATATAAAATCAATATTTTAAAATATGAATTTTTTACATTATTCATCGTTACAAGCTATTTGAAGAATGTTTTAAAATCCAGTTACATCCACCTTAAATTATATTTAAATAGGAATCCATACAACCCTACTGTAATCTTTTAATCAACTTATATATTACTGGACCATCAGCTGCCTAAAAAGAAAAGTATAAAGGAGTTAAGGAAAGCAAGAAAAAAAAAAGAATAGCGAATAGGAAACAGAACACGCAGGGAAATAAACAAAGCACAAAAGTTAGTACCTACACGAGGAAGCAAAATACACGTTAGAATAAACCTGCAGCAAAGGAAAGAGAAGGGGGAGAAGTTCAAGAGTTGAGATTTAGAAAAAGTAAAATGAAAAACACTATCTTGGAAACACAGGAAAGAGTAGGAACAAATATTGGAAAAGAGAAAGGGAGGGAAGTAGACTATAAGAGCAAGGAAATAAAAAAGAGCGAACAAGAACATGGAAGAACAGGAGAAGAGAGTAAGAGAAGAAAAGGGAACGAAATTGGGCACATAAATGCAGAAAAAATCATTATTTGACAGATGCTTGAAAATTACATCAACGAAATCAAATTGAAATCTACTGCACATAAAATCACAAAATTTTAAAACAGCAGCTCTATTAACGTAACTCAAAGTAAATAATATAAAAACTAATTTATTAGAGAATTCACCAGTTATAAACTATTTTAATAATATTCAAAACTAGTTGAATTGTTCTTAAATAGCAACATTATTGTAATCTTGCAAACAACTTGCATATCATTGGACCAAGAAAGACAAAAGAATTGCGAATAGAAAACAGAGAAAACGCGAGAAATAAACAAAGTTTAAAAGGTGGTACATGAAGAAGCAAAAGGGATGTTAGAATAAACCTGTAGCAAAGGAAACTAGAAGTTTAAGGGTTCAGAGTTCGAAAAATTAAAATGAAAAACATCTTAAAAACACAGAAAAGAGGAGTAAAGAAGAGAGAATGAGTGAAAGGGAGAGAAGACCAGAGAAACGAGGAAGAAAAGAGGGAGAGAAGACCTTGGGAGCACGGAAGGAAAGGAAAGAAAGGATGGAAGAGTAGGAGAGGAGAGTACAAGAGAAGAAAAGGGAAGGAAATTATTCATACTAGGTACATAATTTGCAACAATGTTAATCATAGACAAGAAGCTAACTGTACTTATATTTACCCATTTCGTATTTAGAACCATTGTGTTTTATGGCCATAGAGAAAGTTGTAGTGTTTTCCCAGTTACTGCCACGAAGGTTTAAATATTCACAAGAAAGAGCCAGCAGAACAACCAACAAAGCAAGGAGAACAAAGGCTTGAAATGCATTATGCGATGTTATATTTCATTCAACATTCTTCCTTTTTCAAAGGAAGAAACGACACATCTATAACATTATACAGCCGCAGTAGAGAAAATATGTTGCCTTAAATTACAACCTGCCGGAATGGAAACAACACTTTTCTGAGATAACAACATTTAAAACCAAGTTACATGCCTGCAGTTCTGCAGCACAACAAATGAGCAAGGCACTGCAAATATTTGCTTCTTTCATTTGCTGCAAACAGCTGAATTTGAAACAATTGCCGGCTTGATTCTAGAAAGTTAGACTAGGCGTACATAAAAATCTGTGTAATGCACGTGAACGATTTCCTGTACTAACGGATAATTCACATCTATTCTTTATGTATATTTGTATAATAATAAAATGACTATTTCACTCAGGCCGGATTATGATTTCTTAGTCGTGGTATTATCGCTTTGGTTAGATCAACTCCTCCTTGCAATACCGCCAACCTAAAGGTTTTGTTTAGGTATCCATTCAGAATAAAATGGCCGACAAAAGATTTGGCGAAAATTCTAGTGAGCATATTTATAATCTGAGTGAAGAAGCTAAGTCAAGCAACTATAATTTTAAATAGAGCAGATCTAGCTTTAATGAATAGCCTAGTAACGCAAATTCCTTCGTTTGTATTTATCTAATATTTGTCTAATTCCTCATTTCCCTGAAATAAACGCTAAAACTATAGTTGTTCCCACAGCCTGCTAAATGAGTTGTAGTGCTAACTGTGAAAATAAAACTTAACTAAAATGCAAGAATGTTATTGTAAGTCGTAAGTTGTTTGCTTTTAAATCACTACTAAAACTATATAGTATTAAATAAATTCTTAATTATTACACGGAATACTCTAAACAAATACTACTCGAGGTTTTCATATTTGGCACGGTTCGTGCTCACAAAATTATCGCAAGTAATGCCAGGGCTGATTGTCAATTTACATAGAGAATTTGACTACCAAGAGTAGCATTTATTAAAAATGATACAGGTTTTAAGTTTTAGCCTTCAAATAAACTCTGAAAATATGGTCCAAATTAGGGAACAAATAAAGAATTTCTAAAACTAGTAGAGTCCCCCTTTAGCATAAAACTACATTAAGTTTCGAGAAATTGAACTTATTATTTGGGTAAGGCTTCAAATGTTCTCGGTGATCTAATGTCTTTAAAAGCTTCTCTCTCCTTTCGAAATTGACCACATACCCAAATTAGGATGCTATCCTGCCTGACGCGATGAAATGCTACTTCGCATGCTGCAGTTTCATATAAATACGCCTCTCTGATAAAAACTGTCGATTTTCAGTATTAGTAGTGGTTATAGCTTTTAAAAAAGTGACGGACCTGTCATCTGTTGGTGACAGAATGCGGCTGCAGTTTGAAATGACAGTTCGTGGACTAGTGACAGTTTTGGCTGGTCCCATTCAGCTATTGGGAAATATAACGCATCAGATGTGGATATGATTGGTGGCCGATTACCGTGTAATATGTGGGGAATGTTACTTCTTTGATATGCCAACACAGGGTCACTGCGTTGTTAAGGATTTATGTATAACAGAGTCATGCGTTTTAAACACAGTTTAATTGCTTCAAGGGTAATAATCGGCACATAATTGCTAATTTATACAAAGTTCAACACATTTATCACAGATTCAGTCAGTATAATTGTAGTACATATAACTTTTCATAATCCTAGTTAGCTGGCTTATTATAAAATTGTTCTTTTTACAATCTCGAGTTTTAAATTTTATATATTTATTTACGATTGAAATTAAATATGCAATATTAAACATTTTCCCTGAATAAATAATAAAATATGTAGGACAGACTTGCCAAATTTCTACCAATTTACATATTTCATTTTTTTTCCTTCTAGTTCCAACTGAGAATTTTTGAATTATTTCAATAACGGCATCTTAATGTTAGGTTGATTTGTATAGAAAGGAAAGATTATATCAAGTTAACGTAAAAACATGAGGCTCAGTTTTCTAAATGTCTTTAATGGGTACAAATTAGGAAATTGGTTTCGCAAATTGTACCGCCGAGTTCCTAAATTGTACCACATACACTTTTTGCACAATAAATTATTTTGTTTTGAGTTACTAGAGAAACACTGTATTGTAGGCTTTGGCACACTGTATATACGAGCACATTAATTTATTCCATGATCGCTATTCATACATGCAGCGTTAGCAAGATTTAGATGAACCTGTGGCCACCTCCCGTATTGCCACTTAATTGATACACTGAAATTAAACACACCTGATTATAATTTATTACAAAGGAAGCCAATTAAATATAGCAGAAAACGAAATGTAGAAGTTTTAAGTATATATTCGGCATTTATGATATTTTATATACGTTTTATAATTTTTAGCGAGAGATTGACTAATTTAATACACTTCGATACTTCCAAACCGTGGATTTCAGGACGGGGTTCCTATTTGAAAACCAATCAGTTTGCCGTCCCGCAAAACATACTAGGCATTGTTGGTGCTTTTGGGGCGCCCTTTATAATATACTATATTCCTATTGTTCTACTTAATATTCCTGTATCCATTTGGTTTCAATCACTAGCGGTTTTAAGCTCCTATATAACACAAAATGGTTTCCTCGCCGGCGTGGTGTGTGTCTGTGAGAGAGAGAGAGAGGTATTCTAAATAGGTATCACTGGATCTTTTGAGCAAAAGCAAAGGCATCAACCTCCCCTCTTTTTCCCCTTATTGACATCACACTCTGTGAAGAACAAGCCTCAAAACTGCACAGCAAACGACACAAAACCGGCTGAAGATTTTCTTTGTAGCTGTGTGTACACAGAATGAACAGATGCAGGTCTTTTAACTTCAATGCTGCACTTCTACTGCTGAGCTGCGACTGGCACATTCCTTGAGAAATTCTTTACTCTACAGCAAGGGAGGGAGGGAGAGAGGGAGGAAGGATTTATGTCCGCAATAACAACAGGCCATTTACTAGTTCATCAACACGGCTTACAACTTCAATTTAAAAAGCTCCCACTGTTATTTAAATTTAAGTTAAAAATGCCGTCCTTCTCTGAACATCAGCGAGCATATTTGTTTCAGTTGCCTTTGCTTTAATCTTTCTGGGGGTGTATGTTCACTTCCTTAGGAGAGGGGCGGGGGAAAACAACAGGAGGCTTTGTTAAGAATGAAAGGAGTGTCATTATTAAAGCACGCTGGGCTCTTTGTTGTGGAAATGTAGCTAGTCTTTTGTTTTACGTTTCGGTGTAAGAAGTAATATCTCATCACGCTGCGCACTCATTACTCACGTTCCATGCCAAAAGTCACACGCATGCGCCTTATGATATGACAAAATGCCTCTCTTACGAATAATGGGAAAACGTTGAAATTGGTACGTTCATAAGCATTTCTGTCTCTAGGCCTTTCAGTGTTGCCACTCATACATACCTTGTGTTGTGTTGAAAACACACCGCAGTCTCTTTCTACACACCACAGATCGTTTGTTGCTCTGTAGAATTGTACGGAGATAAACTAAACTTCGACATTTTAGTTCTACTTTCTCCACTGTATATATAGCAAGTTGGGGAAATGGTGCATTCCACCTAAGAATTTGACAAAAAGATTTCACCAGAAATACATGTTTTAGGGTCACCTGATTCTACAAAAATAATGTATAGAAAAACCTCCATGTGAATAGCATAACTCAGAAACGAAACTCGATTAAATAGCAAATTTACCATTTACGTTCAATATTCTCCTAGGATACAACACGAAGATTTTCAATAAATCCCCCATCCTTTCTTTACATGCAACATTTCTCGAAAATTTTCATTTTATAAAAAATGACTCAAGGAACTTTGATTAATATACCATAGTTTAAATATTTTCAGGACACATGAAATATACAGATGTTTAAAAAGTGTCAGATATTACAACAGAATTTGGGGTTGTTCAAAAATAGAATAAATTTTCCTATAAACATATGTCCGGTAACAAAAACGTGATGAGATAATGAGCTATTTTACAAAAATGTGCTAAGTATCCACATTTTTCATGGGTTTGGCAGATACCAATGTATTTAAATGTTACCATAGCCATAAATCCAATGGACTGAGGTCCGAGAACGCGGAGACCATGCTACTGGACCTCCTCGACCAATCCATCGTCCATTAAATGTCCTTGGTGTACGCCAAACCTATCGAAACTGTGCATAATAATACTACTAATAGTAGTAGTTGTAGTAGTAGTAGTAATAGTACAAATGATAATAATAATATTTAAATAATATTAAAATCACCGTAATTATTATTACTAATATTGTTATTTTCGATTTCGCATTACTTTCTTCGAAATGCCATACTTTTATTTTCTAGTACCTAGACATCTTTTGGCGAAGATTCAAGACCATTTTCTGTATGGCAGAGTAAGAATTAAAATGCAAATAAATAACAATACATTTAAATATACAGTGAATGTTATTGAAACTAGATTTCCATAGCTGTTTCGTTTTCTTTTGCGTTTGTCAAAATCCTATACTCTTTTGGAGCGCCTTGATTAAGAAATATGTTTATAATAAACTGAATTTGTGCTTGTTTTAATAAGTTTAATAATAACAATAGTAAAGATATTTGTCGGTGCACATTCTACCTATTCTAAATCCATCATGTTATTATGAAATGAGACTCTCTGCTATATTTTAAAAACGGCAATTTATTATTTTTGATATATGTATAATTTTCATATACATATTTACTAAATAAAAGAAGTTGTACTAATTTATCCAGAAACTAATACAACTTACATAAATATCGCATATACCAAGGGAATAAAACAAGCGAGTTTAGATAAATTCATAAAAATTATGACAGACAGCAAATTTATACATTTTACCAGTAAAATTAAACCACATTAATTAGAATATATAGCTAAGTTCGGTCGAAAAGAAACAGATGTTTAAACATAATCACTGTAGTTTTCTGTTTGGTAAACTACGACCTTTATTTAAAAATTAATAGCTCTAAATCACTTTTCAGTATAAAAAGCGTATAATAGTCGTAATTATTTTGTTTTAGTAAATGCGTCAAACATTTCAGAATTGGATGAAAACTATATTATGTAAACCTTTAAGTAAATCTTCTCGAATCTCTAAATTTAAAGAAAAAATATTTTTAGTTTCACATTATTATTATTATTATTATTATTATTATTATTATTATTATTATTATTATTATTATTATTATTATTATTATTATTATTATTATTATTATTATTATTATTATTATTATTATTATTATTATTATTATTATTATTATTATTATTATTATTATTATTATTATTATTATTATTATTATTATTATTATTATTATTATTATTATTATTATTATTATTATTATTATTATTATTATTATTATTATTATTATTATTATTATTAATTATTATTAATTATTATTAATTATTATTTATTATTATTGTTATTATTATTATTATTATTATTATTATTATTAATTATTATTTATTATTATTGTTATTATTGTTATTATTATTATTATTATTATTATTATTATTATTATTATTATTATTATTATTATTATTATTATTATTATTATTATTATTATTATTATTATTATTATTATTATTATTATTATTATTATTATTATTATTATTATTATTATTATTATCATCATCACCATCATCACCATCATCATCATCATCATCATCATTCTTTTGAGCTCACAAACCCAGTTACGATATCCTCGAGACCTTCAGGACATTTTAGAAGTGCACTCCTTTGTTTAAGAACTTGTGGAAATTCCAATACAGAAGCTAAAAATTCCAAAATATAAGTAGGTAATTCTGGAAAGCTATATCGCAAGGTTTGCTCAATGTTTGATATGTTTGTTTGATATTTTAAGTTTAGAAGAACATAGAAACTTTTAAACATAGTTTCTATAATTACATTTTTGTTAGAAGATGGATTTTGTATTGAGGTGTAAACTGGACACACGTTTCACGCCGTACGCACGCTAAAAGGAATGCAATTTGCACATCTGTAATTTGCATGCATACACTTTGGATATGTAATTTACACACGTAAACAAACCATGTAATAAAATGTAATATGCCAATTACAGCACAGGCTCATTGCGTGTATTTCCTTCAACAATTTACGTCCTTTATAACACCAACAATTGCACAAACATTTTGTCAAAATATATATTCAGATTACAAACTTGGTAACAAATTAAATTACTGACTGTGCTTTATGCCCTTCTTGAATTACATTTTGCTAACATCTCTAAAATTGGGGCATTTTTTGTTTCTCTACTGCAGACTTCAATGAAATTTTTTTCCATTCAAACTATTTTTATATGCAAAAATGTTTTATTTATTTTTAAAGCGTTCACTATCTGACTAAATTGTCATATATTTGCAGTATATGTAATCTCAATATTAAATTTTCGGGTAATTATCTCTGAGGTACTCTGTACCCTTGTTAACTATCATAACCAATAACCCCAGAGAGAGAAGATGGAGACAGAGAGAGGAGAGAGGGGGGGGGGAGCCTGTCACAGACTGAAATATCTTCAACTTGAGACATACCGACAGTCGCATATTATGGCTCGGATGTGGAAGGCCCTGGGCTGGATCCTCGTTGACCTATCACCCTGAGCTTGGTTTCTTGTGACATTAGCAGTATAGCTGGGGAATGCTAGAGTGATTGCATTCCTGCCATAATTTCGTTCTCATATGCTTTCAGATTTCGCGGCGTGAGGTAGTGCCGGAAAAATTGTGCAGGTGGTTACTCCAAGGACAGTAGTTTCCCATGGACATCGGAGAACGATCTGCATGGGTCTTTAATTGCCCTCTCTCAACAGCTCCAGCATGAAATCTTTTTTTTTTTTTTTTTTATTGCATAACCCTAAAATGTCTATTCATTTCGAACAGATATTATTTTATATATATTCGCCGCAATTTAATATTGCCTTATGGTAACAATGATAACAAGTACCCCACTTACAGCTTTTACGTAGCTTCGATATCCGCCGGACCAAACAGATAAAAAAACCGCCATGGTGGGATACATCGTACAGATCGCCCGGCTGCTGCAGTGAGTTTGGATTGTTCTGACGTTTACTCTGGACGCCTTGACAGCTAGGCAACTTCTCCGACATTCGTGTTTTAGCCTTTACGGAAGTACTAGGCGGATTGATTTCGAAGCTGCTTATATCGTGGCACACTTGAAAAGCAAGTCATATCACAAGCTCCGTCTCAGCTAAAAAATGGGTAGCACAACAAAGAATGACACTATCCAAAACATTTTCATAGCATTTATTAACTATAATATAGTGATTGCGATGAACAGGTATTTATTCAAAATGTAGGGCAGGCCATACAGCCTTTTAAACTGTGACCAATCGTCTATATCAACACGTTTGGCAAATTTCGTCCAAATTCCGCACTGTTCGCTAGAAATCTCGTTTTAGGGTCTCCACATAAAGGCAGAAAGCGGGATTTTGTTTATTACTGTGATACTGGGACGTCCAACAATATACGGACGAGAGGGGTCGGGTGACCTTGTATCATAATAGCCAAGATATAAGAGACAGAGAAGCTGGAGAAAGACATTCAAAGACTAGAAAGAGTATTAGAAGAACATTTGTGAATTGTAATAGCAGAAAAGACTATAAACTGTGTTAGCAACAAGAAGGAAATTGTGCATTTGTAGCCAAAATTAGAGGAAAATAAAGTGTGCAATAAAAGTAATGCGTTTTCATTTACAAAACTTATATTAATTCTTTATCCAAAGTAGGTAAAATATGGGTTCCACACTATTTTCTAATAGTGTTTATCTTTTATGAGACTACTTAAGGACATAAATACAATTCAATTTCACCAACTTCAGTAGTTAAAGTTGTCGATTGATTCCAGGGCACTGGGAAACTCTGCTGATGGAGACTTGTGAGACGAAGTGCTCAAAGTGGGGTACCTACTAACAGTGTGTGAACCAAGGAAGTAGGTCGAGTACCTGCCCATCAATCACATGACGGATATGTGGGCCAAAGGGGCACAGCTGGTCGCGTTCTCTAATCCTCTACAACACGGTAGGTACATGTCCACCCTCTCGTAACTAAAGAGGAATGATCGCTCAGTAATGCACTGACAGACTCGACAAAATTAATTCTACCCTTCCTTCGCGTCCATGCTTCTTTCAAATTGTGTCACCAGGTAATGGAGGCTTTGCAAAGGCCTCTTACAGCAAACTGATGTTTATTATTGTATATGTTTCCTGCTTAGAACAAGTACTTCGTTAATATGAATACGAAAATGGAAAGAGCACCTCAGATATTTATTAATTCAGGAGTTTATTACTGCCTCTGAAGAAAAATACATGTTCAGTAATAAAACTATTGCGTCAATCAATCTCCAACAAGGAAGAGATGATGTGAAGAAAACACAAGTCTCAAAAACATTTGAAATGTTGCCTCTGATGCAACTCTAGTGTAGCAAAACAGCATTAAGTCTAGCACTTACATTGCGGTAATTATAAACTCACAACTGTAAATGAAGGGTACTTGAATAAATAATCAATGTGTAATGTAAATAGAAACTGTACAACACAACTGTAAAAACATAAGCTTATTTAGTTGACATTAGTAGAAAATAATCACTTCAACATCAAAGCAGTATTAAAGAGTTTTTAAAAATAATGTTTACTCAACTTCAGAACTTAACAAACAACAATAATTCACGCTGAGATAATAATAAATAGTTTACGAAAATAATGATGAAAACAGCTATTTGCAGTGCATCTATGTACTATTTACTGATGTTAAATCCTTACGACTTCTCTCATTTATTATTCACTAAAGGAATATGCACATATATTCGTTTAAAATTATAGAGATCAAAATAATGACAAAAGCGTTTCTAAATTTGTGCAAGAGGAATGTCAGAGCATAGTACGCTTTGAGCGATAGTCAAATCTTTTAAAGCTTTGAAATTCTGTTCTCTTTGCACACTTAACATATAAAAAATGAACAACGATGATCCATTTCACGAAAGTTTTAAGTTTTCCGAAACTCACACACATAACAAGGAATATCTCTGAAATGGTTCACCCAACAAGAAAATTTATTTCGACATAAATTGTGTATTTTAGCAAGATCTACATTTTTTGTATAGTATAATTTGGTCTATCTCTAACGATTTACTACTAATGCAAAAGTCGTCCAGAGTAAGTACGACTACATGGGCTATACCCAGAAAATTCAAGATATACATTTCATTTGTCATAAAAATATCTCAAACATATGACATTTTAATCAAAATCGTTACTTCAGGAATATATTTTTGCATGAGCTTAAGCGACCTAGTTATAGAAAAATATAACTCTATATAGGGAAAAAATTTAAATGACTATTCACAGAGGATTTAAGATAATATATTGTATATCTCATATCAGCATGTTACATATATGAGAGTTTGATAATAACCGATAAAACCGCTTTGTTTGGGGTAGAAGAATTTTGCGAAAATATTGGCATTCGACTGGAAGATGCTGCATATAAATATTCTTATATAGTTTAGTTTTTATCCGATTTGTTTTCTCTGTCTACTTCTCTCGGTCTATCTCTCTCGCACTTATTGTCTATTATGGGATCAGGAGGTTTCAGCTTTTTGGGGAGGAATCAGGAAAGCTGTCATAGGCCTGCGTGGGTAAAGAAGTGTAACAAATGTCAAATTGTCATTTATCACATTGGTGTCAGGAGCGGGATTTGTCAAAGTCCAGTTACTTTTCTTCAATTTTTTTCTCTCTCCTAAAACCGAAGGATAAAACAGTTCTGTTTTATTGTTAACATAGTCTACAACTCGCCCTGATCTGGCAACTCAATTGTTCTGTCTTATCGTAACCTTGACACATACTTTTCTGTCTTTTAGTTCTCTCTGACTCAAAAACTACTGGCTTCGACGATACACTTATTAAAACTGTTACAGACAACAAACATCTCCGACGTGACGACTCATGTCTACAACTGATTGACAATACCCAGGATCTCTCAACGAGGACTATACGCACGCACTCTCACACTGACTCTAACAGCTGTCTTGTTCAACACTCATGAGTTAATCACAAACCCTCTCACCGTAGCTAGCTTTTATAGACGAAAATAACAGTACGGATTTTTCTCGAAATTCACCTTTTCTCGAACCTCTCATAAACAAGCTGGTATTTGGAAGTCTTGCAACAACCTGTAAATCCTTTGTTCTGCTGTGCTTATTATCCTCGATCACATGGTGTGAGGTAGCTTGGCCTTGAGCGTATTTTAATGTACTGTTGCTGGTCGGCGTCACAGTATAAATACTACACTCACCTGTCTCCACCCACTTTTTTTTACAAACTATTCTTTTTTATATTTAACGTCTTTTAACGATTAGGTCGTATCTGACGATGAGTGAATGAAACGATCCTTTGTGAAAATGCTTTTTATGGATTTAGGGGGCCTCAAAATATATATTTTCGGCGAAATCTTGACATAAAATGTTTGGTCCGAATACAATACCTCCCTACTTACTATAAGTAATAGTAATAAAAATATAATTTCAATTTAGTACGGAAAGTAAACAAGGGCCAAGATTGTGAAATCGATAAGACAGGAAGGTAGAGATATTTTTGTGTCTGCCTGTATTAGGTCTTTAGTATTCAAGGTGGGGGGGGGGGGGGCTCATATAATGTATTTTCGGTGCAGTCTCGAAAGGGACAGGTTGAGAAAGCTTCTAAGAGAAAGCCCCATTTGACTTTATCTGCTCCTAAAGTATTTGGTTTTCAAACGGTTCCTTTAGACTGTTGCAGATCATTGAACTAAAAGCTTCATTGGAACTTTCAAACGTTTATCACTTGTTTCTATGTGAAGCATATAAACACTTCATGCTTTTAAAAGTCCCTTCGGATCAAGGTTTGTGTGAACAAGCCGCGTTCGTTTGAAACATTATTAGCACTGTGATGGTACATTTTCATTTGACCGCAAGCCCAACTTTTTGAAACACGGAGTTGCTCTCGGCTCTTTCTGAATTCAACACCAGGCGCACCTTTTGAAAACGTCACCGGCATTGTCGTTTCGGAGGGCGAAATGCTTTTACTTCGCCCCTCAATGATTTGGAAATCATCTGGAAAGGTTTCAGCCCCCGCTGCAATAAAACGTGAGAGGGGTGAAAAATACGAGGGATGGAATATGATTCCTCTACATCTAGGGAGTGTTTGCCGTGTTGTCATCGTAGCGTAATTTCCGCTTTGCCTTTGGAAAGGTGCTAGAGGGTTGAGAGGGGGAGGGGTTGAGAGGGAGCTGTCGACACTCATATAACTGCCATATTAGGCTTGCGTACATAGAATATCTAAGTGTTGTAATAACCATATTTACTTTTGTGACTTTACAATTCGTATACAAGCAAACAGGATCTCTGTATTTAATTTCAACACAATAAATAAATACCAGTGATTATATAAAAATAAATATTCATTCATGGATTTTTGTAAGCAAACAATTAATTAATTATTGCCTTATTTGTTAACCCTCAGAAATCCCTTCCAGTCATTTCCTTTATGTAAAGAAATCTAATATATAACATTCACATGCCTTTCTCTGCCAACTATCGTTTGTTTTATATAACTATTACAGACTATACTTAAGGAATCCTATTTTCCATCTACTTTATGATAAACCAATGCAGAAATAGTTTTATAAAACATGTAGTTAGTACTAAAAGCTCCTATTCGCGAGAAATAAATAACCTAAATTTAATTAAATATCTCTGGCTATATTCAAAATAAAAAATATTTAACTTTTGTAAAAAAAAAAAAAAAAAAAAAAAAAAAAAAAAAAGTACATTTATTTTTGCACAAATATTTTTTTTTTAAATTTTCTGTTTTGGATTTTTCCAATAACAATGGGTTACGTTTGTAGAGTACATGCTTCTGGAACTACTGTAAAATTTTCATTAAAATAGCTTCAGTGGTTTTGAAAAAACATGTACCTGAGTTTGAAAAATGTCAAGTTACAGAAAACTACATTTAAAGAAAAGTGTGTCATCTCTGAAGCCCTCAAAACCCAGCATGGCCCAGCACTCCGCCATAATTAGATGGGGTAACTTAAAGCCTTAAATGTACCGGTACCCTTACAATATATATATAATTTTGAAGAGGAAGGTTTCTACTTTTTTTAAAGATGAAAAACAAAAAATTGACTTTTTGAGCCCAAATCACTACCCTGTCCCCTTAAAGCAGTGAGAAAAAAGTGCGGAGTGACTTAATGTTTGTAGAATTACATACATGTTCGTTACTACATAATTTAAATTAAGCTGCAAGTTAAAATTCAACACTCTTTCTAATTGTTTGTAATAATAATGTAAGGTATCGTAGACTAGGTAATGTCTGAGACATAGAAGGCAGTTGTTTTATGAACGTGGTTGTAATAGCAGAAACAAACCACCCTCTGAATCACAGGAGCTGTGGGGGTGAACTAAGCCTCTACTCCCCGCTCTATTTCTCAACATGCGGCTTCCCTATCCCTTGGGGGTTGGGGTAGGCAACCGTTCCGACATCGCAGCAGGAAAGAACTTGCACTCATCGACTGAACGAACGGGTTCTATATGTCCACGGGCGTATCGCGGCAGTGTTTTGTTCTCTCGCACCAATTAAACAAAAGCAATCGGGCAGAGCTTATCAGATCCTTTCGGGGGTAATCGAGTGTTAGCTTCCTGCCCACACAGGCGGCCAACTTCCGCCATATGAGAGAAAACGACCATTTTTAGCATGGTCAAAGAAAACCACGGCAAAGAGAAAATATCAGTTAAGACAAGCAATTGTTGCTGTAAAGCAAACATTAATAGTGTTCAGTTAAACGTCAACAGAGAATTATGCAAAGCTATTTCATTGGGTAACATTTCAAATTAGCGAATACAGAATACCTGAAATTTCTCCTACAGGATGGAAGTGAAATAATCTGCCAGACTGAAGGAGGTGAGAAAGTGGATGTAAACTAACAAAACATTCTAAGAAGTTTTTTTTTTTTAAATTAAATGCACCGTTAACTAGATAATCACATTTAAAAGTGAGAATGTGTGGCAACGTGGCGCAACCTGTTGATTCCTATACTCAGCTGCTACCGGCGTATCACCGAACTATTCTAATGCTCTATCAAAACTATTTAAGTAATGTTAGCCATGTATTGAATGCAGATGTTTTGTCGCGCTGCGCCAGACACCAGAAAATTACGTGAAAAAGTAAGGTTATGGTCGATTGCCCCGTGCGAAAACATTACCTCAAATCTTACATTTCCGCATAATTACAAAGATTTTATATGGTACGTTTAAAGGTCTGAAAATCTGTCGTGTTCTATTTGAGCGGCTTATGCCATGATAATGATAATGACCTCAGTTGGAATTGGATTCTTGTTTTAAACGCCGCGCAAAATTATCTTCCGACACCACTTGCAGTATTACATCCATTAGGAAGTCACAAATATGATAGAAACATTAAAAAAGGAACTTTTAATATGCTATAATCAGTCAGAAATACATAAATTCAATTGAAATTATCTATGAATATTGCCATAAATCAAGAACCTTTAATCAATAATAATTCAGCCAGGGGATGATAAATTTATTTGATAAAAATATATTTTCTAGAAAACTGTAAACTTTTCAGCCTTTTCGTACTAGACTTTATTGTTATTCATAATAAGAGAAATTCGCTGTTAAAGTCTGGCGGATGATTTCACTTTCATCTTGTATTTTGTTTTCTTTATCTTATACGTAGTAATTAGAGAAGACAAGGTATCCATCCAAAACCGAGCGGGATGGCTCAGGCGGTAACGTCTGTATCCTGCTTTCGGGTGATCACGGATTTGATGTCCGTGGCCATCCTTTCTGACCCCTGGGTTTTTTTTCGGAGGTTTCCCCGGGTCGCCAGGCGGATGCTGGGAAGGATTTCCATATCCTCCGAAATTCCTGTCCCTCCATTTTGTTATATTGATCATTTCATTTCAGTGTTCCTCCCGATAGACTTCTTTCAGGATTGGACGCGTCGGCGAGCGTCGCGGCAGCAGCACGGCAGAGGGATCAAATGCGTTCTGGTAACTCGTCCTCCGGATTGAAAGACGAGGCATAGGTTTCCGGGCCTCCATGGGATGGTATAATCACGAGGGGGAAGGGGAGCTAAGCAAAACTCCACCGGGGTGCTTCTAACTGGTAAAATATATGGACCCCGCCACCTGCTCACCTCATCTATGCTCTCGAGGGGTGCCCCTTTTGGGGCATATACACAAAAGATCGCCTTTCGGTCGAGGTGCTTCCGCCTCCGGAAGTTGTAGTTGAGTCAGCCATTCAAAAATTTTAATACGGAGATTTTACCGGAAGTGTATTATTTGAGGCTCAGTGAAGTCTAAAAGGTAGTGTTAGAAAAATATCCGAGCGCTTGTGTGTGTATGTGTCTGTGAACACCATTATGTTAACAATGAAAATTATGGTATTTACCAAACTTAGTACATATTTAAGTTTAGTATCTTTCAAGGTGCGACAAGAAACTTTTCAGGAAAATCTCTATCCAAAACCACGGTTTATATTAACAAGTATTAGAAAATCGCATTTTCTCAAAATTTACTTTAGCAATTTTAATTAATGTAGTATATTATTCCTAATATGTTGGAGTATGATACAATAAAGCACAAAATTAATATAATCGGAATCAACTAATACTTCATGTTTCATTTATTGTTAATATATACCTAGAATACATTTTATTTGCACCTTTCTAACACCATCAGCTATTGTCCACAGTTGCGTTTTGATTTAGGGAACTCTGGTGACGATTGAGGCGCTAGTTTCATTGATCTGATGAATTGAAGATTCGGAATCACATTTGACGAGAGCTCGAACTGCAAGTTCATTAGGTCAGGCCTCAAACGTCGTCAGAGACTTTCCTAAATCAAAATCCAAAATCGACATAAGCTCATGCTAGGAAGGCCCTAGCAAAAGAGGTTCTAGGAAAATGCTAGCACTATGAAGTACTAGTGTATCTCGAATTTCCTATGTTTGGTAGTTTTATGCTTGGTAAATTGGAAAGAGGAGACTATTATGATTATGACTATTATCATTATCATTTCGATTCTTTGATGAAGGCGAAAAAGGAAAGAAGCGATTTGTAGATGATAAAAGCAAATTCAAATCCAGAAAATTCAAATATGGCTTTTAAACTAAGTCCGCAGCGCAATGACCCTTGCCGGGCCAAGAATAACCGCCCGGTCGCTGCGTCGCCCATCTCTGTCCATCACAGGCATCAAGAGTAGGGTGCACTATTGTGGCAAAATTCTGAGTATATGGATTTTGTCATAAAGACAGTTTAAATATAACACGGTATTTAAATAAAGATCGTTGGAACTATTTTTCAGGAATTGAAGCAGAAGGGGTTTCGAGAACGTTCGCGAGATTTCCAGTTCCGTCATTTCTGGTGTGTGTGTGTGTGTGTGTGTGTGTGTGTGTGTGTGTGTGTGTGTGTGTGTGTGTGTGTGTGTGTGTGTGTGTGTGTGTGTGTGAAAGTCGAGGAAGGTCGTGTGAGTTATACAAAGAGGCCAGAGAAGAGTCAGAGAAAGTGAAGAAAGACACTAAAAGAACTGAGCAAGGTTATGAGTAGTACAAATTGTGAGTTGTGATGGCCTGAAAGACTCTAGACTGTGCTGACGGCGAGGAATTCGTGTGATTCGTGGAATTGTCTTCTTTGTCATACTCATAATGTTATTTCTAGTGATACATTTCTTCGGAATAAAATACTGTGAATAGAAGATTCCTATTCTGCCGGAGTACTGTAATAAAGTGATTATGCCAAGTTGTAATGAAAGAGACTGGACTTAAATTAACGGTATATTCACAAGACTCCTTCAGCATGAGAAAAGAATGTGTTTGTAGACAGGAAAGGAAAAGCAGCAAATGGGCTCCGTTCAAGAGTAAGTGGCGTAGAAAGAAAGCCAAATGTATCAGTGTTTTCTAATATCGCGGGTGTTTTTCTTCCACTTCAAAGTAAGAAACAGGCAAGCAAATAGGGGGTTGCGAGGTAACAGTTCGAGCCGCAATACCCTTGTGGTAATGGGGAGGTGCTTGAAATACTGGAAAGGATTGGTAGAGAGAAAGCCTTTGGAATTATGTGGCGAACAAACCAAAACTGCACCCCGGGGTCTCGTTTGGTTGCATCACCTTGCTAGAAATTGTTACGCCTGACGTACTCTACCCTTGCAGGTAACCACAAGAAGAATCGCCTGTCGACCTACCCAGAGCGTCCTCCCAACAATGAAATTGGCTCGCCAGATTCTTCCTGCCATGGCTACCGCTTTACTTTTAAAGCGCTGTTCAGAAACATCAACAATGTTTTGATTCCCACTTTAAACCTCCGATAGAGCATTAAAATAGCTTTCACTCAGCGCTAGGCAGATATGAGCTTCATTTATATTATTTATTTATATTATAGAAACGCTCCAGCGAACCAGTGCTTGTAAATAGGGAAAGTGCGTAAGCATATATATTAAGTAACATGAAATAATTACACGATGCAAATAAATAGAAATAAAACAGGAAAAACACTTTCATTGTAGTTAAATATTCAACAACAGTACAACAATTTATAAGAGCATAAAAAATCGAATGTGTTGCACTAACTATGCTTACAAACTCTTATTTCTCTATCACCCTCATGTTACTAACCTAATCCCCAGCGCAAACAGCCCATGAAGGGCCAAGGCTTACCGCTCAGCCGCTGCGTCCCCCACCTCCGCCCACTACGCGCATCAATGGTGGGGTCAGTCACCTGAGCCCTCTCGGCCAGTTATACAGCCTTCTCGACCTGAGGCCGCTATTTATCCATAAAGGGCTCCTCAATTGGTCCCCCCGGGATATAACGAGGCTGAGTGCACCCCGTGCCAGACCTCCCAGAACTCTACTATACGTAGTAGAGAAAGTAATGATATCAGTTACAAAAAATCTGACGTGTTACACTCATATGAATCTCTCTTCTCACAATTGTACAAAATATCTAATAAACGCATAGTCTATCTACTTATGTCAGACAGAAATTTGCAGAAATGGGTTTATGCCATATTTCACTGGCGGTACAATAGGAATACAGTAGACTTTAAACGATAGTCAGATCTTTTAAGGGCTAGTGCCTTTGTGATGACTTTGAAATTCCTTTTTCTACATAACCAGGACTGGAAAAAAGACAAACAACTTTTTTGAGGAAAGTATAAATTCAAATCATAGCAAAGAATATCTCAAAAATGGTTAACTCCAAAATATACATTTTTGACATAAATTGTGTGCATTAAGCACTACCTTTTATGCAGGAGCATTTGTCTGTCTCTTAAGGTTTACCAGTTATTCAAAACTATTCAGAATGAACAGCACTTCAAAGGCTATTTCTTGAACATATTTCATTCCTCATAGACATATTGTGACGCCGGGCAAGTGCGCAACAAGGGACGGTCGAGGTCGGGCTGCTTCACGCCACTGTTTGTGTGTACGTGACCAACAACAATGGAAGCTGCTACACAAAATGGCCTCTCCGGAGCCTTCCATAAAGATCTGATTGCACGTTTGTGAAGATCGAGAATGGTTCGTGTGACGTCATCCCCCTACATAAGGAGGCCAGGGAACAGCTTTGGTTTTTAATCGACTTTTCGTTTTTGCGTTATACTGTTCACTGCCAAACAGAACCTTACACACGCACACATACACAACCGCGCACGCGCGTACACACACACGCACACGCACGTATACGCAGACACACACATACATGCACGCATACATGGACCTTTTCCTAAGAATGTTTTTTTTAGATTCAGGGCGCCTCAAAACATACATTTCTGGGGTCGAGTACAATACCTTCCCTACTTGCTAGAACGTAGTACAGAAAGTAAAAAACCCTCTTTGGCAAATATAAAAATGCGTAATTATATAAGAACAGAAGGGCATGAAGTTATCCGCTGTTCACTGTTTATTAAGTGGCCGAGGATTGAAGTGAAGGTTTGTAAATAGACAAACCGCTACTTTGTTATGGGATAGAGAATGGTGAAACAAGCCACTGTCGCTGAACATTTCCTAATTGCTTTGTTCGCACACGAATGCTAGCAAAGCTGTAGACGCTTTCAATAACAGACGATCATTTATATGGGGAAAAGAAGTTATACATATTCCACTTGTTGCGAAAACTTGTGCGTTTTTTAATGAGACTTGACACAGTAGTTGGATAAGGTCCATTTCTCATCTTGATAAACGACTGGAAGTACACAAGATGAATTTCTAGAGGTAGAAGGAATTTCGTGCTCTGTTCCTCGTGCATTTTTCTGCTCTGATCTGTAAACAAGGCTGTTAAAGTAATGCATTCATCAAAAATACAAGAACTTACGTTTTCAGCAGATTCATCCAAAACTCTAGATAGTTTTTAAGCGTGTAGCTGTTCTAACATTATAAAGAGAGAAAATGTCCAACCGTGTTTGTGTGTGTGTGTGTGTGTGTGTGTGTGTGTGTGTGTGTGTGTGTGTGTGTGTGTGTGTGTGTGTGTGTGTTTTGGGTTATCTCACAAACCACTAAACCGATTTTGACAATTCTTACACCATGAAGACCCTATACCTTCTGAAGAACGTGGTGTAACTAAATATTTTGGTCCAATTTGTTATCAGTATTTATCCACGGTAGCCAGTACATTAATGGTGGAGGATAAACAAACAGAAAGCAAGACAGAGATGGTTGTTGAACACGTTCCGTTGAGAGCAGATTTCTTCTTGTTATTGCCATTATCTTTGGGTTGTCTTGTCTTGTCGCGAGTGAGCGAGGGAACGAACAAACCTCCCTTTCCCATAGCACGACCAGTAATTGGGCTGTAAGCGTCACACCTACACACTACACCACTGTAGGGGCGGCGGAGGCGGCGGCGGAGGCAGCGTTTTTCTTCCACTCCATCTCTCAAGTTGCACTCTTGTTCCTAAAGCCATCTTCGTCCCTTTTTTGTTCTTTTCCTAACTTGCTGGGTTGGTAAAGTGTGAATGTAGACGACCAGCAGCCATACATTCCTGCAATTCTTTATCTACCTACAACAGAGCAAAACTAGAACAGTTGATAATTATATCCGCGACAATATTTACCTTTATTTACCTTAAGTGTAACACCGCAGGTTCGATCCTTCCGAATCTTGCTTCTCTCGGTGTGGTAATGTTCTTCCACACAATATCCTTGTGTAGGATAAGATTTTGAAGAGTAATTACATTAATTACATTAATTGGCCTTATAGTTGATGAAACTAGAAGCCCAATATTGTAAGTCGCCATCAAGTATGTTATCTTACATAAATCAGATCTCCTTGTATGGTTTACCGGAAAATGCGAGTGAATTGTAGAATTTAATGTCGTTTCGGCGCGTTGGTCATGATGGCTTAGTGGTTAGAGCAGTAACTTATAGATCCGTGGTTCAAATCCCGGTCATGGCATTGAATTGCTCATTGTCATTTTACTCTTTCCAACGCTATCCTACGCAGGGTTATTGACTGGAGGAACATTAATTACAATATACATATTAATCAGAACCTAACTTTAAATTACTTGCCGTATAAAGAAGCAATAATTATCAGCTCTGAAAAGTACGCCAGTAATGTGCTTTTATCCGCCAAATTAACACATTTTTGGTTTTCCAACCAAAAAACGTTTCATGTTCTTTTTCGTAAACACATTTTGATTTTTCTGTAACTAATAAACTCTCAGTATTCTTGGCTTCGTTTCGAATACCATTCATATTTTGAATACTTTTATCATTACCTTCCATTTTCCTCTATAAGATTTGAAACAAATGAAATAAAATGTGCTTAGCAAACATACATCTGTGATCTATGACAGAATATGATTTTCATTTAGCAAATGTATGAATTATTTTGACGTATTTTAATGCTAAAATTGCATAAAACGTTGTATGTAACACGTAGGTCACCTCATTGTGACACTTTCGCTCATTGCTAAACATACACTCGTGTCATCAGTTACATAAATAACTGTTATAGCAAGAATCCGTGTCATCAATTCTGAAAACTGCATAGTTGTATAGTATAGTAACAGAGGAAGTATTGGTTTCTACTCAAAAACTGGATTGCCAAGATTTTTATTGGATTGAAGTATTAGTTGTTCGTATTACGCAAATTCCAGAGCTTAGTGTCCATGCTGAGCCTCCAATACTTTTTAGAGGAAAGCTATACCTTATCCCAAAGGACATGAATTTGACATGAATTTGGGACGAAGCAAAGCTAGTACATGATCCAAGCTGAATGATCATTTAAGAGGTTTCACAAGAAGTATTTATTAATTCCGTAGTAAACAGTAACAGCAATAAAATAAATTGGAAAAACCTAAAAAAAAAAAAAAAAAAAAAAAAAAAAAAAAAAAAGATCAGTCTCATAAAGCGAAATAAAGCGAAGATCTCTGCTTTGCAAAATTGCCATGAAATTGGGTGAATTAACATGATTTGAAGGTTGAACCAAAGTTCCACGACCAGAGGATGGTGAACTTAAAACCAAGTTTGCTTTTAGTTATGTTTACGGACACGCATACATACACACAAATTTACAAACTCACATAAAGGAAAGGTTAAAAGAAGTTTCAGTTTGTTTGTTATAGAGTATTGGCCTGGTTCCGGTACATAGGGCCCAGCTTACAGGCTATATTTGACATTTATATACAATTTGCTTACTTATAACTAATTATAGTTTTCGGTTTGTACAAAAACCCATACGGTGACCGTCTATCGGTAACCGAGAATATTTTCTTATGTCCTTTAAGTTCTATTCAGTTTTTGGTTTATATATATATATATATATATATATATATATATATATATATATATATATATATATATATATATATATATATATATATATACATATTTACAATTATATACACGCATACATACACGCGCGCATTCACACACACAAACACACACACACACACACACACACACACCTTCACTGGGCACACCAGAATATGCGTCCCAGCGCACTGCACACTGCACACTGCGTGTGTGGCTTAGGACCGAGGTTGCGCGGACGCGCATTTGTCGGCGAGCCGTGCCGCTTCTAGAATATTTTTATTCTAGTATGTTCGCGGTGCTTCGGCTCGCCTTTGCCGATGTTGGCGATCACGTCATTCTCGTGGTTTCTAATGCGCGTCCATGCCGCCATTGCTCGTTTTTCTATTGCCTCCGGGATGAATGGGATCCGGGTTTCGAAGTGAAGAGTGTGGTTAGTGGTGAGGAGTGGAGCAGAGAGGATTTTTCTGAGGGAGAGGTTTTGGAGGGTTTGGAGTTGTTTCAGGGCAGTTTTGGAGACATTAGCCCAGGCCACACACGCGTACAGGACCACCGAAAGAATAAAAGACCTATATAGTATCAGTTTTGACTTCAGTCGCAATTGTTTACTACGGAAGATGGGAAAAAAAAAAAAAAAAAGAAAAAGAAAAAGAAAAAAAAAAATTATTTTGTTGTTTAACGACGCTGTCAATTGCCAGGATCACATCAGCGTCGCCGGTGTGCCGGAATTTCGTTCCGCAGGAGTTCTTTTACATGCCAGTAAATCTACTGACATGGAGCTGTCGTTTTTAAGCACACTTAAAAACCATCGGCCTGGGCCGGGTTTGAACCCGCGACCTTGGAATCAGTAGACCAGCGTCTAACCAATTGAGCCACCCAGACCGACACGGAAGATGGAGGCGCACAACTTTTAGCCGCTGTCTGCCTTTATTGGCGCTATTTTTTATGTGGGTGGACCAACACATTGTGCGGTCCAAGGTGACACCTAAATATTTAACCTGCTGACGGCAGTGCAATATTTGACCACCGACCGTTAGGTCTATTGCCAAAGTGTGATGCCGCTTAGAGAAATGAATCAGCTGGCATTTGTCGGGATTTATTTTGATTTTCCAGTCATGTTGCCATGAGAGGAAGTTGTTCACATAACGTTGCATTTCTGCAAGGCCGAAACGTTTTTTTTTTTTTTTTTTTTTTTTTTTATTTTTATTTGTTTATTAACCAATTGTGTCTGGTGCTGGTACAACGGGCCCAGCTTACAGACTAACATTATCATTTTTATATACAATTGTTTGGTTTGCATGCTATATACAGTGGTTTTTCTAGGAAACCCATACAGTGGCCGTCTTTGGGCCACCGAGAACAGTTCCCTCTTGTAATGTCTTGGGTTTTTAGTTTATAGTGTTTTTGATATTGTTTTTTATTTATATACATATTTACACTTTGTTTCTTTATTTACACGCATTCACTCCCGCTTTCACTCAGGCATATCGTGAGATATGCCCTCACACACACACGCACATTAAAACACTATTTACACACGCTATACAAATTATTTACAGACACATACACGCACGCATTCACCCACGCACACTCTCACACACACATACACACACATCTTCACTGGGCACACCAGAGATATGCGTCCCAGCGCACTGCACTATTCACACTATGTACACTGTCCCGCGGTGGCAGCTCCTGAATATTTTCCGAGGCGAGGGCCTCTGCCGGAACATGTATGTGGCCTAGGATCGAGGTTGCGTGCACGCGCATTAGTCGGCGAGCCGAGCCGCTTCTAGAACATTTTGATCCTATTATGCTTGCGGTGCTTCGGCTCGCCTTTGCCAATGTTGGCGATCACGTCGTTTTCGTGGCTTCTAATGCGCGTCCATGCAGCCGTTGCTCGTTTTTCAATTGCCTCCGGGATGAACGGGATATGAGTTTCGAGGTGAAGAGTTTGGGTGGTGGTGAGGAGTGGAGCAGACAGGATTTTTCTGAGGGAGAGGTTTTGGAGGGTTTGGAGTTGTTTGAGGGCAGTTTTGGAGGCATTAGCCCAGGTCACACATGCATACAGGACCACCGAGAGAATAAATGACTTATATAGTATCAGTTTTGACTTTAGTCGCAACTGTTTACTGCGGAAGATGGGGGCGCACAACTTTAGCCGCTGTCTGCCTTTATTGGCGCTATTTTTTATGTGGGTGGACCAACACATTGTGCGGTCCAAGGTGACACCTAAGTATTTAACCTGCTGACGGCAGTGCAATATTTGACCACCGACCGTTAGGTCCTTTGCCAAAGTGTGACGCCGCTTAGAGAAATGAATTAGCTGGCATTTGTCGGGGTTAATTTTGATTTTCCAGTCATGTTGCCATGAGAGGAAATTGTTAACATAACGTTGCATTTCTGCAAGGCCGAAACGTGAATTTCTATGGTGGTTGTATATTGCAGTGTCGTCAGCATACATGGCGACCTTGCATCTGGCGTCCACTGGGAAGTCATTAGTGAATAATATGTACAGAAAAGGGGACATTATTGCCCCTTGTGGGACGCCAGCCCGCATCACTCGCTCCCGTGAGGAGGAGCGGCCCACTTGGACGTAAAACTGCCGTTTTTCTAGAAAATTGTGCAGCAAGTATAGATAATTTTGAAGAGCCGGGAAATTGTGGTGCAGTTTGTAAATGAGGCCATTGTGCCAGCACCGGTCAAATGCGGCTTCTACGTCCAGAAATAGCGCCAACGTTGAAGCCCCATTGTTAAATTGCTCTGTTACATCATCAGTTAGTCTGAGGAGCTGTAGTTCAGTGGAATGTCCTTTTCTAAAGCCAAATTGTGAATTTGAGAGTTCATGTGTTGCCGAGACTTGTTTTTGTAGTCGAGAAAGGATACATTTTTCGAGCAATTTACCAATAGTAGACAAAAGACTAATTGGGCGGTAGTTTGCGGTTGTCTGGTGCTTTTCCCTTGCTTTGGGAGCATGATAACCTTAGCTCGTTTCCAAGTAGAGCGGAAATAGCCTTGCTGCAAACAGGCGTTAAATATCTTTGTTAGTTGTACCAGAGCTTTTCTCGGGAGATGCTTAAGTTCCTCATTAATCACTTTGTCTGGGCCGGCAGCTTTCCCATTAGGCAATTTCCTAATGAGCTTGAAAACTTCCTGCGGTGTTATGATGGTAAGTTGTTGCTCTTGCTTCTGCGCCACCCAGGTTTGTACCCATGTCTGGACCTCCCGTTCTAAAACACGATTGGTAACTGGGTTTTCACTGAATCTGTCTTGGAGACAGTCAGCGAAGACCTCGGCTTTCTCCTCTTTGGAGAAGTGCAGGCCGCCTTGAGTGTGCTGCGCCTCAGTTGCGGAGTTAACGCTCGTGGAAACTTTGAAAGCCTTTAGTAATTTCCACAAAGAAGAGTCCAAATGGGTGGTACTCAGCATTTTGTTTTCCCACTGTTCAATTTTGTTGATTTTAATTTGTTGCCGAATGACGTTGCGTAGCCATTTTGCTAGCACTTTATATTCAGGCTGTCGGGTGTATCGCCACAGTTTTGTCAAGCGTCGTCTCCGCGCAATGAGTTGCTCTACCTCGGGGTACGTGCAAAAACCGGGTGGTCTTGTGGTGTATGTGGTAGCACTTCTCTTGGCTGTGTGTAGCGAGGCAGTAAAGTTTTCAATGGCGACATCTATGTCTGCCTCGCTATAGTATGACAGTCTGGGTTGCGCCATCCCGTGCATTTCGATGGTGAACTTATTCCAGTCGGTGTCTGCCCTCTTTCGAGGGCCAGAGACACCGGCTGAAATACCACCCTGTATGTCGAAATGCACAGGAAGATGGTCGGAGTCCAGGCTGTGATACACAGTAAAGTTGTTTAACAGTGTCGCATTTTTTGTGAGTACGATGTCCAGAATCTCAGGGTCAAAGTGCCCTGATCGATGCCAAAAGGTCGGTTCTGATGGAAGATGTACCTCAATTTCGTCATTATCAGTTATAAGTTCAACCAGGAGATTTCCCGCCGCGTTTGCCCGGCGTGAAAACCACCAGGGGTGCCGGGCATTGAAATCTCCTGCAATTATAACATGCTCCTCTAAAGCGAAGATTTGTTCGAGGTCTCGTATGAAATCTGGGGAGATGGGGGCCGATAAAGTGCTACCAGCATAACCGTTTTGCTATTAACACGTGTTTTAAGAGCCGTGCACTCTAACGCTGCCAGTGCAGGTAGCGTGACAGGAGCATGAGCAATTGAGTTTCTCAGCAAAATAGCAGTCCCTCCCCCCTGTCTGCCAATTCTGTCATTCCGGAAAATTTGGTAGCCCTGGAGCTTAAAAGCGTGCTCTTGTCTTAATTTTGTTTCACAGATAAATGCGACGTCAATTTTGTTACGCCGTAGGTAGTTTTCAAGTTCGTGTTGCTGCCTGTGGATGCCATCTGCATTCCACAGGAGTGCGTGGGTTAAAGTTGTACCTCCCCTTACATAGGCCATTTACTCTAGGAGGGTTGAGAGGAGGCATATGATGGTTTCTATTTTCTCCATAGTGCTTGTGCAGCTTCTGAACTTAATCAGGAAAGGCTGCAGTTTTGCTAAGAGAGCTGGGAGGTTGAGCTCCCTGAACAGGTTTACGATTTCCCTTAGACTGCCCAAGTCTCCGGTGGATGTTTGTGGGGTTTGAGGTAGTGGAGGGGGACCATTTGGTGGTGGCATGGAAACCTTTTTCCCTCCGGTGGCTCCAGCAAAGGAGACGCCTGGTTGAACCGGGGCCGGGTGTTCAATGTGTCGGGGCCCTGGTTGAGCACTTGGAGTGGTCCTGGCTATGGTTGCCAGTTGACGGCGATGGCGTTCGTTTCTGAACGTCTCGCACCCCCTGTAACTGGCAGGATGCGCTTCCCCACAGTTTGCGCAGTGGGGTTGAACGTCCTGCTTTGTCTTTTGGGGGCAGTCAGCAAGGCGGTGGAGGCCACCGCAAAGGACACACCGGGAGGTCATCTGACACATTCTGTAAGTGTGCCCCAGCTGTTGGCAATTATAACACTGGGTAATGTTGGCATTAGTTTTCAAGACCTCCACGGTGACCATCATATGGCACACCTCTCGTTCTTGAAGAATTTTTTGGTTGGTGGTGGTCCTGTCGAGACTTACTTGAAACATTGGCAGATGCCTGCCGCGGGAAATGAGCTGACGTACCTGGACGCCGGTGTACCCCTTCTGCTCCAGGTCCTCCTTGATGTAGTCTACCTCCATATCCACTGGGAGACGTTTGACTACACATCGCAGAGGCTGGTCGTTCCGGGGAGTGAAACTGAAGTTTTCTACTCCGGCATCCTTCAAGAGCTGCATGGTTCGGTTGGCGTCCTTCTTGTACTGGAGGAAGAGCTTGAGGCAGTCCCTCGTGGTTTGGAGTTTATAAGCTCCAGCTGGCAGGGAGTCCCGGAGAAGCCCGAGGACCTTAACTGTTTGGTTTTTGTCCGGGATTATTATCCTCGGTGGTTTCTGGAGCTCGGGATTTTGGGTGGGGTTCTGCGTAGGACTGGAAGTGGCAGTGGAGGTAGAGGGTTGTGGTGCGTTTTGTTTACGTGTCGTTTTTGGCGATGGTGGTGGTCTAGTTGATCGTTGTGTTCCGGGTTGTGGTAGGTTTTGGAGTTTAGTTATTGCGGGGGGTAGGTCCTCCGCCTCAACTTCGGACTCTGCATCCTGTGTCGCTAGGGGTGCATATTGGTTTTTCACTGCAACTTGTGGTGGCGTCCTTTGTTGGTTGATCCGCTTGGCGGGCTTCCGGTGGTGACTCTCGCTGTCGGAGTCACTGTCCCGGCTTCGGTTGAGTTGCCGCTTCTCTGAAACAGGGACGGTTTTCCAACCTTCCCCTAGCTTCACAAGGAGCCTCTTCTTTTGGGCATGCTCCTTGTAGCAGAGTCCGAGGGCCTGGGCGACTTTTGGAAAGTCGCTGGACTCCCCATCCATCTCGCTGAGTAATTGCTGATAGAATATGATCTCATTAGTGAGATCAGTAACTTCTTTCTGTAGGTTATAGAAAGCCTTGGCCTGTCGCTGCTCCTCCTCCTCCTCCAAGTTTTCGGCGTTGGGCGCTGCGACCAATGATGAGCAGGTGGGCGGATCGTTGGCAGCTATGGCTGGACCAGCTGAGGTTAGAAATACAGCCGGCAGAGCTGCGAGTCCGCTCTCGGCGGCCGGCATGGCAGGGGTGCTTGTGGCAGTCGCCATTCCCCCCTTCTTGTCTCTGCTCCCAGTCGCAAGGGCTTCTGGGAGCTTCCACTTGGCATGGGCACGCTACGCGATGCGCGCCAAAAACTGGCGCACACACGCTTGGCCCACACTAGCTCGTAAAAATAAAATTTCACCTCTTTTAGTGCTAAACACTGCCTCTGTAGAACACTGTAATTACTCTTAGTTGCACAGGGGGGGAACTATATACACGGGACACTTATGTACACTTCACGACACATCACTCACAAGGTAACTAGCATCACTCACTTCTCTCAGGAGAAGTTTGGAAAAACCCGTCTGGATGTACACAGAGTAATTGTTATTGAAGCACTCTTCACAGCCACAGTCACTTGTTATTTGAACACGCCTTTCCCGCGAGAAATGTGGCGGTTGTATCCCCAACAATGATCCCGCCAAAACCGTTTCACGTGCTTGTTTCTCGTGCGCGCTAACAAAGCACCTCCTCACTCACTCAAAGAGCACTGGAAACTCACTCACTAGCATCTCCTGACCTCTAATCTATCCGGAAAAAAAACTGCCAGTACTGAATGCTATACCATCCGACACGTAGATTTTAATGGTGGTTGTATATTGCAGTGTCGTCAGCATACATGGTGACCTTGCATCTGGCGTCCACTGGGAAGTCGCCTCGCATTCGCGAAGTCCCGTGTTCAAGTCGTGGACCAACCAAACTGACTGGAGCTTTTTCATGGTTTCTCTCAGTCGCCAAATTAAATACGGATTGGGTATTTAATACCACAATCCGAAGTTTCACCTTAAGTCTCAAACAATAGCGTAAATGAGAAATAGATGGTAATAGTGAATGCTTTGCCATCTATCCACAGGTATTGTAAGCCGATAGTGTGGATGGTACACTAATGCCATCTGTCGACACAGAGGCAGAGGTACAATTGCGCTTCAATGAAACGAATAGTCAGTTAAAAAACACAAGGAACTCCACGGAAAGTGTATCCTGGAAGAGGTCCTCACAGACTCTATCCAGTACAGTACAGATGTATCCTGTCTTCTCTCTGCGCACTTTCTGGGTTCAGAGTTTACCTAAGTTAACTTTTGCTGGGTGTCTACAATTTTAAAGGAAAATACAGAAGCAGCTAGAAAATAAATAAGCTAGAACATCTTATAACAGAAGGATGGCAGATATAATCTTCAACTGTAAGGGAACTAACAGGCTTCCGCTCTGTGCTTGCTAGCAACAGAAAGTTTCGATAAACTTTTAAATGTAATGTATCCCTTTTCTTCCCTGCCTTAGGTATACATAAATAATTCGCAAACCCATCAGACACATCTTAAAGATTTAAACCCACGCCAATTCTGTTACCAGAGTAACTTTGTCAAACAACTGAAAATACACTTCCCTTTGCAACGACATATGTCTCTCAAAGAAAACTTTTGGTCTAAGAAAACTTCCTCTTAAATGAGTAACATTATGAAATTAAAAATTATAGCGTCTGTTTTAAAAGAGCTGTACAGTGAATAAAGGGATGATTCTTCCTCTTTTAAAGGGAGGTTTTGATAAACATTTTTTATTAAGAATTATTCCTCAATACAATGGGTTTCCTTCATCCCAAAACGATCTTCTATCCCTGGTCCATAGCATTTTTCTCCTCCAACCCTCTTCTCTCCTACTCCTTTTCACCCTATCCATCCAGCATTCCCTAGGTTTCCCTCTTCTTCTTTTCCCTTCCACATTCCAATTTAGTATTTTATTGGGTATTCGGTCGTCAGACATTCTAAGTACATGTCCATACCACTTCAGTTTTCCTTCTACAATTTCCAAAATGTTTTTGTCAACTTGTTTAATTTCCCTTATTCTATTATAAACATTTGTACTTTGGCAAATTCAAAGTTTTTGTTGGAATAACCTTTTAAAGCAATCCAATGGAATTTTACGGAAGATCGGCGAAATTTACACCTTCTATTGCTATGCTGCTGTGTTGAGTTTATGCCTTCTCGTCCTAAACTATTTTTCGTGTTTTATTCAGTACAATTCGATATTTTTATTGCTACTATTGTCATTATCTCATTTCTGTTGATATCGAATTTAATAGATTCAGGAAACTAAACATTTAAAATATATTTTATAAATAATAACCAGAATAATAATTTCCAATAATGAATAAATAGAACGAACGTAACCTCGCGGCTTTAAGAGTTGAGATTGGGGGGTTGTAACGTTGTAAGAGAGGAAAGCATCACCTTTAGTTTAGAGTAAGCCCACACTCTTGGCTTATCTGTTGAAGTGAACACATCGTAATTCCTTGAGCCTCTAAGTGCCTGGAACACACTGAAACCAATGAACACAACGTTGTAAAAGAGTGAGGTTAGGTTAGGTCTTTAAACACGAACACAGTCTTACTTGATTGGTGACAATAATAAATGAAGGCTTCACTCGAATTTTTACTACATACTTTTTAGGACATTTTAATACTTATTGGGCTAAGAGTTCCGTTTGAAATGTGTGTATCTATTTTCTTTATTTTAGTGCAGTGTTTGCTCTGATTTACACATAACGCAAATGTTTTTACCAATCATAAGGGTTCGCGGAGAAACGCAATTTGGCACTTCGTTTACATTGCAACCTAAAGTAAGGTAAGGACTCCATAGTGACTGGTAGTTTAAGAACCGTCCCTTCTATTCCTTTTATATATAAACTATGCATCACCCAATGCTTGCAACATCCGCCACTGATATCAGTAAAGTGTTCCTTTTTGCACTCCCCTAAATGTTCACTCACTTGGTTACTCCTTCACACTTCACTTCCTTTTAGAGTTTGTTTCCAGTCATTAAGTTTGCTTTACCTTCTACATAGCAAAGACACACTAACGAGAAACGAGAAAGTATACAAAGGTTTCATAAAAGGGAACCCGATTCGGCTCTAGAAGACCCCGTTATATTTTCTTGCAAGTCTCATAATTGTTGATGCTTTAGAACACATTATCGAAAAACTTACTTTATTCTTATAACATCCGTAGAGACAAACGAGTATAAGAAAAATAATTTCTTCTTAAATGTAACACTTTGAGACTTAAAATGGTCAAAAATTCGTTGGTTTGTTTCTGCCATAAGATCATGACCTAATTCTTTCCCAACATAGTGATATAATTACTTTTTAATTAAAGGTCCTATACAAGTGCTACATTGCAATTGGTTACGTACACCCACTGGATTGAGAGAACCCATAAAACATTTTACGTTTAAATTTCGTTTCTAATGTGATCGGTGAACATGTATTAGCAGGTGCTGCCATCTTCCGTATGTATGCTGTAGGCAACTACTTGATAGCAATAGGGTTTGACACTGAAGACAGGTTATTGCACCTATGTCCCCAAGAGGCACCCGCGGGAGGAAGGATGAGGTGAGAGGATACATCGGGTGGCCAGATCCAGACCAACCGTACAGACATCGACAGAGGTCCCTAAGGTGTCCCATGTTTGACGACACCTCGAAGTCTTCAGGTCTTCCGGGGCCATCTCATAGTGACTTCGGTGCGGGGTCCAAGGCCCTCAGGGGCATACCACAAGCATGGGCAAAAATTGTCTGTATACTTCTCTTTTGTTAAAATATAACCACTATTCTTTTGTTTCTATACCTTTTGCTATTTGTCTTTCAGCTTAAGCACTATTCCTGATTAAAATGTTAGAAATTGGAAATAAAAAGTCTGATGTGTTGCACTCACATGACTTTCTCTACTCTTGTACTAACCATTCTTACAAAGTCCTATTCCTATATATTTTTCGTTTTAGTTGAGATAAACATTTCCAAAAATTATCTTGTTGTTTATCTTCTTGTACGTACAAGGAGAATATGGGAATACATTAGGCTTTGAGTGATAGTCAACTCTTTTAGATCTTTCAAATTCCGTTCTCTTTGCACGGTTAACATATAGAAAAATGAATAACGATGTTCCATTTGACAAAAGTGTAGGTTCTCCAAAACTAACACAAATAACAAGGAATATCTCCGAAATGGTTTACTCAAAAAAAAAAATTCAGACATAAATTGTGTACTTAAACAGGATCTACATTTTCGTATAGCAAGATTTGGAATATCTCTTACGGTATACCAGTTATTCAAAAGTAATCCAGAAAAAATAGGACTTCATGGGCTATAGCCAGAAAATTCAAGATATATATTTCATTTGCCATAAAAATATCTCAAACATATGGCATTTTAATAAAAATCGTTAGAGCCATTTTCAAAAAAATGAAAATTTTCCATGTAAAGGGTAGTTTAAGGTGCAGTAATTTTCTTCAAAATCTTCGTGTAGCATCCTTGAAAGACATTAAGCTGAAATACTAATTTTGGTTTTTGATCGATTTTTCGTTTTTGAGTTATTTTACCCACATACTGACATACACACTGACCTTTTTCTAAAAAATGCTTTTTTTTTAATTCCGGGGACTTCAAAACATATATTTCGTCTAGTTGCTATATGTAGTAGAAAAAGTAAAAATACAACTTATAAGCTTAAGGGCATATTTTACTCTGTGTTGGTAGTACCTGTGATCAGAATTTTAATAGCGTGTAAATTTCATTTGGTAAGCCTGAACATAGTTTTACGGTGCGTTGTTCAAGATCTAATTGTTGAATTTCATTGTCATTGTTGATTTGTGGACTAAACATGATTATTATTAGCAGTTTTCACACAGAGCAAACGCGTTTCTTGTAAGATATATTCTCTAAAATCGTAGAACCACCAAGCAAAGGCAAACATTAGCTGGACATGTTCCAAAGATTGCTGTTTTAGTTATAATGTCACTTAGCGTTTTATTTATGAACTTATGTCACACTGAAACACAATCCCTTAAAATAAATAAATACTGTGAGGCCGGTCGGCAACCTCACACCACTGTGCGGCGAGTAAACAAGACGACAGTGAGCGTAGCTGAGCAAAGCAATTCCAGACAATTCTCGAAGCTGTTCACATGTCGGGCTTGTGTTTTAAGAAGTTTCCAGAAAATTTGTCTGATATATAAAAGCGAGAGACTCCGGGCAATCAGCTGTTAGCAGCTAGTGTTAAGTGCTTTGTGTTCAGTCAATGTTGAGAGAGCTAGAGTATCGTCAGAGACAGTTTTAGACATTTAGTCGTTGCGTCGGAGTTGTTCGTTACGTTGTAACTTTTAGTGAGTGTATCGTCGAAGCAGTTTGTGACACAGTTAAGTGTCAAGGAAAAGTAGATGGACGCAGATCGTCCTTCCCTCTTCTACATAAGGTTGGGCACTGTGTATGGTGGTAAATATTGAGGCCAGGAGGAATATCACTGCAGTGGGAAGGAAAGGCAACACGATAAGCGCTCCAATCAGAAGAGTTCTTTGCTGATGATATTTCTGTATACCATTTCTCATCCTCTTCTTGCCACACACGCTCACTCCATGGTAAACGAGTTGCAAGGAGTTCCCAACGACAACATCAATTCAATTTGTTGTGAAGGGCTGAAAAATGTCGCCTGTGAAAGTTAGTTCCCACCACGAGTAGGAGGCCATTGTAGGGGATGTACATTGTGTTCATCCATCCAAGAAGTTATCGACATGTTTGTAGGCACCTAAGTACCGGGCGGACAGGAAAGTAACCTCCTCCACGGACCAAACTCTCACCGACTCTACCATAGGACAACAATGCATTATCATTGCGAAAATATAATATTTTCTCTAACCGACATTTCAAGACATTTGTGACAAAATTGAAATAGATTTTTGTTTACAAACACTTTTACTTTATCACCTACTTATAGAATTTCACCAGAAGTACGTGTTTTGAACCTCAAATATGCATTTTTACTTTCTATTCTATGTATAGCAAAGTAGAGGAAGTATAGCTAGTATCCCACCCAAAAACTCGATATCGAGATTTCACCAGAAATATATTTTGAGGCCCCCTGAATCCAAAAGAAGCATTCTTAGAAAAAGGTCCGCGCGCGTATGTGTGTCTGTGTGTCAGTCTGTGGACAGCATAGCTCAAAAACAAAAAGTCGGTTGGTATTTGAGTTTACTGTCTTTCAAGGATGCGACAGGAAGATTTTGAAGAAAATTCCTCTACCCTAACCTATCCTTTACATGGAAAATTTTGTTTTATCTGAAAATGGGTTTAACGATTTTGATTAAATTGCCATATGTTTGAGATATTTTTTATGGCAAATGAAATGTATATCTTGAATTTTCTGGCTATAACCCCTGTAGTCGTATTTACTCTGGATGTCTTTTGCATAACTGTAAACCGTAAAAGATAGACCCAATTTTTCTATACAAAAAATGTATATCTTCCTAATGGACTGTCTAAATACATTTTTTTATAGAGTGAACCATTTCGGAGAGATTCCTTGTTACTTGTGTGAGTTTTGGAGAACTTATACTTTTGTCAAATGGAACATCGTTATTCATTTTTTATATGTTAAAGAGAACGCAATTTGAAAGCTTTAAAAGGTTTGACTATCGCTCAAAGTCTACTGTGCTCCCATATTCTCCTTGTACCTACAAGAAGGTAATACAACAATTTCTGCAAATGTTTATCTGTGCCTACGTAATTCGCTTTTTATGTGCTGGATATGTAAAGAAAAGAAAATGTCAAAGACATCACATAGCGACAGAGTTCTAAAAATATTTGTGTTCCCATAGTTTGCTCGCATATACTGGAAAATATTTCTGCTAATGTTTATCTCAATCAATATGAAGACAGAGGAATATGAGTTTATAAGGACAGTTTGTAAAGAAGTGGAGAAAGTCGTGCGAGTGCAACACATCGGTCTTTTTCGATCGGAATATTTTATACATAGAGGCATTAAATTATCATATACGAATTATTACCTGGTCATTCCTTTGTTTAGTCAGTGTCACCAACTGTATCCCATAAATCGCTGAAAAATAATTTATTACACATGGCAATCGATTAACAATAAAATGGTACTATATTTGAAGTTGACAACCGCGTTGTTAACAATTGTTCCTTTAATAATTAATGCGCTTTTCCAGGATAAAGGATATTTCTTAATCTTACAAATAGAGTGAGATTAGTTTTGAGGTTATAAAGTGATTTTCTGTTATAGCAGAAAAGACTGAAATATATGCAATTCTTGCGTTTCGTTTTCCGCTGTTGGCAGTCCTAAGTAGGTCCAACAAATGAATATAATATTTTAGGATATTTAGTTATAGAATTTAACATTTTTTGACGGAATCTGTGCGATATAGTATTTAAATTAATATTTTATTTATGAAATAGTACAGATAAATATCAATATACGGTCTGATCTTCCCGGACAAATTCTGTCGCTCCACTCGAGAATTTATAGGTTAGGTTAAACGTCTTATGAAAAATTAAAAAATAAAAAGGATAGAAGTGAAACTTTCGTATTACAGGGAAGCATTTTAATTATGTTTAAACCACAATCTGTCACACACATCACTTCAAACCAAATGTATTATTTACAAACTTTTAATTGAAAATATTATGTGCAGTCTGGAATTTGTTAAAATCAGAATACTGTAAATTATCACTGACATATGTAAGAGGAGGTGGCCAAGGTAGCAGTTGCGGGGTCATTGTCTTCATTATTTACACCGTCGAAACTAGCAAGTATTCTACTCCTTTCTCTACTATCTCGTTCAATTTCAGATCTACTTTTTCTTTTTTTTTCACATTCTAAACTGTCACTTCACCCGCAAGTGTTCACGCGCTTGTTTTTTCTGCGCCTGGCTTAGGCATATTCACAAAAGAACTGTATATATTTTAATGGAGAAAATAGATTATAAATAACGAGAACACTAAACAATGCTCGAAATGCGTTGCTTGCATGTGTTTCAAAGGATGTTCAGTTGACAACGAACAGCTGTAGTCAGTGATCGCCACGCCGCCTGAACGCAGTACATGCAACCACGGACAACGGGAATGAAAGTAAGCGATACTCGAAGGCAATCGAGAGCAACCACTTTTTCTTTCCTAAAATCCTCGGTTGTATGATTGGAAACATGGTTCGTTACCACCTTGCAAGTGCATGGGTAACATAATCTCTGATTAACTAATGTCTGATGCAGCGTACAGTTTCAAAGTGATTTTCCTTTACACAGGCGGTTCAGCAGTGAATTCATCCGTAGTAACGTCGCCGAAACCTTGTTGTTTATCTTGATTGGCGGTACAGTGTAATGACGTAACGACTAATGCACTTAGCATATCACTATTAGACAGAAGTGTAGCGTAAACGCATTTGATTTGTAACTAAATTCAGCAGTTAATGGAACTGAATTTGGAACACAGGTGTTAACAGTTTCCTCGCCTAGAGTAGTGCCCCAAGAAGGGAGTGTTATGAAGCCGTTACAGCGCCTTATGTTTTTCATGGCTTCCTTCCTTAGCCATAACCCCAAAAGTCGATGGTTATGGATAATCTGCCATCTTGGTAAACAACAACTCCCTCCTGTGCGCCAAATAAAAACTTGATAACGCCCCGCCTCAGGAGTTAAGGAGACCGTGACTCTGAATATTAAAAGAATCGCGTTAGGAACAGATGCGCGCCAAAAATCTTGTCTCAATAAAGAAATGATTTGATACGGAAGGCAGAGAAAACACGATTTTACATCCTCTGATTCGTTCTCTTAAAATATGCATTCTTTCGCAAAGAGGAATGATAATTACATCTTTTCATGGACGTCTAAAATTTGAAATATTGTTTTGTATCTATTTTTCTACTCTGTGTTGGTGTTTTATTCTTTTTGTCTTCTACATCGCTCAAAAGTGTAGGGTAAAGCTGTCCATTCGTCCCAAATATTCATCATCGACGCTTGACAAACACATTTGAATCTAAAAAAGCAAAAAAAGAAAAGCAAATCCAGATTTTCTACTTTCTCTACTACGCATAGTAAACAAGCGCGCTTGCCTCTGGCGCGGAGGACCCGGGTTCGATCCCCGGTACCAGCATGGGGATTTTATCCCCTCTGGGAGGTCTGGCACGGGGTGCACTCAGCCTCGTTAGGTCCCGGGGGGACCAATTGAGGAGCTACTTGATAGAGAAGTAGCGGCCCCAGGTCTAGAAGACCGCATAACTTGCCGGGAGGGCTCGGGGCGCTGACCACGTCCCACCCTCCAATACTGCACCTCACCAATGACGCCTGTAGTGGGCAGAGGTGGGGGACGCAGCGGCTGGGCGGTAGGCCTTGGCCTCTTGTGGGCTGTCGCCCCGGGGTTTAGTTTAGTATAGTAAACAAGCGAAGTATTGTATTCGACCCAAAATTTTGATGTGAGATTTCACCGGCAGTATATGCTTTGAGGCCCCTGAATAAAACAAAGCATTTTTTAGAAAATGGTCCGTGTATCTGTGTGTATGTGTGTGTGTGCGTGTGTGTGTATCATTCAGTCTGTGGACAGCATAACTCAAAAACGAAAAGTCGGTTAAAAACCAAAGTTTGTATTTAAGTTTAATGTTTTTCAAGGAAGAGACATGAAGATTTTGAAGAAAATTGCTCCGCGCTAAACTACCCTTTACATGAAAAATTTTAAGAAAATTTTGATTTTCTTGAAAATGGTTCTGACAAATTTGATTAAAATAACACATGTTTAAGATATTCTTATAAAAAATGAACTGTATATTTTGAATTTCTGACTATAGGATATGTAGTTTTGTTTACTCTGGATGACTTTGAATAACGCGTAAAGCTTAAGAGATAGACAAAATCTTACTATATAAAAGTGTAGATGTCTCTAAAACACAATTTGTGTTTAAATATTTTTTTTTGGTAGAGTGAACCATTTCGGAGATATTCCGTGTTATTTGTGACTGTTTCGGAAAACTAAACTTTCGTGAAATGTAACATCGTTGCTCATTTTTTTTATATGTTAGCCGTCCAAAGAGAACAGAATCTCAAAGGTTTAAAAGATTAGACTATCGCTCAAAGCCTAGTGTATTCCAATATTACGCTTTAACCTACAAGGAAATAAGCAATAAGATAATTTTTGCAAATATTCGTCTCGACTAAGAGGAAGAAGATATAGGAATAAGAGTTTGTAAGGATAGTTAGTACAAGAGTAGAGAAAGTCATGTGAGTGCAACACATCAAATTTTTTTTTCTGGTCGACAGGGCAATGCTGGGGTGGTTTCTAATTTACCGCCATTTCGTTTCCTTCATTTCCCTTTAATTCTGTTTCCTTCTCTGTTATGCTTCTAGGTTTCATGGTGTATGGCGGTGCCCGAGAGATGGAAATAGTGTTCCCGTGTACACCAGAGGGCTACCTGTTAGGCAGTTCCGTACGTCTCTGTGGCCTGTAGCCTCCTGTGTGTCGGGTGTGACAGGTCAATGTTTTAAAGATTTTTTTCAGTTCTACGTCATCTTTATTCTAATTTAGAAACAAAGTGAAATAAGTTATCGACAAGTTGATATGCTATTGATTTTGAACTGTAATGAGGGGGAGAAGGGGGCAAGAGCAGGATGAACGGACAAACATATAAATCGCGGTGTGAAGGCGAAGACTCGCAATTAAAGAGGGTAACGCGGAGAGGGAGTGAGAGAGAGTCATGGCCAGTAATAGACCCTGAACGGCCTCCAGGGTGCCCGGTACCATCCGTCTGTGTCGTAACGTGACATTTCTTCCTACCATATATCTGTCGATCTCCCTTTCTCCAGCTTGTTTACCTGCACCTACCTGTGTTTTCGTCTAGCCATTGTTTATTGGCTCGTCTGACAATCTCCATGTGGGATGCACGACAGTTCGCCTACTGGTCTTCAATTTTGCAATTCTGCTCTTGAATATCTTATTTTATTTCTTTATGAATCTTAATAGAAGCAGTTAACAACTTTTTGGTGTAAACAGCAACAAGTGAAATAATTAGCACGTCATAACTGGAATTATAATTATGACGCGTTAATAAATGAAAAAAAAAAAAAAAAAAAAAAAAAAAAAAAAAAAAAAAAAACTATTGATAAGATTCTCACTAATAACCCCAACTAATCTCCAGATACAAATATTGTTAAAACAAATTACTAATAAAATTTCGAAAAGCGTTACTAAAAGCACTAGAAAGATGTTACATTTCAGGTTTTACAGTGATTTGTCGGTTTGAGTGGTTCAGTTGGTTCAATCCGCCCCAAACCGATGAATTTAAGTGCCCTTGACAGCGTGCTTATTTTTCTCACTGTGATTTCACTTAGATCACACTGTAGGTTCACTAGTGCGATACAGTTCGATTTTCCCTGTCATTATACTTACCTCCGCGCGTACCGAGTATTGAAATATGCGCACAGCAGCCCCTTTTTCGGATGGTACTCAAACACCGGACGTCTCTAATCTCTTGAAGAAGCAGCACTCACTCTACGTCACAATCGTCGTCACAAACTCACAGAACCGCACTTGATGTCGCACCAGAATCACACACTTTGTAACTCAACTCGTGAGAAGGCTCGCTTATATAGCCGTTGGAAATTTCAAGAGGGCATACTAGAATGTTTCAGAGGCGGGGAAGGCAGATATCCAGAAGATTTTAGTTATCTGTCAATAAAGTTTCCTGTATTTACCTGGTAAGATTTATTTGAACTCACAAGCTCTGTGAAAAGCATATACTATTTACTCAAAATTGGTAAGCATGGCACGACCACCTTGAATACTTGCTATATACAGCGAGAAGTCTAATATGACGTGCCCGGTAACGGGAAAGAGAAGATTAAAATTTGACCAAGTCTTCTTTCCCGTTCCCGGAACCCTGAAAAGCTTCTCTTCGGTTGTTAATACTCTCATGTTCATGCATGTATCTCAAATTTCTCGTTCTGATTATCGTTAGCGTTACTGTTGTTATTCCGGGATTAAATCCCCTACTGGCTTTAGTACGCTTGGTAAATAATGATGGTGGGTAAATGGTGGTAAAACTGGTTCTGGAATGGAAAGATGATGAAAAAGATGATAGAAGTCTAAGATGGTGATAAATATTATATTTTTTAATTCTTCCAATGGTTATGATGAAAGGTAAATAAAGGGTACAAATTATCATAGAGCGTTAAAGGTGGCAGCCAATCAAAATATGCCTAAAGTTTTGACGGGTACAGTGACGTCTATACCTCTTACATTTTGTGACGTAATTTCCCCACGTACTGAAGTTGTGACGCAGATGTAGGCGAGTGGGGGATATGCTCAGGGTAGGGTGATTGGAATTCTGATAATGTCATTAAACCAGTTAGGGTATTTGGATGGAAAATCCCTGGCTAGCGGCTATTTGGTAAAGTAAATAAACTGCTCCATAGGAAGTGTCGTAGGATGTTGCACTGCAGCCGTGCACCCACGTCCAGAAGCTAGGAAGAAAGGAAGGACGAAGGAAGAAAAAAAGAAGCATCAAAGGACAGCCAACAGTCACTCCATTCTGATCCAGCCTGATTCCATGATATCGGTTCACTGATTAACACCGATGTTCCATTTGACAGAAGTATAAGTTCCGCAAAACTCACACAAATAACGAGGAATATCTCCGAAATGGTTCACTCTACAAAAAAAAAAAAAAAAAAAAAAAAAAAAAAAAAAAAAAAAAAAAAAAAAAAATTATTGAGACATAAATTGTCTGTTTTTGCAATATCTACATTTTTTGTGCAGTAAGATTTGAGTACGGCAAAGGAAACTGTGTTTACCTGCTCAAAATCGAGCTGGCAGCTGCAAGTTGATCCACATGCCAGAGAGTGGTGCACGGCACCGTGTGAACAAGCCTTAAACGCCTAGCGGCAAGTCCTGTGTTCTTTTCCCAGCTCGGTGCTTGTCCATGTGTTGGCAAGGGAGGTGATTAGCATTCATGACAAGTGTAAGCTGACTCTCGCGAGATGTGGACCACTTTCCTGTCGTTGCTGTGTGAATGTATGCAAATGAATATGTACAACACTCCTTGCACTGCTATCTAGCGGCAAAGTAGCACAACACCTGGCGTCATCACACCACAACTTCCTCTCACAATAATCCTCCTGGAAAATACTTGTAAATACTATGATTCCTAAGCGACCCTGGGACTGAAAAATTACCAAACAATTATCAAATTGACAATTTTTAGGTTCAGTAACCCGTTGACAATGAATTTATTTTAGATTCTGCCCTTTTTAAAGGTATAGCGCTTACATTTTCGGCAGTATTAAATAAAATGTGGGTATTAAATGCTCAAAAACAACCAAATTCAGCAGAAAGAAATGGTTAAGCCATGGATCTGAGGACAGAGACTACTAGAGGAAAGAAATATGCACCAGGGCAATTATACGCCAAACAGATAATCTAATTCACATGTTTTTCTGGACTTCATATTTTTTACTCACTATCTGCTCCATGCGTATTAAATTTTGTGCTATGCTCCTAGAATTTTTCCAGGATATGCTTTATTTATATGTCTTTGGTTTTAAAATCTGTAATTTTCTTTAGTTTTAAAAAAGTTAAATACACAAAAAAATTTTAAAATTATTTTTAATGTCTATAAAAGCAAAGAAATTAATTACTTTAAAATTAATTATCTTTTTCCTGCCAAAGATAGATGGTACTTGTTGGACAGTTAGAGTTTATAAAATAAAAAATGTTATATTTCAGTTTTTTAATATTAAGGTATTTTCCATTGTGAATAACAATAACTGCTTCGCTTAAAACTATAAAACACATTTTGCTGATACTTGGTGTGGTATTTTATAACACAAACACGCTTAAGAATGAAAGTTATAGATTTTATACCTATATAATATAGAAAATTAAAGTTTCAGCCCCAGGGTCCCTCTTTTTTTATAAAGAAATGTGCAGTTATTACTGAACGGAATGATATAGCGATCTTTATGACTCCAATTTTCAGTTTGTTTTTCTCAACACTACCTTTTCTTTGTTTTATGTATTCTTTTCTCTGAAATTAGTGGGCAAATCATAGTAAAACTTTGCACAAAATATAAATAAGTTGTGTTTAATATAAGCTACAATCATCTGTGAAGATAATTTCAATAATATGGACATTAGTGAATATTATTAGTAAACAATTATATATTTAATTCTTTTCATGAATTATATTTTTCTCTGAAAGCTGTAATGAAGTTATTATATTCATTCTAAGACACATTAAAAAACTTAACGAGTTTGAGTTATAAGTTTCGATTAAGCTGTGATTAACTGTAAACAATGAGGTGTTTGTGTTTTGTTTATGTGTTCGGTGTTTGTTTTTTAGATTAGATTGTGTGCCTAAGATAAATGCAACACTAATTTGCATTGTTGATTTTGTCGTAAATGATTAAACTGTATAGGAGGCAGTAATTTATGGCATTATATCATCTAGCGATTAAACGAAACACCGCAGCAAAAAAACTTTCCTTAACAAAAAGTGTTTAAAATAATGCTATCTATGAGCTCCCAAAGTTTGTCGGTATAATTTTGGGACACCCCATATATAGGTTTTCTACCTCAATAAAGAGCATATACATGTGTTGTTTAATATTTATGAAAATGGTTTACGTGTGTCATATTTGTAATTTATGAATATAAATTGTAGTAGAGTTCTCCCCATTTATGTGCAACATTTAACACATTCACACTTCCGGACTCTAAGAGAGGATGGGGAATCATTGTGGCTGAAGAAAAATCCCCACTTCTCAATTGCGATCGTATTCATGACCTCTGGATTTGAAGGTTAGCTAGCTAACCCTAGATCATAGAGGAGGCAATCTGTAAAATGTTCAGAAAGCCTAATACAGGTCTGGAAAATTCATAGATCGGTGAATGATTTAGCGAAAGCGAGAGTATTATGGAAAAATCCTTACTTCTACTGGCTCTCTCCTCAAAGCTTTGCATAATAACGTGGCGCTGGAGAACAAAAGAACGCAGTGCCGCTTGGGAACTGTGAGCTATTAGTGTCAGAATACTAGGAGCTAACTGTTCCCTTCCCATAGGAACTGACTTCACAGCAGTTGTATACCAATCGTGTACATCGCACTCTGGTATAGCCCGGTTGTTACCTCTCTAAGAGGAGAGAAGCACCGGGAAGGGATAGGAGAGAAGTAAGAACAAGTGTAGACAAAGTAGAGGAAAGAAGGATGAAAGAGGAAATAAAAGGAGAAGGAGATGAAACAAAAAGTAAGAAAATGGGTAAGATGGAAGGAAAAACATGATAGGACTATAAGAAAGTAGGAGAGCTAGAAGGGAAAAAGAAAAATAAGAAACGGAAGAGCAAGGAAGGAAAAGAGAGAAAATGAGAGAGCCCCTAAATCCAAAAAAGCAGTTTTACAAACAGGTCCGTGTGTGTGTGTGCGTGTGTGTGTGTGTGTGTGTGCGCGCGCGCCTTTGAATAGCGCAACTCAAAAACGAAAAGTCAGTTCAAAAACCTAAGTTGATATTTAAGTTTAATATCTTTCAAGGTTGCGACATGAAGATTTTGAAGAAAATTGCTCCACCCTGAACTACTCTTTAAATTGAAAATTTTTTGAAAAATGGCTTTAACGATTTTGATTAAAATATCATATGTTTAAGGTATTCTTATGCCAAATTAAATACGTATTTGGTATTTTTTGGCTATAGCCTATGTAGACCTGTTTACTCTTGATAACTTTTGCATAGCTAGTAAACCGTAAGAGATAGACAAAATCTTACTATACATAAATGCAGACCTTGTTAAAATACACAAGTTATATCTATACGTCATTTTTGTGGAGTGAACCATTCTGAGACAGTCCTTGTTATTTGTGTGAGTTCAGCAGAACTTATGCTTTTATTAAATTTAAGGCCGTTATTTACTTTTTTATCCCTTTGGCCGTGCAAAGACAACTTAATTTCAAAATATCTGACTGTCGTACAAAGCTACTGTATTCCAACATTGCCCATACATATATAAGAAAATAAGCAGTAAGAAAAGTTCTGGAAATGTTTATGTCAACTAACACGAAGAAGATAAAGGAATAAGAGTTCGTAAAAAGGTCAAGAGTAGAGAAAATTATATGAGTGCAACACATCAGATTTATTGTAGATATTGTTAAAGAAGTAAGGAATAGGAGAGAAGTGGATCGAAAAGGAGGAAATAAGATGAGAAGTGAAGAGAAAAAGAAATAAATAAGAAAATGAAGGAAACCTTGACGCCACGTGTAGATATGTAGGGTTAGGCAATAGACGCTGGGGCGCAGCGTATGCGGTGGATATGCTTTCAGGAGAGATTTTTCTCCCCTGGCAGAATATGCATACACGAGTGAGCAGTGAAAATTTGAACAAGATTGCTTTCAAATGGAAGATGAATTGTATGGAAGATTTTTGATATGCGACAGTGTTAAAACAATTAAAGTAGAATAAATAGCTTTAGAAATAAATACAGGCCATAAGGACGTGTGCTTTGGGCATTTAAATTAAGACAATATCACAGGACACCTGACCTAACCTAGAAATTCTCAAGCAGAGCGAGGTTTATCTGGAAAGGCCAGAGCTCGAACGATATATATATGCAATATTTTATAAATAAAAGATTAATTTAAATACTATGTCTCAGATATTTGACCAGAAAATGTTAAAGTCTATAAAAATAACCTAAAATATATTAGTTTGACTTACTCAACATTGCATAAGGAAAACGAAACCCACGAATTACATGTATTTCGATGTTCTCTTGTTATAACGGGGAACCAGTTTATAATCTCAAATAAATCTCACTTGATTTTTAAGTAAGAAATATATTTTCTTCTGGGAAAATACTTCAATTACTTAAAAAAAATTGTAAAAACTGTCAAATTGTGCAATCAATTGTTTTTCAGTGATTTATGGGTTACAGTTGGTGACAATGACTAAACAAAGACCTAGTGATAATTTTTACAAAACAAAGGAATGTGTCAGAAGTCTGATTCGTCGAATTGTCATTTTGTTACAATAATTTAACATCTCTGTGAATAACACATTGTGTTATCGTGTTCTTAGAGTAGAAACCATAATGTGTAATTGAACGTAAAATGATCCAAGTATTTTTGGACATACTCTTTTTTTCCTTTCTTTTTTTGAATGTTGTGAAATTTGAGCTGAGAACACAGGGGGACAGGTTACATTTATGCCAATACCCTGCGGTGCTTGTAATAGGATGAAGTGATCATGTTCTTTCTCGCAGACAATGACAAGCAAGCCTATTTCAAAACAAACTTGCAGTTGTGTCATTAATAATGTGTTGTAAAAGGCATCCAGAATTTGTTTGAAAATGAAAGTAGAGAGCGGGCCATGATTAATCAAATACACGTGATTACATTTCAACATCGGACGTGGAATCTGAAACCAACGGCCGTATACAATTTCATTCATTAATAATCTATAGATTGAAAAATAACTACGCCGCAGTAGGGACCATGTTTTTGTGTGGTACATGATAATTTCAATTGCCTGGCTAGACAGAGTGGCGCGAGTTTGAGTCCCGGGTGGTTTATTACTTGTTTATTACTTCAATTGTCATATGTAAGCTAGCCGCTCACAAAGGTAAGCGAGCAAATCATAATATTATTATGATTTTGCTTTCCATTATAGTTAAACTCATTCTTGTATTAGGCGAGTTTCCTCTCAAGTGTGGAGAGTACATTCAGGTTATTCTTGCATTTAAAATTAATTTTCCGTAATCACCTTGGCTTAGCTGGCAGCAAAAAAAAGTCTTCTTTTGTGCTCTTTCAACAAGATGGTCACAGGAAAATGAAAGACTGTAAAAACTATAGATAAATAAGTCTATCATCTGTGGTATTCAAGATATGCAGAGAAATATAAAAAGGAAACTAAGAAAGAAAACTGAGGAACTTAAAAGATGAACAGGCTACATTTACATCAGGCCACCAAACACAGGATCACATAAGTTCTATAAGAACAATAATAGAAAAAAAAAATAGGACAGATAAACATATTTCTCTTTCTTAGATCCACGGCCGGCATTCGATTGTTCCACAAAGACAAGTATGGATGGCACTAAAAGATATTGGCGTGTCAAATAAAACAGTTATTCAAGGTGCAAACAAAAATATATATGCATTAATAAGATTACATTTGTAGTGGCCTTTCAGAAAAGGTTATAAAGCAAGGTGATTGGGTCGACTGCTTTTCGTAATATGGATCAAATAATGACAGAATGAGAAACACAGTGATAAGGGAGAACCAAAACATAAGGCCATTAGAAGAAGTAACAGAAAAGAAAAACTTAAAATAGTATGGACAATTGGTAAGAATGGACGAACAGAGGAAAACAATGCAGATATTCGAAGCAAGAACTAGGGGAACAGAAGAAGGGGGGAATCATCTTGGAGGTGTGGCAGAAACAAGAGGAAAAGGAAGGGCTGAATTAAGGAGAATGGCACAAGATCGACAAAAGTACGAGTATAAGAAGTGGTTAGAAAGCCCGACGCCGTGAGGTAAGGGAAAGCTGAAAAAGAAGAAGAAGAAACCTGGAAATACCAATATATCTTATTAAACAATTTTTCTTTTGTACTTTTCCAAGATGGTCACTGGAAAATGTACTAAATTTACATGAGTTTTATGCCTATTCTTCAAATACCTATTCTTATTCTTCTATCTGCTTCAGGTTTATCGAGAAACTCTTTTATTACATATTCCTTTTAGTTACAATGAGAATAGGGAATACAGTAGGCTTAAACGATAGTTGAATCTTTTAAGAGGTGATTGCTTTGAAATTCCTTTCTCTTTGCACGAGAGAAAAGAAATTCTACATATAAATTTTATTTGTCACGAAAACATTTTGAACGTATGTGATTTAATGAAAATCGTTAGTAGGATTTTAAAGGAAATCAACATTTTTGAAGACTTTTCCATCTATTCGCTAGTTTGAAATGGGGGGGATTTCTTTGAAAGTCTTTGTCTTGCATCCTTTGAAGATGTTGAAGCTAAATTCTAACAGAGATTCACACACACACACACACACACACACACACACACACACACACACACACACACACACACACACACACACACACACACACACACACACACACACACACACACACACACAATGCTTTTTCTGGAAGGGGTGGGAGGATTCATAGAATATCAAGTCACGTATTTCTGGTGAAATCTTGATATTGAATTTTTGCGTGGAATATAGTACTTTCCGAACTAACTATACGTAATTAGAAAGTGAATACCAGTAAATTACTCTACCGTCTTTGAGTTTGCCTCTAATAGGGACATGTATTAATATTTCGTAGGCATGCGAATGTAATTACTCATGAATTGAATATAAGATATGGTTATTAAGTGCACTTGAGATGGCATTAAGCGGTATGTTTATTTGTGACCCTCAACTGTCTGTCGGCATGAGAGCGGATTAATTATCTATAAGGAGGGAGGCCGTGTCTAGTTAACACATGCACGTTAATCTCCTTGAGGGTGGGTGGAAGGAAGCTGGGGAACCACGACAAGCATATGGGCTTAACACACCACAGGTCGGAGCTGAATAGACAAACGTCCTAGTGATACCTTCTGCAGATTAACTCCATTCACACACAGAGAGCAGCACCAGTGCCTAGTGACATTTAGTTATTCAACGCATTGGTTGGTAAACCTTGTAGTGCTTCACACTCGTAACCTATAAAATGTCTTCTTTGGCATTGCCAGACTGTATCTATCACTTCTTTGGATGTACGAGATTAGGTCTTTCGCACCATTCAGTTGTCTGCAACACTTCTGTAACAAAAGACGAGTGGAAAGCGTGGATCTCCACAATTTCGCAATAACTTTAATACATAAAATGGTAACTTCATGGTATCTTTCCAGTATTTATGTTTGGATTTTTTTTCGTGTGCGTCTCTTAAGCTCGTGTATACTGACAGATAAAATTTCGATGTCGAGATTTCACCGGAAATATGTTTTGAGGCCCCCTGAATCCAGAAAAAGCTGTGTGTGTGTGTGTGTGTGTGTGTGTGTGTGTGTGTGTGTGTGTGTGTGTGTGTGTGTGTGTGTGTGTGTGTGTGTGAGATCAGCATAACGAAAACGAAAATTCGGTTAAAAACCAAAGGTGGTATTTAAGTTTAATATCTTTCAAAGATTCCACACGACAATTATGAAGAAAATTCCACTACGCTAAACTACGCTCTGCATGAAAAATTTTCCAAAAATGTTTATTTTCTCAAAAATAACTGTAACGATTTTCATTAAAATGTCATATGTTTAACATTTTTTTATGCCGATAAAATGTTTATCTTGAATTTTCTGGCTGTAGCCCATGTAGTCGTGTTTACTCTTGATGACCTTTGAATAACTGGTAAACCGTAAGAAATACACAAAATCTTACTATGCAAAAAGTGTAGATTTCGTTAACACACACAACATAATATTTGTGTGGGTTTTGCAATAGTTGTACTTTTCTCGAATGTCATTATTCACCTGTTTATTACCGTAACTAAAGCGTTTAGCAATGCGAAAGCTTTCCTTCCCGTCAAGTTTGGATGTCACGTGACAAATATGAACCAATCGGCGAGTAGAAAAGCCATTGAGCATTCAATTAAAAGTAGGTTATGGCCAATCACAGTCTATTCACCGTTTAAAATGTTTTTACTCTAAATTTTCACATTTTTTTTTCTTTTCATATTAGAGAAACATACGCGTTTATTAGAAAAAAGAATCGACTTCAAATTTCCACCATATCTGCCGAGTATAACAATAATCAATCAGAATCATTCCCATTACTTTAAGTGGGTCCTGATAGAATTTCAGTTTAGCGATATTTCATACTTCATGTTACGCTCTAAGTCATGTCAAGTGAAGTACTTAGTGATCCCGACATTATTCGGCAGTTCATATAAGACATAGTTTTTCTTGTAGATCAATCTGTTAATCGCTGGGTGCCATAATTTTCTTTTTCAATATAAACACTCAGAAAGAATTCTACTCTTATTCCTTAGGTAATTTAATCTCTTAATATTAAATATCGATAGACTAATTATAATACTAAATTCAAAGAAGGATTTACTGTAACTTCTAGTCATCTTAATTAAGTATATTTCACAGCAATATTTCCTTATTGTTTCGAAGGACGTAGCAAATAGACCAGCAGCATTCTACCTTGAATTGAGCATTAGCAACACCACTCTAACCCACTCGTAACTGTAATTCCATACTCTGTTGGTAAAAGTGCTCGTTATTGGGTTGTAGAAGCGAGTAAACAAACCAATATTCGCCATATGGCAACGTCACTTCTCTCCACTTTACCCCTCTTGCTGCTGTCAATCCCTCTCAAGTTTAAATCTCATTATAGTAAGTTGTTTATTTGTATCGGTCAAAACCTGTTGAGTTACATGCAAACAGGTTAGGTACCTTTCAATGCAGAAATTTCAAAGAGCTACTTCAAACATTACAGCACTAAAGCTGAAGTAAAGGAAATGAATAAACTAAGTCCATATTTTAATTTCAACACTGGAGTACGACAAGGAGATCGACAAACTGCTGTACTTTTTAACTAGCCCTGCATAGAGTAATAGAATTTCGAAGCTTAATATAGATTTGACTATCGCTCAAAGCCTCCTGCATTCCCACATTCTTACTCTTACAAGAAAGTTAACAAGATAATTTCTGAAAATGTTTATCTCACATGAAAAAGATAGGGGAATAAGGAGTTGTAAGAATAGTTAGTACAGAAGTAGAGAAAGTCATGTGAGTGCAACAGTTGTATATATTTCTACCACCCAGAAGCAAATAATTTAAAGATAGACCTAGTATCCAAGTATTTCTCATTTATCTTGTTGAAAGGACAAATGACTCGTGGTAGATATTTCATGACGTTAGAGATTTCTATTTAGATAAACATAAAATGTATATAGAGGAGGCCATTATCTCTTGTTATTAAATGAAAGGCTCATTTTGAAGGTGGCCGAGACAATGCAGAAGGCCATGGTCCCTGAAGTAAGGATATGAAAACAAGGAAATACACCATCAATCATTGTCCATCATCAGGACTCTATGTAGACAGCGTTAACCGCTTTCTGTGGTCACATGTCCGAGCCCATAACGAGATGATTGTGTCAAAGACAATGACTAAAGTCATTTGTAAAATCTCAACACATTGTGATGGATAGCGGTGAATGTGCATTCCATTTTGGAAACGCCAAGATAGGAAATAACAAGAGGAATTAATGCAGGAATATAAGAAAGCACTTCACAGAGGCGGCTAGTTGAGATTGGTTTTTATGCTTTCCAGTTTACTATGTAACGTATTACATTCACATAGTTTTCTTTAGTCGCCTTTATTTTACGTAACACATTCATATGTCCTTTTCTACTTGTCCTTCAACATACAATTCATACAATGTTCTATATTAAAATACAAATACAGCGAGTTATATTCACACAGTTTTCTCTACTCGCTTTTCTTTTGTATCGTTATGTGATACAACACTTTCATTTGAAAGTTCTTAGCCGTGCTAAAGAAGGCGATCCATCATTTGGGATGCACGTGGGATTTTTTCATTGATTATCCACAAAAAAGAAAACCAATCAATGGCGAGTATTATGGAAACGTGCTGCAGCGTTTGAGTGATAAAATCAAGCAAAAACAGCGGCATTCAGTGGAAAATAATGTTTTGTTTTATCAAGACAATGCACCAGTTTACACATTGCAGAATCGCTGTTACCGAAATGAATGAGTTAAACTCCGAATTTATTATTTTCTGTTTTTAAATCTGAAGAAACGGCTTGGTGGTAAAAGATTTGCCAACAATGAAGAAATGGAGTTTGAAGTTAATGAATATTTTACACAACTCGACAGTTCTCACTACAAACAGGATATCTAAGCTTTTGAGCACCACTAGGAAAGTGTATCGAGCTGAAAGTAGGTTATGTACTGAAATTATGTCTTTTCCCCAAAATCTTGTGCTTTGTTTGTTAGATGGGGTACTTCTGGGAGAACCCTCGTAGCTTACCGTAACAGTATGAGTGTAAAAGCCTGTTACTTATATTTGCAAGGTCCCATTAATTTAATATCCGCAATATTTCGAGTCGACTTGAGCTTTGGATTAAAAAATCGACGAAATATGTATAGTACACATAATCGATTCAAGAGCGGGCCACTTTCTATTTAAATAGCTCAGCAAAATTGAGTCACTGAAGTTCTGGAAAAAGCTCCCATCTTTGCATTATATAATTACAAATTGAAGAAACGAATAAGAATATTAATAAAACGAGGAGCATTTGAGTTCATCAGCACAGGCCACCTCTATGAAAATAAACTAATGAAAATAAGTGAAAACAAGAACAGTGAGGATATAAAAAGAGTAATTTAAACATACAAAGAATAAACAACAGCAGGAGAAAAAACGATAATAAAAGAAGGCGGAAGTAAGTGGAAAAGGCAGAGGGAAGTGTATAAAACGGAAAAGAGCACAGATAAATAGGGAGATGTGGACTAAAAAAACATCGAGACAAAACCTACAAAGGAAGGTCTTGGGAAATAAACAAAACAGAAAGAGGACATGAATACAAAGTAAGAAGACAAAGAGAAGTAAAACAGTAAGAAGAAAACTTGATTAAATCAAGTTGGCATTCATATAAAGTGTCTTATATAAATCTTAACCTGATCTAATGCTATAAACTTAGCAGATTTATCATATAAAAAATTAGAACCAATTTTTCTCAAGAGCTTCAATGGAGGTTAAACCTAGCAATACCAACAGGGGGGGGGGGGGGCTACTCTATGTCCAACTTCTGTGACTTTTAAAATTCTATCTTTTAATTTTTTGATTACAGGCATGCAGCTAATAGTTATTGCTAAACACTGTTTCTATAACCGAAGTGCGTAATTGTTCTCATTGTTAGTCTTTTCTAGAAACAATGAAATGTCAAGGTGGTCATGTAGTACACCCCCTCCCCCACTACCGTGGGCAGTATAAGTTCTGTAATAAGGTTTGGCATTGCTCGGGTTTATCCAATTTTCCGCGCAACTGCTCCCCCATTGAATAGAACTTGAAATGCAAGCAATCTATAACTAACAATAATAATAACCACTGTTACAAACCACACCTCTGCTCAAGATGCTCTGCTCTTTTTATCCTGATTTCCCTCTTTATGTTAAGCACAGTGAGTGGATGAAATCCTACCAATATAATGTACAGCATTTTTCTTGGCAAGGAAATACTAAATTTGCCCCCGCCATACCCTTTATCTGGTTCTAACTCCCATTTGATGTTTGCTTTGCTCCCTCTTTTTTCTTCGCTCCTAAGCCTGTAGCCAAGCTGTTTTAAGGGTGTACCCTACTTAGTTTTGGAATTTTTCTTAATTTTTTATTCAATTTGCATAATGTTTTCAGAATTTATGAAAGTGGTCAAAGTAAGATGCGTGCTGAATTTGAGGTTCTACTGATTAGTTATTTTAATAATTTAATAAGTTAAACTCTGCTATATTTAAAAATTCATCTGCATCAATGTGCGAGTTGGATTGTAAAGTTTTAATTATCACATTCAAGAACAGTTAGAAAATTTGTTTTGATTTCTAAAAGTTAACTCTTCTTTACATGGTTACTTTCAAGATTTACACATTTTTCCCAGCATAATTGAGCCTCCAAGTTTCAATATTGTAGACGTTTGCAAAACTGCACCTTAAATCACTCTTCCACGTCATGAATGACGTCATTGTGTAATCAAATCGGTGAACCGTAAGAGACGTTTCATTTCTGCGAACAAGAAACGCTTGCTTGGTACGAGATCAGGAGAAGACATATCCCGTGTAGTCTATGTTCCGTCGCTGACGTCACCTTTCTAGGAGGCTGAAACACTTTTGGGCAGTTTTTAAATCGTAGTTGAAAAGTTTGTGTGAACAAGAGTTGATATTAGACAAACTTGTTTCCATCGAATATCTAAATATCAATCCATCGAGGTCTCTCCCTGGATAAAATGAAAGTGATAAAGCAAAAACGATAAAATTGTTCCGATAGATATAACCTTATCCCAGAATAGTATCGTTTAATGAATAGAAAGTATTAAGGTTAAGTAGATGAGAAGTGAAGTTTTATACAGCTAATGCAATAAAAATTGTTACGAAACTAAAACACGAGCATGGAAAAGCCTGTGGCTGCCACAGATACTCTTTTTTCCGTTCCTATCTCGAGTACAAATACATGCAATCGTGTTAGTTTTTTACCTTCCATGACCTTCTGAAGCAACGCAATTTTGTTTCAAAAGCCAGCGATGATGATACAAAAGATACCAGCCACAGATATATCGCATTTCCCGTCTACGTGTTTAAATTGAGTTCTTTTCAACAACCGCACGAAGTATAGGTAATGCTTTTTCATCGGAGTAAGTTCTCTACCTCCCAATTAGTGTCACCAGTTAAATATTCCCAATATTTTTCACCGCGACTCAGGCGGCACCCAAATAACCTTTACCACATCAGGTACTAGGGTGGGACTATCATTATATGTTCTTTTTGTATTTGTAAAATGGGTTTTGATATGTGTCGACATCTATGGGTATCCGACGTGAATCATTTCGTGTATGTATGTATGTGTGTGTGTGTATAGAGATACAGTTGGATATGCCCGCTTTCCCAGCAAATCGATTTTAAATGAATCGTTTTTTAGCGTACAGAAGAACATCCAGCCTGCCATTTCTGCGATATGTAATGCTCTTTCTTCTACAGTGTTTGGAAACCCTAAATGGCTTAGAGAAACACTTAACATAATACTACCATATATTTATGGAAATTTAGAGACCACTCTTAAGGAAAGAAAAGGCATTTTATTCAGGAAATTAATGAGTTTTAAAAATTTTATTTACCTACTAAGTTGAAATTATAACCAAAAGTTCTAGGATTGTATGTTACAACAATGCAGTTTTTTCTTTGGATTAAATTATAGTTTCTCAGTTACGATGCTGACAGTTGGCCAACGTGGAAAAGAATTTGTTTTGCGCAAACGTGTCAAAAGAAGAACGTTTCCCCCATCACGTAACTTCTTGCTCCAATAAGCTCCAATGAGAACGTTTCTCCATGCAATTGTTACCGCGCAAGCGCACTGCGTTCTCCTACAAGTTTGTTTTCCTTGTTATAAGCATTTCCCTTGCAGTTAGCCAACTTGATCTTTCTAAATATAATGTAGCCATTTTCTATATTAAAATAACAGCTATACTAATGCATCTATTTTTATTAACCATTATAAATGCATATATAATTCATGTAATTTATCAAGGTCAATACTTCAGTCTGGAATAGTTATTTTGTTGCCGTGTTTGTTATGTTTGTGTTTCTTGCAGTAACTTGCATGCAGTTGTTTCTGCTCATAGCGGGACATTTGAATGTATGGAAGTGTGGAAATTAATAACAGGCGAAACTGAAAGTGGTAAATCTTTCGAATTTAACCTTAGGAAAGAAGTTGTTTAAAGAAGTAGCACTAAAAACAAAAATGCAGTTATATCAATCGGTATTGGTCCCTACGCTTACATATGGAATAGAAAGCATTCCACTGCAAGATAAGCAAATAAGTAAAATACAATCCAGTGAAATGAAATACTTAAGAAAAGCTGTAAATAAAACCAGGAGGGATAGGATAAGAAATGAGAGGATCAGAGAAGAAGTAGGTCAAGGATCACTGGAGGAGAAAATCGAACAAAAACAATTGAAATGGTGGGGACATGCATTTAGAATGGCAGAGGATAGTAAAGTTAAACAGATGCTAGAAGTAAGGGTACAAGGAAGGAGAGGAGTAGGAAGACCCCGGATAATGTTTGAGGACAGAATGGAAAAGATTGGAAGAAAAAGGAACAAGACAATGGAAGAAATGAAGAGAATGATGAGGGATAGGAATGACTGGAGAAGATGGATTTACGGAGCCACCCCTACGCTGTAAAGGCAGAAGGGAAAGAGGAAGAAGAAGAAGAAGAAAGAAGTTGTTTTTCGTACTTATTGTTTGCGATTGAGAGAAACGGTAATAACTAGAGGTTAATGAATGCAGGAGAACACATCTTACTCTGCGTTCTGTATCGATTTATTGCAGCAATCAATTTAATGAGGGAGGTGTAAGGTTAAGGAACACGAGGCTACAGGTCGCAGGTAGGAAGGCCACAGAGATGCACGGAAGTCGCTACAGTTTCAGGGTCAAAGACCCGCCTCACTGCTGGAACTGTCTAGAGAGGGCGATCACGAGGAAAGGAAATTCCTAGTAGAAGGAACAAAAAGAAACCATGGAACCCAGGACAATCTGAATGTGAGTGAGATCTTCTTGACGCACTTGTGACTATAGCATGCTGTATCCCCGAGCGATGTGGGGACGGATATCTGGCTACGTGCACTGGATGGGCAGATGGAGCACCTCTCCCTCCCTCCCTATGTTGCAGCAATTTTTAGTTGCCCCGCACGTTACGTGACAGGTTTACGGAAAGTTGTACTATCCTCTGATCACTGTCCTCACGTTAATGTCCGGCTTCGATTTCTGGTGAACAACTACGCTCTGCTGCCATTTCTTAATGATCACATTTGGAGCTTTCTGTTGAAAGCGAAGCCAAACGTTTAAGCCTTTTATTACGAAATTTCTTGTCTTACATTCCCACGACTTCCTCTATCCATTTATCCTCATATTAAACGAGATTAGCATTGGAGGAGTCCTTTACAAAAGGGTTACTATACGTAAAATGAGTTTCAAACTTTAAAACTATATGAGAGTAAAGTGAACATATCGAAATGGTTTATTTTTTCGCATAACTACATGCTACGTAACATTGAAAAATAGAAGGCAAATTGAATATATTGGTTTTCAGACGAAAATTTATTTCATGTATAAGTTATTTATTGTACAATTGGTGAAATTAATTTGCGGGACTGGCTCAGTGCAATATCCTTGGAAGCTGATGCTGTTTTGAGGTTAATTTGTATGTTTTGAGTAAGTTGCATCTCACTGTTAGTAGTGCCCGACATTTTAGCGTTTTCTAGACTCGTTTTCGAGCGCTTTTTAGCCCATATTTTGTTCAAATATTTCCAAAAATTTAAGCAAAAAAGCGGCGTTTAAATATATAGCATATGTCACTTAAAGCGTGGGCTAAAGTTTTAAAAAGCGGAATCTAAAAAAACGTCACTGTCAACCGATGACTGAAGGTTTGGGGAACATTTATATGCATAAACCTAAAAATCATTAACTTGATAATTTTTCGGCAGCACACGAGAGAATTTCATTTTTCACTAACCAAATATCTGTCGGCCGATTTTCTTCATACCAGATTTAAATTTATTGGAGAGAAAAACTAAAGGACGGCATCAACTGATGGTGGCCCCTAGATTGCTGTATTTTTCCTGGCAGGATTTAGCTGGATATAGCCACCCACAAGGCACGCTAAAGGCCATCCACAGCAGAACTGTCACCACTGATTGATCACAAAGCCAGATGATCGGCTCCCACCAGATTATCTGCCTTTTATTTTACGAGTAATTCATATGTTATTATCAGCACTTGCGAATCAGTGGCATAAAGCGTCAGTAAAATGTCTAAAACAGGCTTAAGTTTGCACTTAAAAACCATAAACTGCCCTTCTTTGCGTGCTTACTCGCCTTTTAAAGTCCAAGCGAATTCACAGAAAATGCATCTTTTCTCAAGAAACAACGAAAACAACAGCGATCGAAACTTTCTCGAACAGTTTAGAATCAGTATTCGTTCCGGCCTGCCTATTGTTGTCCTTGTTTGTAGACGGCGTATTGCATAGCAATGTGGTGTGAGGCAGCATGACCTTGAACGTCTCTTTGACGGTATAAAAGTCTTCTGGGAATAATTACGTTCCTAATAAATCTACTGCAACCAATGTATATATTATTGTGACCTCTACTTACCTTCCAAAGTCGGAAGCCTTCTAATTCGTCCTGTATGGGATGATGGCGATAGAAGTACCATCTTCAGGGGCGATTCTAAAACAAAAGACAAAAGACACATTAAAAAAAACTTACGTATTTCATTCAATACCTTTCTCTGTCACTTATCGTTTATTTTTGTATAACTTCTACAAAGTATTCATAGGAGAACTTATTTTTCTATCTACTTGACGCGAGTTAGAGATCAATAGTAAGATGTTGAAACGCGAGTCGCTATGTGTTGACCTCCCTTAGCATGAGAAACATCTTAATGGTGACAGCACCTGAAAAAGTGACGAAGTATTGAAACTCTCCAACCGATAATAACAGATATCTCGGAAGTGACCGATGCCATAATAATGTTGTTTGCAATATATTGTGTTTTAAAATGATTCATATATAATTGTGTGATGCGCTTTTGTTTACCTCTTATGGTTTACCAGTTACACAGAATTCCTTCCGAATGAAGAGGAATTTACAGCCTATTCCCAAATTTTTGGGGTATACATTTTACTTTTGTCATTTTGTTGTTTAAATATTTACGCTCTTTTTATACAAACCGTAAGTAGTTTCTGAGAAAATAATAAAAGAAAAGATAAAGCAAAATGGAATAAGAATAAGCTAATGTAAATATTTTTGTGCACCCTTCGTCGAAGAAACTGAAGATCGTATTAAAAAGTTGATGTTTTGGTATACTTCATCTCATATTCATCAAATGCTGGATGGTAAAAACCATTTAGACGTGGAGGACAACGCAGGCGATGATATTTATGGCTTTACTACGCACATTTTTTTATGAACACACCCTCCATAAATAGTGTGACGTGTCATATGGCTGTCAATGCCAGCAGATGCATTTGCTGGGAGCATATCAAGCGCTGGTATTGCATTTGGCCTTCTTTTGTTTGCTCAGCCTGCATTCAAGATCGCCTCGTGCAGAATACTGAATATAGGCCAGGCTAGAGGTGAAAACCTCGACAGCAGACTCTAGGGAGGTGTATGAAAATGTTAGGGTGCCGTTTTTGGATAACTATATTAAAACTGAATATAGTTTTGATGATTTTGTTTAACCTAAGTGCTGACGTAACGTCCCTCAGGCCCTCACAAACTAAGAAACTGTAACCTCAATTGCCTAGTGAACTCTTACCCCTGGTATTTATACTACCTTCTTATTGTTTGCTTCACATGTGCTTTTCTCAAATAGGAATATGTCATCCGCTTCTTTTTACTTTCTCTACTACTAGGAAGTATTGTATTACACTCAAAAATTATACTACTGAATAAACATCACATTACTAAGCTTACTAACAAAGGTTTCAGGTAATTTCTGAAATTAAAAATAGCGAAATAATTCCATAGAAATATTTTAACTGAATTTTTGGTTCAAGCACACAGATTTATCTTTCCCTTTTCCGTAGCAAGAGTCAAACTAAACGCTAGAAGTTCGAGCCGACCCAATAACTTAATGCCAAATTGCGGAGGATGACTTAGCACCTCGACCGAAAGGCGATCTTTTGTTCCTATGCGCAAGATAGTGCACCTCTGAGAGGATAGATGAGGTGAATGGATCGTAAGGGTGGCCACGACGCTCGCCTATGCGTCTAACCCTGAAAGAAACCGCCTAGGGGCCTGGGGAAACTTCAGAAAAAAATTCCATTGGTCATGAAGACCATTCACAGGGATCAAATCCGTGACCTCCCGACAGATGTCACCACCTGATCCAACCCAACGCGGAAAATCGTGAAGATAAATGTCGAAAGGTTCCCTCCAGCGAGGATTAGGGAGTTTTAAAACAGAAATCTAGCATTACTTAATTGATAAATCGTCATAATTAATTATGCGCTTTTTTACCTTTTTGCAATGTATTTCTCTCAGTAATTTCTGTAGGCACATATACGATGATCACAATAAATCTCTTTCTGGGAAGACAGTTGGTAACACTGGAGAGACTTCTGTTGTAATGGTGAGTTGTTTGTTGGATGTCCTGCTGTAGTATATCTGACATTACATGGTTAGGTTTTAAAACTCCAATAATGAAATTTAATTTGACTACCTGCGTTAACCTCTTTGATAAAAGACACACAGTCTGTGACCATGTAGAAACATAATGTTCTTATTTGCTCACAATAAAATATTGGTTCTAGCAATTTCCTTTCTTAAATACAGTTATTTGTCATGGCCTACTTAAACGTACAAAGGAAATTACACTAAACTTCGCTAGACGAGGTTTATTAAAATACTTTGTGATTGTTATCTCAATCATATTGCAGCTTTATAAGCATTTGTTTCTCTTTTGTATTGCTGTGTGTTAATATTTCACATGAAATAAAATATCTGTAGCAAAAAAAAAAAAAAAAAAAAAAAAAAAAAAAAAAAAAAAAAAAAAAAAAAAAAAAACATGGGGAGTCGACAGGGAGCAGCCACAGAGAGCAGACGTGTCGAGAGCCAGCCAACCAGTCAGTCAGCCAACCAGCCAACCAGACACCCGAGCGTTCCAGTCGCCAGTTGAGTGGAAGCAGCGATGGAAGCTAGACCGGGAAGGGCTCTCCCCAGGACCACACACAACAGTAGACTGCACGGGTAAGGCAACACGACCGCAGCCAACAGCTATCCATAGCTGGAATCTAGGCGCCTGAAAGGGTTTGGTCCTCTGTTGCCTGCGTCTCTTGGCGCCCGGTAGCTATTCTTTATCTCACACTATCTTTCTTCTTTCCTCTATATCTGTCTAGCTTGTAAGCCCCCCTTTTTTAGGATTTAAAGGGACAAACAGTAACTACCATGGTTGGGCGTACGCGCCAAACCACCGCTCTCAGCGAACCTCCTCCTTCAGAGGAACCCATACCGAAGAAAAGTAAGGGGAAAACCCCCAAAAGCAAAGTTGTGCAAACCCCTCAGGAAGAGCCATCCACGAGTGAAGGATATCTTCAACTTTTAGTTGATCTTGAGGTCAGCAATGACAGCACTGATGTTGCTGCAACCACAGCAGGAGAAAGCCCTGCTGTGTCGAGCGCTGACCCCGTGAGGGAGCCAGGAAATCCCCCCCCCCCTGACATAGCACCAGAGTTTTTAAAAAGAACCCGACAAAACCTGGCCAAAGTTTTCGTTGCAGACTACTGCACAAAAAGCCTGCACGCGATCACAACCGAGTTTGACCGCGTGTATCGCCCAAAAGCGTACACGGCAACCTACCGGAATGGATACCACGGGTTTCAGTTTATAACACTTGAAGACCACAAGAACTTTATCCAATACTGCCGAAGAGAAAAGCTTCCCTTCCACGTTACCCAACAGGTGGAGGAACGAACCTATAAGGTTGTAATAAAGGGGCTCTATTCGAATATGACTGAGCTAGAAGTTCAGCAAGCTCTTCAGGAACTCGGCCTGGAGATCCTGAAAGTGAACAAACTATTCTCGAGGCGAACAAGAACCCATATCCCCATCTTCTTAGTCCACATGCCCAATGAAGTAGACTCCGCCGCTATTAAACAGTTGAGAGACATAGCCCACTGTAAAATTAAAGTGGAAGATTATCACCCACCCAATGGCCCCCCACAATGCGGAAGATGCCTGAGATACGGGCATCTGACCAAAAATTGCGAGGCAGCCCAAGTCTGCAGCAAATGTGCGGGGCGCCACCATTTGAGTCAGTGCAAAAACTCTCATTGGCAGTGCGCACTATGCAATTCCTCTGAACACGGTGCCAGATGGCGTGGTTGCCGTGTCTTTCAGCGACTTGCATACCCCAACAAAAATTTCCAAGCACCAAGCAACCCCAGACATTGGCAGGTGACTAACCCGCAGAGAGGGACCTATGCACGCATAGCCAACGGCTATCAAGCGCATGCCGCAACGGCGCCAATCCTGAGGGCTCCCCCCCCAGGAGCGCGGGCACAACAATATGCCCCCCAACACCCGCCACCACACACAAGCGCCGGAACAACAGCCACCCACCCGCCAACGCTTCAACCTGGACCCAAGGAGGCCAGCTGCCCCTCCCTCCCTGAAACAACCATCTCAACCACAGCAGGCCCAATTTCACCTCCTCAGTCAACAAGACCATCTCAGCCTGCCCCAGCAAGGAGCTATCCTGAGCACTACACTCACGATGCTCAAGGCGCGCCCAGGCTTAACTTTAAAGAAAACACTAAGTGGTTTCTCCTTAAAAAAGGCCATGGAAACATGAACAATGGATACCATAAGATGCTGAACATATATGAAGACCTATTCTACGGCTTGCAACTGAGCGGCAACCCAGCCGACAATAACAGAGCCTTCATAGAGATGGTTGCACAGTTTGCACAACACCGCAATGCGGTAATGTCTAATTAGATCAAGCTCACCCTTTCCCGAGCCAACACAACGACACAATGGCAAATAACCAACCCCACATTAAAATTCTCCTCTGGAATACCAGAGGCACCCGCAGTAAGCTACAGGAGTTAAAGCACTATTTATACAACAATAACATAACCATAGCACTCCTCACTGAAACCTTAAACAACAAAGCACGCTTTTCTATCCCAGGCTACCGGGTGTACCGTACTGATAGGCCGGGTGCTAGAGCGAGAGGTGGAACCGCCATTGCTGTCCTTGAGACCGCCGAACACAAGCAAAAACACATTAGCACACTTGCCAACATGGAGGCTACAGCAGTCACCATACCCATTAATAACCAACAGGTTACTATTGCCAGTGCATACAGTCCTCCGTCACAACTAAACATCAAAGACGTCGAAACTCTATTAGACCTAGATGATAAGGTAATAGCAGCAGGAGATTTTAATGCAACCCACCAATCCTGGGGAAATGCCACATCCAACCCAGCAGGGAATGCCCTATACAACCATATGACACACAATGATTACATAATCACATATCCCGATGAACCAACATACATGCCCGAACGAGCACATCACACACCCCATACACTAGACATTGCCCTACTAAAGAACACCACCTTTAGACACTCCACCAGGACAATCCCAGCTCTAGCATCTGACCATATCGCGATACAAATTGATATAGACGCCACCCCTAAATGCCACCCACAACCGCCGCGCAGGGATTATAACGCAACCCACTGGCCCATATTCGCCCGCAACCTAGACGAAAAGCTCCAGCCCACCATGCCCTTGCAAAATCAGCAGGACGTGGACCAAATGGCGACAAAATTGGAAAAAGCAATACAAACCGCACTTGAAGCTGCAGTACCATACAAGCAGCCGACCAAACATGAAATAACTTTCCCCCCGGACGTCCTTCAACTCATCCGCGAACGCGACCACGAAAGACGCAAATGGCAGCGCACAAGAAATATCGTGCACAAGGTCAACATGGCAACACTAAATAGTGATATAAAACACGCATAGGCCAACTGGCACGGCGTCAATGGGAAGATAAGATATCCCAGTTACAACCCGGTGGCCAAACAATATGGCAACTAACGCGCAACTTGCTCAGGGAGCCGTTGACTATCCCGCCCCTGCGCAAGCTAGATAACACACACGCTGAAAGCGAGGCAGACAAAGCTAATACACTAGCCGAAGCTCTGGAGCAGATATGTACCCCCAACGACGGCCCAATTGACCAAACGTCATGCCTCGAAATGGAAAGAGAAATGAGCGAGATTCTTGAAGGCCCAACGCACAATAAGAACAGGCAAACCAATCCAGGAGAACTGCGCTGGATAATTAAGCACCTGCCACTGTGAAAAGCTCCAGGAACAGATCAAATACCAAACTTGGTACTCAAACATCTTACGGATAAAGCCCTACGCTGCCTTGCCGAAATCTGCAACTACTGCCTGCAGCAAGGCTACTTCCCAAACTGCTGGAAGAGTGCAAATGTGCTCATGTTCCCAAAACCCGGGAAAGAGCGGTCAGACCCCAAAATCTACAGGCCCATTAGCCTCTTAAAAACAACTAGCAAGGTCGCAGAGAAAGTAATCCTGAAACGCATAACCACTCACATAGTAAAAAACAACTTACTTATTGACGAGCAATTCGGCTTTAGAGCTCAACATTCGAGCACCCTTCAGGTGACTCGGACCGTAGAACACATAACTAGGGGCTTCAACCAAAATCGATCAACAGGTGTCATCTTTATTGATGTCCAGCGGGCGTTTGATACAGTGTACCACCCCGCACTTATCAGGAAACTTAAGGAAATGAGGTTCAATGACTCAATGGTCCGGCTAGTGGCCCATTACCTTACAAATAGAACATTCACTGTCTCCATTAGGGACACAACCTCCCCCAGTCGAACAATAAGAGCCGGTGTACCCCAAGGTAGTTTACTGGGCCCGGTACTCTTTAACTTATACATTAATGACATTCCCAAATGTGAAAATACACACCTGTCCATCTATGCTGATGATACTGCCATAGCAGCACAGTCGTGGAAACTCGAGCTAATAGCCCAGAGGCTACAGACAGCCCTATCAACCCTTGAGCCGTGGCTAACAAAATGGCGTATAAAAGTTAATCCTCTGAAAACCAAGGCAGTGCTCTTCTCCAGACGACCAAAGCACACGAATCGGGCCGCCCCCCTCAAACTATATGGTACAGACATAACCTGGTCTGATAGCACCAAGTACCTCGGGGTGACACTGGACTCCAAGCTCACTTTTGCTGAACATGCAGCCACAGTAAGGCAAAGAGCAAATGCCCAACTGAGCCGCCTATACCCATTGTTAAACCGAAGATCGGCCCTTAGCATGCCGATGGGCCTAACCCTATACAAGTCACTGATTAGACCCATCTTCACATACGCAGCCCCAGCATGGGGACACTGCGCAAAAACACACCTTCAAAAACTACAACTGCTCCAGAACAAGGTGCTCAGAATCATCACTAAATCTCCCAGAACAGTCCCATTGGATTTATTGCATAAAGACCTGCGTATGGACACAGTCCACGAGTTTATTAAACGACTAGCCTATAATATGTACAAAGCAACTGAGAATCACCACAACCCTCTCATACAACAACTTGGTAACTACGAAACCAACAATGATAAGCACAAGCGCCCTCTCTCCCTATTTGACCGCACCATGCCAGTTAACAAACACGACACTGTCACCAATCAGGAAATACAACAATACTTACAAAGCCTAGTCCCACTATAGACAACACCTTAATATAACTAACAGGCTCGGGAACCCCCCCCCCCCCAGGATGAACATATGACGACTCAGTAATCCCAAGGATACACCACAGAATCTAATGAACCCTCTTTTTATGATTTTAGGACCAGCAGCACTGCTGCAATCAGCACCATCTCCAGCTGAAGCCACAGGATACGGTATAGTATAAACCATCTTTTAGCATGTACCTCACCCCGCATCCTGCCTTATGCATGTACACCTCTACTGACACCTAGGTACTGGTCTGGGCGCCCGCGTCAAGATCAGTACCTAACCCCACTCTCAGTCTGTCTACTCTCTTGTAGGCAGGCGCTCTTTTTAGTAATCTCCCACTAACATCAGGTTTGCTTCGGCGGTACCTGACTCCACTTTACCCACTCCTCCCTCCTCCATTGTAGCGTAGTTAGTGCATGGTAGGGGAGGCGATGTATATCCCTTTCGGATGATCGTCACCAGGTGTGGCGGAGGCGGGGCCACACCTTATAAATAAATAAAAAAAAAGGAACATGTAATTACCAACAAAAACCCGCCCCACTCCCCTCCCACATACAGCAATGCCAAGTAACAACAACGACGACACCCACCACACAAACAGCTGAGAACCAAAAACCACCCAGAATAGTCATCCCGGACGTCCGCCAGGCTGTCAAGGTCCTCCAGACCCTGAAGAGCTCACTTCCCAACGGCTCCCACAAGCTCCAGACTACGAGGAACTACCTAAAACTCTTCCTCCAGAGGAAACAGGACGCCACCCCTATTATGCAGCTCCTGACAAACGCTGGTGTGGAGAACTTCAGCTTCACACCCAGAAGCGACCAACCTCTAAGATACGTCATAAAACGCCTACCAGCAGACCTACAGGTTGACTTTATCAAGGAGGACTTGGAGCTCAAGGGCTACACCGGCGTACAAGTCCGAAAATGGTGTCCCGCGGCAGGCCTCTACCAAACTTCCAGGTAAGCTTATCTAGAACCACGGACAACCAAAAGCTTTTACAGGAAAGAGAGGTGTGCCACATGATGGTCACCGTGGAGGTCCTTAAAACTTCCCAAAGCATCACACAGTGCTATAATTGCCAGCAGTTAGGACATACGTTCAAAATGTGCAACATGACCTCCCGGTGCGTCCTTTGCGGTGACCTCCACCGCCTAGCTGACTGCCCAAGAAAGGCCAAACAGGACGTCATACCCCACTGTGCCAACTGTGGGGAGGCGCATCCTGCCAGCTATAGGGGGTGTGAGACCTTTAAGATGGAACGTCACCGCCGCCAACTGGCAGCCGCAGCCAGGAACTCTCCTGGTACTCAACCAGGACCACGCCCCATCCTCTACCCGGCCCTGGTCAGAAGCGACAACTCCTTTGCAGGAGTCGCCGGAGGGCAAAATGCACCTGTGCAACCGCAAAATGGTCCCCCTCCACAACCCCAGCCCTCACAGGCGCCCACTAGCGACCTAGGAGGTTTAAAAGAGATTTTCAGCCTGTTCAAGGACTTAAACCTGCCGGCGCTACTAACAAAGTTGCGGCCCATAATCGCAAGATTAAAAACCTGCAACAGTACCATGGATAAGCTGGAAACCATCATATGTTTAATAACCACTCTCTTCGAGTAAATGGCACCTTCAAGGGGAGGCATAACTTTAACTCGCGCACTCCTGTGGAATGCAGATGGCATCCACAGGAAGCAACACGAACTTGAAAATTACCTGCGGCGTAACAAAATAGATATCGCATTCATTTGCGAAACAAAATTACAACAAGAGCACACTTTTAAGCTCCAGGGGTATCAAATCTTTCGGAACGACAGAATTGGCAGACAAGGGGGAGGGACTGCTATTTTGCTCAGAAATACTATTGCTCATGCTTCTGTTACGCTACCTGCAATGGCAGCGTTAGAGTGCACAGCACTTAAAACACGTGTAAATAATCAAACGGTGATGCTGGTAGCGCCTTATCGGCCCCCTAACTCCCCAGATTTCATACGTGACCTCGAGCAAATCCTCGCTTTAGAGGAGCACGTTATAATTGCAGGAGATTTCAATGCCCGGCACCCCTGGTGGTTTTCTCGCCGAGCAAACGCGGCTGGAAATCTCCTGGTTGAACTCATAACGGATAATGACGACATTGAGGTACATCTTCCCCCAGATCCTACATTTTGGCACAGATCAGGGCACTTTGACCCCGAAATTTTGGACTTCGTATTAACAAAAAATGCGACACCTTTAATTAACTTTACAGTGTAACACAGCCTGGACTCCGATCATCTTCCTGTGCATTTCGACATACAGGGTTGTATTTCAGTCGGTGCCTCTGGCCCTCGAAGGAGGGCTGAGATCGACTGGAATAAGTTCACCATCGAAATGCACGGGATGGCGCAACCCAGACTGTCATACTATAGCGAGGCAGACATAGATGTCGCCATTGAAAACTTTACTGCCTCGCTACACACAGCCAAGAGAAGCGCTACCACATACACCACAAGACCACTCGGTTTTTGCACGGAGCCCGAGGTAGAGCAACTCATTGCGCGGAGACGACGCTTGACAAGACTGTGGCGGTATACCCGTCAGCCTGAATACAAAATGCTAGCGAAATGGCTGCGCAACATCATTCGCCACCAAATTAGACTTAATAAAATTGAACAGTGGGAAAACAAAATGCTGAGTACCACCCGTTCGGACTCTTCTTTGTGGAAATTATTAAAGGCATTTAAGGTCTCCACGAGCGTCAACTCCGCAACTGAGGCGCTGCACACTCATGGCGGCCTGCACTTCTCCGAGGAGGAGAAAGCCGAGGTCTTCGCTGACTGTCTCGAAGACAGATTCAGCGAGAACCCAGTTACCAACCGTGACTTAGAACGGGAGGTACAGACATGGGTACAAACCTGGGTGGCGCAGAAGCAAGAGCAACAGCTGCCCCTAATAACACCGCAGGAAGTTTACAAGCTCATTAGGAAATTGCCTAATGGGAAAGCTGCCGGTCCAGACAAAGTGACTAATGAGGAACTTAAGCATCTCCCGAGAAAAGCTCTGGTGCAACTGACCAAAATATTTAACGCCTGTTTGCAGCAAGGCTATTTCCCCTCTACTTGGAAACGAACCAAGGTGATCATGCTTCCAAAGCAAGGGAAAAGCACCAGACAACCGCAAAACTACCGCCCCATTAGTCTCTTGTCTACTATTGGTAAATTGCTCGAAAAACTTATAGTTTCTCGACTCCAAAAACATGTTTCGGAATCTCATGAACTTTCAAATTCACAGTTTGGCTTTCGAAAAGGACATTCTACTGACTTACAGCTTCTCAGAATAACAGATGACATCACAGAGCAATTTAACAATGGGGCTTCAACGTTGGCGCTATTTCTGGACGTAGAAACCGTATTTGACCGGTGCTGGCACAATGGCCTTATCTATAAACTGCACCAAAATTTCCCGGCACTTCAAAATTATCTATACTTGCTGAACAATTTTTTAGAAAAACGGAAGTTCTACGTCCAAGTGGGCCGCTCCTCCTCTCGGGAGCGAATGATGCGGGCTGGCGTCCCACAAGGGGCAGTAATGTCCCCCTTCCTGTACATACTGTTTACAAACGACTTCCCAGTGGTCGCCAGATGTAAGGTCGCCATGTACGCCGACGACACTGCAATATACAACCACCATAGAAATCCACGTTTCGGTCTTGCAGAAATGCAACGCTATGTCAACAACTTCCTCTCATGGCAACATGATTGGAAAATCAAAATTAACCCCGACAAATGCCAGCTGATTCATTTTTCTAAGCGGCATCACACTTTGGCAATGGACCTAACGGTCGGTGGTCAAGTATTGCACTGCCGTCAGCAGGTTAAATACTTAGGTGTCACCTTGGACCGCACAATGTGTTGGTCCACCCACATAAAAAATAGGGCCAACAAAGGCAGACAGCGGCTAAAGTTGTGCGCCCCCATCTTCCGTAGTAAACAGTTGCGACTAAAGTCAAAACTTATACTATATAGGTCATTTATTCTCTCGGTGGTCCTGTATGCATGTGTGGCCTGGGCTAATGCCTCCAAAACTGCCCTCAAACAACTCCAAACCCTCCAAAACCTCTCCCTCAGAAAAATCCTCTCTGCACCCATCCTAACCACTAACCGAACCCTTCACCAGGAAACCCAGATCCTAACCATTCCCGAGGCAATAGCGAAAAGAGCCACTGTCGCGTGGGCACGCATCAGAAACCATGACAATTACGTGATTGCCAATATTGGCAAAGGTGAGCCGAAGCATCGGAAACACACTAGAATTAAGATGTTTTAGACGTCGTTCGGCTCACCGACTGGTGTGTGTCCGCGCAAAGAAGGGCCCTAGGCCGCACACAGGTTACCTCAGAGGCCTGCATCCCAGGGAACCAGTCAGGAGCTGCAACCTGGTCCGCACAGGAGAACTGCGGAAAAAAAAAAACTGTACATAGTAAAGTGTATATAGTGCAGTGTGTGTAAATATGTATATACGAGTGTGTGTGTGTGTGTGCGTGTGATGGGACATATGTGTGGTATGCCCAGGAGTGAATGAGCGCGTGGATCAGTGTACATAAACAAAAAAAAAAAAAAAAAAAGGTACGAACAAAACACTGAATATACACAATAAAACTGTTCTCGGTGAGCTAAAGCTGCTCACTGTATGGGTTTTTCTTGCAAAAAAGAGCAAACCAGAGTGCCCATTCAAAACTGTAAATTGTAAATAATGTAAATTTGAGCCTGTAAGCCGGGCCCCTTTGTACCGGCACCAGGCAAATGTCTTAGTTAATAAAATAAGTTGAAGTTGAAGTTGAACATGTAATTACACCTGCATCGTCAGCCAACAGCCGCGATTGAAGCCTGCTAAACTAATCTGCGTTGACGTACTGTTTTATAAAACCTCAAAATACTTTAAACTCTGATATGTTGTACACACATGACTATTTCTACTCTTGTTCTATTCTTACAAACTGTTATTCCTATATCTACTGCACGTTAGCCGAGAGAAACAATTATCTTCTTGTTAATTTTCTTGTAAATGGAAAAGGAATATGGTGATACAGTAGACTTTGAGAGACAGTCAAATCTTTTAAAGCTGGCCGCTTTGAAATTTCGTTCTCTTTGCTCAGCCAATAAATAAAAAGTGAATTACGACCTTTCATTTGAGAAAAGTATATGTAAACATTGCAAAACTCACACAAATAACAAGGAATATTTCCAAAATGGTTCACTTCACAAAAACTTTGATGTGTTGCATTCACATGACTTTTGCTACTCTTGTATTAACCATTCTTACAAACTCTTATACCTATATCTTCTTTATGTTAGTTAAGATACATTTGTACAAGTTATCTTATTGCTTATTACCTTGTAGGTACAAGGGGAATATTAGAATACAGTAGGCTTTGTGCGATAGTCAAATATTTTAAAACATTTGCACCTTAACATATAAAAACTGTAACTATTAGTATAGTTGAATAGCCACTAAAATAATAACATTCAGCTACTCGTATTGTACCCGAAGACCTAAGGAATTAGTCACTTTTAAAGTTTGCAAAACCGGAGCCTTAATATGTATTTTATGGAAGGAATACTTTTCGCAAAAATATTATTTTGATACGAAAAAATCGTTGTAAATATTCTTTTTTTATTAATTAAAGTACATAAAATGTCCAAAAATGTTTTTAGAAGCCATAGGGTTAGTCTGTAAGATGCACGTGCGACTCCCAAATTACAAATTGTGTTCTGAAACTATGCTAACTTGGCTATAAGCGCCTTTTCCTGTACACCATTCAAGAAAAAGAAGTACGTTTTTCCTCAGAACCTACTAAAACTTATGTAGATATTTATAAAATCCGCTCAAGAATAAAATTAATTGGTCAAGAAATAGCTATTTCAAACTTTCACACAATGGTTCCAATCACTATTGCAGATAATTATACCTGTTTTACTTCATTATAAATATTTCCAAATTTAACAGCTTATAAAATATAATTAACTACGTTTATTAAATTATATTCAAGGCCATAACATTATTGCAAAATTTGAAGATCACTTATGGAACATTGAGGAACATTTTTGGTTCCTCCAAGCAAGTAAAAAGACCTTTCCAAATATATCGTAATTTAGGTAGAAAGAAAAAGAGATATTTCTTACTTGAGCTTTAAGGGTTTGTAATACTACCTAGACTTCGGAGCATAATGCATTTTTATACAATAAATTACAACTGCTTCTACCTGATTATCATGGAAACTAGGTGGTAAAAAGTTGTAGTATATGTTTCCACAGCAGCCCAGCTGGAAATTACTCCAGGACTGTGTGAAGTAGGTCATGAGGGGCGTTAACTTGCTTTAGGAGGCCTTGTATGGCGACACGTGGACCGGGAAATCAAGAGAAATAAAGTAGGCAGGATTAAACACAAGGTACATACCTCGACTCGACGTGGGCACGTCTACAACTTTTGGGGGGGGGGGAGAGTGGAGAATTTATGAAATGACCGCTTTATACCTTTCAAAAGAAAATGCAAGAGGAAGCAGGGGTGGGGGTCAGGCAGGAAGAGAGGAAGAAAGTTATGGAAACAAATGCTCCCTTAAGGGAAGACCTCGCTTTCCTGTTGGGATAGAGAAATCATCCCGTCTCATCCCGTTTTGGAGAAACTTCTTAACGCGTTCCGTGTCCATTTCTTCTTGCTTCTGTTTAACATTGGGGAATAGGGCTCCACCAGTTATGAAGGCACGTACCGACGGAATAAAACGAAGCTAGCTTACTTATCGAAGTTTCTAATGATCGTGCAAAAGAAACTGCGTGTATGCTTTTATTGATTCTACAGGGGCAGGTAAATTTTAGAAAAGTAACTTGCTTTTCTTTCTATAATGTTTATCTCGATTAAAATAAAGTAGTTAGGGGAATAAGATTTTGTATGAACAGTTTGGACCAACCCCGTAGAGTGCCTTCCCGGACTCAATCCCCGGTATCGTGGGGACTTCTCCCCGCTGGGGGGTCTGATCCGGGGTGCACTCAGCCTTGTGATGCCAACTCAGTAGCTATACTGATAGCATATTGCACCGTTAAGTGGAACAAATAACTTGTGTGTATTCTCTTCCTAGGAAAGAAGCGAGGCGTTACGGACTTTGGCGTAGGTTTTATCAGCTCAGAGGTAAGCAAATAAATAAATGCTTTTATTTTTCTCTAAGCCGCGAAAACTTGCATTGCGGTATTGCGTCATTTCTACAGGATATATCAGTGCTACTGACGAAGAAACCATAAATATTGTTGAATTTGTTCAGAGTTTAGAGTATTTAAACTCCAGTTACTGGTTACATGCTGCTGGTAGAGATAGTAGAACTTTCGAGGCCTTATTCATGTCAGCCTGAGGTGATAGACTACTGAAGATGACGTGGGCCATGGGTTTTTTCGAGGATTTTCCCGGGTCTCCAAGCAAATGCTAGGAAAGATAATTATATCCCTCGAAATTCCGGTCCCTTCATTTCATTTTAATCCGGTCTTTGAGAGTCACGAGTGTTGGCGATGGGCGAGTTTGGCGCTGCTCTGTGGCGACATTGAAAACCTTAATTGCTGTTTCCTACGGATGGGGGCATTGTAATCGCCAGATGTGTTGGGGTGGACCGCTGTCGCAACGTATCTTGCTCCGTTTCATCAACAATAACAACCTGTTTATACTAGCAGCATTGCATATAGAACTGTTAGTATGTAACTTGATTATATTTGCTTGTTTAACAGTTTTTTTCACCATTGTTTATTTCAGAGCTTTGCAACACAATAGAGATCACGAAAATTAATTCCTCTCGTGTTTAAGTAAAGGATCACAAATTCAGCTCGAAGTACGTGCAGTAAATGCTCTCCACATTGGTATACAACGCAGACGAAACTAGAACAAGTACATTTAGAAAGCATGTTCAAAGTTATTTTCAGAAAGCTAAGAGGAAACGTGCTTATAGTGGAATGTTACAACCCCCATTCAACACATTCTTAACAGTTTCACAGCCATTTAAAATTCCTTACGTAATTCTGCAGTATAAACAAACGACTTCAGACAATCCAAATATTCAGGGGTTGGGATAAAGATTCCGGCCAAGTAATTGTTCTTGCACAACACATTCATGTATTGGAAACTGAATATCGTATATGGTCTACTGAAATGTGCAGGGGCACCATCCTGCATATATTTCACATTGCAGCGATGATGACGTGAATTTAAGGTCGCTCAACTGTTTTGTGATTAGCGCCCTTAAACAACGGATGATGGTTAAAGTGCCATATAAAGTTCAGTATAAAATGAAAATCCTAGTAAAACCACAGATATAGGCAAATATACTAAACTAATGAGACAAAAACTAGAAAAGGAGTTATAAAATAGTTCAAGAGATCCTACCAAAAATTCTAAATCCTTGGGTTGAAGTTTAGCATAGATAAAAACTTCAAAATTTTTTCGACCGCTTGTTTATCGTCCGCCATGTGATCTGCAAGGCTGACCGGCAGTTGCAGGTAATCGAGACGGTGCGTTAGGGAATTAAACTCCAGCATTCTGTTACGCAATCGTCAAGTCCCATAGAGTTATTACACAGTTTTACATTCTCTACTAGGTATAGTAACAAGGGAAAGTATTGTATTTCACCCAACAATCCGATGTCGATGTTTCACCAGAAATACACACTTTGAGATCCCCTGAACAAATAAAAAACGTTTTCAGTTAAACGTCTTGGTATTTAAGTTCAGAATCTTCGAAGGATGCTAGCCGAAAACTTCAAAAAAATTCTCCGATAGCAGACTACGATTTACATAGATTATTTTTAAGCAGTTTTCTCAAAAATGGCCCCAATGATTTTGATTATAATACCATTTTAAGGTATTTTCATGACAAATGAAACGTATGTCGTGAATTTTCTTGCAGTAACCTCTGAAGTTCTCTTTATTCTGGGCGACTTTTGCCTTATTGGTAAACCATAAGAGACAGAGAAAACGTTCTACACAATGTAAATTTGGTTGAAACACACAAGTGATGTCAAACCATTTTTTCATACTTTTTGAAGAAACCATTTCCGAGATATTTCTTGTTATTGGTTTAAATTTTCAAATACCTACACTTTTCTCAAATAGAAATCATTATTTGTTTATCTATTGGACATGCAAAGAGAATAACAATTCAAAGCCATCACATACCGACCAGCTTTTAGAATATGTCTTCCGCTTAAGCCCACTGTATTCTTCTATTCCCTTTGTACTTATAAAGAAACATGCAATAAAACCAGTTCTACAAATGTCTAACTTGACTAATAGGTAACATCTAGTAGCAGAGCAGGCAAAAGATGTTATATGTGTGTAAGTATTAAAGTGTTTAGATTTCTTCAGTTATAGACAGTTATTTAACAAAATCAATTTCCAATATTTGAGAGACAAGGTTGAGAACCTCAGCACGTAGGCATGATGTGTTTAGGAACGTTGAGTGTAAACTGTTTAGAGGAGAGGGATGGAGAGGTTGGCAGCTCTGTTAGAGATCACTTCATGTAACAATGACTGTTTGTGTGCTCGTAAATCAAATATCGAGTCACGGGCAGGCAGTTGTTTGAAACTCGGCGCTACCAACCCTATAGGGCTATTGGTACTGCCTGCCGTATCCTTGTTTGTACACCCGGTTTCGAGAAGTATGTTAAGTTGAACGCTCACCGTGTCCTGAAAGGTTTAACATCACATTAACTCATGTTAGTATTGATCGACCTATATTAATAGCGATATATCTGACTTCTACGTCTAAAGAAGAGTGACTAGGGCGGGTTAAGTACATATATCATATATACAATTATCCTTTTTGTCCCTTAGATGCGACAATTCTGTTTCTTAACGTAGCCGTTTAAATGAAAATGTGTCTCATCAGAGAAGATTATTTTCTTTGCAAAATTTTCGTCTGCATGTTATCTCACCAAAACCCATTCGTTGTAAATGGTCCGTTGGTTTCAAATGTTGGCCTAACTGAATATTGTACGCATGCTTATGAAGATTCTTTCTGAGAATTCGCTGGAGGGAGTGTTTCGTAATGTTTTTCGTAACTGTTGTGAATAACAACGAATTAATTTTTGTGGACCAATGGCAACATTATTACACATAATTGCGATATTCTCTTCAGACTGGTTAGAACGAGACTACAATGAAGTCTGCAATCAAACCTGCAGACTAACTAGTAAACCGCGATAGATAGATAACTTATTACTACAGAAAAAAGGTGTTTTGTAAATAATCATTTTTGAGATATTCCTTGTTTTCGTTTAAATGTTGCAATACTTATACTCTTCTGAAGAAGGAAGCCGTTGTTCGTTTTTTTATGCCCTAGCCACTCATAGAAAGTAAAATGTCAAAATATCACATAGCGGCCAGTTCTTAAAATATCTGATAATCTAAGCTATAGCCTACTGTATTCCCCTAGTCTCCTTGTACCTGTAAGAGGATGTGTAATATAACGTTTCTGTAAACTTTTATCTCGATTAACCTAAATTGGACAGAAGAATACGTGTTTCCTAAATATAGTTTTGCAAGAGTGAATAGAGAAAGTCGTGTGAGTGTACACATAAGATTTGTTCCTTTTTTAAGGATTTTTATACATTAAATTCACACACGCATTCTCACTCTCGTTCATGCTTCCAGATTCTGGGGAGGATAACAAATAATAGAGAAAAATTCCTATTCCCCAGGGATCGAACCCGGTTCCCTAGCACAGCAGGTAAATGCTCTACTGACTGAGCTACAGGGCCATATTCTGTGAATTCTTATCACTTCATCATATTTAAACAGGTTGAAGCAGAAAGGCAAACTTGGCCATTTTTACGGGAAGTTATGCTCAAAAAATTTGTACTTTTGAAGATAGCTAAACTAAATTTCACTTTATTCTAGTCGATTATTCTAGTCAAAGAAGGATATAATGAAGAAAATAAACCCGCTTTCCTTAATTAACAAACTTATTGCACAAAAATAGATCGCTAAATATAGAAAATACATCTACAAACTGCAAAAATTTCAATCTAATAACCTATGCATTTTCTGAGAAAATTGGTAATGAATTTAGCAGCTTTACATAGGCAGGGCTTTTAATCTAATCTTAAGGTGAACGCTCAGAACCTCATGAAAGTTTAACATCACATGAACTCAGGTTAGTATTGATCGACCTTCCTTAATAGCAAATGGCTACCTTCTGTTTCAAACTTCTGCGTTTACTAAACCACAAGGTTCACTTAATTACATATGTCAACTAATCAAAACTTTATTTTTAACACAAGCTCAAATCACAGCTGCATTGCTAAGACATGAGCAAATGAATTACTATGGCCTGCTTGAGAAAAGTACAAGTAATGGAAAAGTGCAAAGAATTAAAACGGAATTTTTGAGAAATTTTTTATCCTACGAAGAAAGTATAGGAGATAAATTGTAAGATTTATATTTTTTTTCAGTAAGATTTTGTCTATTTCTTACGGCTTACACTTAGTGTGTTACTTTTCCTATGAACTTTTGGGTCAAATGCAATACTTTCTTTACCTATGTACTATGTACCTGGAAAATAACGAAAGGCATAGCTCAAGAAGTTAAGGAACGCCAGAATAATGGTGGAGGCATTTGAAAGGACGAGCCCAAAACTGTACAGAGCTATAAAACTCTCGTCACAACAGATCAAGTCGGCAAGATGGAAGGATCAATTATTCTGAAACACGCAGCGGACTTAGCCTCCCAAACCTTGATTAAGAGCAAGAAGAAGAAGATGTTCAGATTACCTTCTCTACCCACCATCGTCTATTTTTATATTTCTTCTACTAACTACCGTTAAAACAGCTTAGTTTTTTATTCACTTCATGTTAATCAAGATAAACTTTACAGGAGATGTTTCAATTAGACTAGCTGCCTTCCCTGACATTTCAAAGATTCACCTTTTTCAACTTCAGTGACAAATTAGTTCATTTTCCTCCCACGTTTTTGTTATGAATCCCACTCCTGACACCAGTGTGACCAAAAGAGAAAATTCAGCCTAGTTACTTTTCTATCACCATTTTTCTTCCACATGAAACAGTTCTCTTCTACTGACGTTAACGTAATCTACAGGCTTTCGTGATATTACAACTCACAACTGTTTTCTTCTAGCAGCCTTAACTCAGTCCCTTCACCGCCTTTCTTCACTTTCTGTCTCTCATACACTAACTCCGATGATACACTCAACTTTTATTACTTACACACACACACACACACACACACACACACACACACACACACACACACACACACACACACACACACACACACACACAGCTGTCCCGCACTCACTGATACACTAACCGACTCGAAAAATTGCGTACCTTCACACGTTCCGTAAGCTTTTATACCAGTGATGTAGCCAGATCTTTCTCAGTCGTCTACAAAAACAGCCGGCTTCCGGAAACTTCTCGAATGCTCTGGAAAACCCTTTTTTCCGTTTGTTTCTTAGTGACGTATTTGCTTGCGTGGTATGGGGAAGCTTGAGTTTGAACGCCTTTGTTACGTGCCGTGCTTGTGGGGTGGAGCAGCCTGCCCCGACCGTCTTTTGTGAAATTGCTGCTGCCGTGGGCCGGCTTTGCAGTATTTTCTAATGATCTTGATGTTTTTTACACCGCGTTTACGCCTTAAATTACAATTATTGTTATTTCGTGCAGCCTCGGCTATTCCAAATAACAGGTAAATCCCCCCCCCCCCCCCCAATATTCATACAACATCCTAAACCTCTCCCTGACAGTCTTCCATGTCCCAAATAAGAGATAGTTTCCTTATAAGAGATACCGGTGTATGCCGCCAAAGATTGGCGAAGCAGTGTCGTTATGAAGAGGTGGTTATAATTACAGTGAGACGTATCGGCGCTATATTATGGCATGGACAAGTATAAATCACAAAGAAACAAATATAACACGGGGTCGAGTAGCTCTTTAAGTTTTTTTTTCCTTTTGTTGATGTGTTACATCGTGGCCATGCATGCATGTATGCTCTTTCTAATAAAATCTAACCGGAAAGTGCTTTTATATCCTTCGGAGAGCGGTACTATTTGTATTCCATGAAATTACAACAACCATTTTATAATTTATGACATAAGGGAAACCATTAGTAGAAAGTTGTGGTAGGTATATTTTCATCAACTTCTACTTCTCTGCCGCAAGCAATGTACCAATTTATACAATGTTGCATATGTAGAATTTCTTTCAAACACAGCACGTAATTTTTCCCTAATCTCTTCAACTACTTCACTGGTAACCAAGGTTAATTAAAACCTCTGTTTCCGTCTTTGGGAGCTACTGAACTTCAAATTCACACACACACACACACACACACACACACACACACACACACACACACACACACACACACATACACACACATACACACACATTCAGGGAGCCTCGAAATATGTTTCCGGCCAAATTTCGACACCACATTTTTAATTGAATATAACACGTACTTCATCTACCTGTATTGAGAATGAACAAAGAAGATAGTGTGCTTATTTGAACACTGCAAAATGGTAATTGAATCCGTTGCATATTCACTGGGCGCAAACTTCGTTCCTGTAAATTTAATGTTTCAGTTTGGGTATAGGGAGAATTTGTCAGAGTCTAGACTTCCATGCTCCAGGCGCATTCTTAGTGCACTGAAAATTAGGTGGTAGGATTAGATAGCAACTGCATGCCTTTGCAGGGCAACGGAAAGCTCCGGAAATGATCTCGCCAAGGTTATTTGTCCCCACCGGAGATCGAATCGAAGCCCCGCCGGATGGCGGTTACACACGCTCTCTCTACGCCACAAGTGTATGTGGGAGGGGAAAGAGAAAGAGAGAGAGATGCCAAGAGAGAATATATAGCAAATTCTCTGCCTTTCTTCGTCACTGCCCTTTATTATTATCAAATAAATATCTGTTAGGTAGCTGGAACTAAAATAATTAAAAGCTGTACTTTATCACGTTAGTGCAGTTTTTATGACACTCATTGTTACTAATTTAGGCAGTTCCTGTTTGGAAAATCTTAAGTCTTCTTTCTGAATAAAAAAAAATAATAAATACTATTTTTGAGAAATGGTAACTGGTTATGAACTCATTACCCTATTTTGCTGCCTAAGTCTTTGACACTTTGCAGAGGATATCGCCGTCACAATATTTAAAAGGACATTTTTCAGTGGTGTCAGCGAACTGGCCTACCTGAGCCTGACAGTTGACAAACGAGAATACGGTGTCGTGATTCATCTTTTGCTGTCGCAATCAATTTGGTGGTAGCGTCACTTCCTGCCGAGGAAATAATATTTCTGACGCCTTCCTGCTCGGACGTTCATGCTCTTTTGTTTGAGTGTTATAAAATATTCAACAGAGAAAAGGTTTTCACAATATTCAAGAAACATTCACAACTACATAGAAGCTAGCTTTCTTAATCCCACTTTAGTGTCGTATTTATAGGAATTTGTTACTAGAGGAACTATTCCATACCATTAAAACTTGAGATTTTACGGGAAATAAAAAAGCATTTGTTGAAATGTATATCTTGTTTTCTATGAATATCTTCCTGACATCCTTTTCATTTTCAACTAATTTTCTATAATTCTGTATAACTCGTAAGTGTAAGACAGACTAAAGCTTACTACACTCATCGCAACATATAATGTATATCAATTTTTTGTAACATTAGCAACTTCCGAGATATTACTTGTTATTGTTTTGAAATTATAATCTTAATATACAGGTGCTGGGGTATAAAGTATGTTGATAGTTGGTATTTTAATATGTATCCACTATATTTTTTTTTTCGTGTGAGATTTTCCCACAAATTACATAAATTAATATGGTACCTGATGTATTTTGCCTGCTCGTAAATGCGCCACAAAATGACCAACTCCTGCCATATATACTATCCGTTTTGCTTCCCACCTCAATGCGTGACCTAGCTAGCTTGAGATCATTGACTTTGTTGAAAGCGTTCTGATTTCATTGATTTGTATTAATTTTTACTTTCTCTACTGGTAAGTAGGGGAAGTACTGTGTTCCACCCAAAAATTCGAAGTCAAGATTTCAACGGAAATATCTGTTTTAACACCCCGTGAATAAAAAAAAAAAAGCATTTTCAGAAAAAGGTCCGCGCTCGAGCGTGTGTGTTGTGTGTGTCTATGTGTCTGTCAGTCTGTGGACAGCATAACTCAAAAACGAAAAGTAATTTAAAAACCAAAGTTGGTATTTAAGTTTAATGTCTTTCAAGGATGCAACACGAAAGTTTTGAAGCAAATAGCCTCACCCTAAACTACTCTTTACATGGAAAAGTTTTAGAAAATTTTGATTTTCTTGAAAATGACTCTAACCAGTTTGATTAAAATGTCGTATGTTTAAGATATTTTTATGCCAAATGAAATGTATATCTTGAATTTTCTGGCTATAGCCCCTGTAGTCGTATTTACTCTGGACGACTTTTGCATAACTGCTAAACCGTTAGAGATAGGCCAAATCATACTATACAACAAATGTAGATCTTGCTAAAATACATAATTTATGTCTGAATAAATTTTCTTGTAGGGTGAACCATTCCGGAGATATTCCTTATTATGTGTGTGAGTTTCGGAAAACTTAAAGTTTAGCGAAATGGGTCATCGTTGTTCATTTTTTCATATGTTAAGTGTCCAAAGAGAACAGAATCTCAAAGATTTGACTATCGCGCAAAGCTCACCTACAAGGAAATAAGCAATAAGATATTTGTACAAATGTTTATCTTAACACGAAGAAGATATTTTGTAAGAATGGTTAGTACAAGAGTGGAGAAAGTTATATGAGTTCGAATACATCAGATTTATTTTAGTAGTGTCTTGTAAACAATACATAATATGTACTTACATAATTTTGTTACAAGAAGCAGTCCTTTTATGGGCAACCCGGATATTTCAGCTGGTGTTCCATAAACAAAAGCACATGCTGGTCACATGAGGTAGTGGGATCTTAGAATACTTATGCTGTAATTTTAATCGCCTCGCGATGAGTCCCAATCTCGACACCAGGGGAAAGTTGATCCGCACACAGACTCTTTAAAAATCGATGGTATGTGGCTGGTGAACAATTAAAATGCATATTTCTGGGGGATCAACGTCATTATATGTGTCATATCCGTTACATGGGAACACCGGTGTACAATTACCAATTTAATAACTGTGAATTTGATACGTGGGACGGGGAACAACAAAAACCAGTGCGCTACATCTGTTGGGGATATGATGTTATCATTTAATATTTGCATTAGGTTTGGCTTTGCACACCATTGAATTCTGCATTATTCATCGCGGTAGTAGCTAATGAAATCTAGTGTTTACAGTTATTATACTCTTCTGTGATTACACTTGCCTCAGCTATAAATGCAATTTAAAAGATTAAAAGAATAATTTGGCGAGTTTGATCACAATTTCATAACTGTTGGCTCATTTAACTCTTTCAAAAGAGCCCTTTAATCTTTAATTACCCGTCAGTTCATTTAATTATGTATGATAATCAATTTTTTGGTGCAAAACCCTCGTTAACTGTATATATTATTTCCGGTATTCTGGTTATAATTTAAGAATTTTACACAGACTATATGAACATCGAAAACCGTTAAGAATTAAATTTCAATTTTTAAATTCAGCTTTACGCTCAAATTCCCAACAGTGCACGAAATTTTGTATATGAGTGAGCAGGAAATTGATAATGCTGATTATATGGATTGAAACGAGTGACTGGGAAAGCTGTACTAGAGGGATGTTTGAAAGTTTACATGAAAATTGAACACCTTCCTCATTGACATATGCCATTTTTACGAGCATACTTTTAGCCAGAATTGATAAAGATCGACATAAACTAGAAATATTTACATATGAGCACCTCAAACTATTTTTGGATAACCATAAAAAAATAAAAAACTTACAATTTCATACATTTTTTTTTTCAAATTATGAAGCTTAATGTGAACATAGACATTTTAGACAGTAATACACCAATTTGTTTCTCTGAACATATAATATAGTGATTTGAACCTCTACTATATCAAATAAACTGGCTATTTAAAAGGTTATGAGATTTGAAATCACAATTTTCAAATGGCTACAGAATTTTTGTAATTCATGTTAAGACCATAGTTTTTAGTTCACATCATTCGCTATCTAATAAGATTCAAAATTATGTATGAATGAGGTGTTAACATAATTACGTAACCTTTCATGGACGGTGTCAATAAATAGAAAATGATTATCCGGGCTTCTGGGTCGTGGTCTAGTGGAAAATCTTCCAGACCTTTCGTTCAAAGCTGCGTCGAACATCCTCAGGGGTGTGACTGTAGTACTGTACTAGTTTCGGCGACAACGTGGGGAAGGGTGATTTTCTTTCAAGCTTTTTGACCAGTATTCACGAAACCTGAGCAGGTAGTTTTTATAGTCAACATTCCCAACCTTCTGGGAAGTTGTTTGCCAAGCGTATTTCTACAACTTTATTCTAAAAGACATGTAGCAATCTAATTATTTAATATCATTTTATGGTTAAATGGATCATTATAGTAACAAATGGAAAACACAAAATAAGCCATCTTTTGAAGTTCCATTTCTCTATGCTAATTTCAGAATAAACGTTAAAGGAGTAATGACTTATGGGCTACCTAGCATTTGAGCAATGCTATATTTACTTTCTCCACCACGTTTAGTGAAGTAGAGGAAGTATTGTATTCCACCCAAAAATTCGATACTCTGGATGACTTTTGGATAACTGGTAAACCGTTAGAGATAGACCAAATCTTACTATACAAAATGTAGATCTTGCTAAAATACACAATTTATGTCGAAATAAGGTTCTTGTAGAGCGAACCATTTCAGAGATATGTCTTGTTATTTGTGTGAGTTGGAGAACATACTTCTGTCAAATGGAACATCGTTATTCTTTTTATATGTTAACCATGCAAAGAGAACGGAATTTGAAAGCTTTAAAAGATTTGACTGTCGCTCAAAGCCTACTGTATTCCCATATTCCCCTTGTATCTACAAGGAAATAAGCAGTACAATAATTTCTGCAAATGTTTATCTCAACTAACATGCAGAAGATATAGGAATAAGAGAATACCAATGAAGCGAACTTTATTTTCTACAAGAGTGTGGTTTGTTGATATCTCTTATTGCATATAGTTTTTATTAATTCTCCTTTATCTGCCACTTCCCCAAGTTAATTCACTGGTTCGATGCCAAACTAAAACAAGAGCAAACGAAAATATTACAAACAAAAGGATATTACTGGCGCGGAAACGTCAGTTGTTTATACGCACTCAGTCATGCCAACACAGGAAATAAATTAAGTGCGGGGTAGAGTATATATACGGAGGAATTTAATTTTAATTAATGTTACAAACACGGGCGAAATTAGCACTGATGAGAACGGTTAAATGTATTGATTGTAGCACGAAACGTGAGGTTCGTATATTATTCAAAAGGATCCTTCTGCAGTGGCGAGGTTAATGAAAATATTTGTTGCTGTTGCTGGTACCATTGCCTGGAATACAGTGTTGTGTGATAGCCCTTCCTTCGTACCTCTTATTGTGTCTAATGATTGGACTTATGGATTTGACTGTCGCTCAAAGCCTACTGTATCCCCCTTGTACCTACAAAGAAACCAGGAATAAGATAATTTCTGCAAATGTTTACCTCGACTAATATAAAGAAGACAGAGGAATACAAGTTTGTAAGAATGGTTAATACAGATCTATTTTTTGATAGCTCCTCTAAACATTTTCTTTTTTGTATTATATCATACAAATACTCTGTAAGCACCTGTGAATCATTTTTCCCGAACCGCCATTTTTAAGTCCAGCGAAGTGCCTTATTATAACCACACTGGTGCATTTTTTCTTTTCACAGCTTTTCATTTTGTATAAAATGTATTCCTTGCATTTCAGTTTTGCTCTGATTTGTATCTGAATTTAAATACATAATCTCAGACATGTTGTGTACAAATTCAAATATGCATTTGATTGATTTATTTATTGGCTCACAAAGAATAATTATGCTGGAAAGAAAAGAATATTAATACCAACAACTTCATAAAAACGAAAATTTATTTATCTGAAACTAATAACATGAGCTACAATCAAATACTTAAATTTATTTTCCGTTTACTTAAATATCAGAAAATGCCACTAGTGTAGTTATCTAAAAATGTAAAGGCAGTTGATATTTTCGCTAATTAAATGTACTTAATTCTGTTATTGAGAAACTAAGCTAGAACATTGAGCTTTTGTACAGTACTTTATTTATTTATACTAATTCTGCCAATTTTCGAGTAAACAAATGTAAAATTGTAATAGGCAATTCAGCCTCAGTGTCGGTTGACTGCTCACGCAATATATGCAAATATTACGAAGGTGCATGGAGAACAATTGTAGGTATGTGGGACGCCAATTTGCCATTTAAAGACATTCCTGGAAGTTATATATTCATATGTGAATAAACTAGAATAATTGTGCACGCAAAACAGGACACAAAAAGGTAAACACATACACACTCTATCTGTGAAAGCCAGTAGAATGCCTCCCAAAGCTGCGGGGACGGAAGTAAGTGTAGATGCCATAGGATGTTTTATGTTTATGTGATAAAAAATAATATTTTGTTGTTTAATGACGTTGTCAATTGCCAGGATCACATCAGAGTCGCCGGTGTGCCGGAATTTTGTCCCGCAGAAGTTCGTTTACATTAAGAACACTTAAAAGCCATCGGTCTGGGCGGGGTTTGAACCCGTGACCTTGGGTTTGGTAGAACAGCGTCTAACCTAACCTAACTGAGGCACCCGGAACGACGTTTATGTGTTGCAATTAGTATTTTAAAAACAGGCATTTTTCTGAGATAAAACCCCCTTATACTTTCCTACACTTTAAACACCCCCTTCCATGTTTAAAACTGAACTAAAAACAAAACTAAGTTGATGAATAAAAGCTTTACTCCGCTGTTGATAACCCGAAAGCCGCAAAGCAGACAAATTTGGCAACACTGCACGCCGCTGATCATGTAGGACTAAAACCAAATGAAGGGGCGATGATGTCAGGAAAGGACTTGCACACTATTGGTGGAAACAAAGGCAAAGCCACCAAGATGCAGACCACGTTTCCACCTTGAAGCAGTTAGCGGTTTCTAGGCGGCCGTTCTCATCAACACACTGGACGGCCTATTAAACTTAACGGCTTCATACAGTGGGATTAGTGGTCCGTGGGAATGGTCCGGGGATCATTTACCGGCAAACGGAGATAACCGCTCTTTAACACTGTCCTACTCTCATACAACCTATTTATTTACTAGTTTTTGTAGATTTACTTCCGATCCGTGACGTGGCGTGACTCAATTAAAAAGCAGCACGGAAATGTTGGGTTTTCAAAATGACTGATATTCATGAACACAATTCAAAATATTTATGTTCATAATTTTTTTCTCTACGTAATTTTCTACTCTTTTAGAGTGGTAAACAATAAAATGCTGTGTTCTATTTATTCTAGTCCATTGTTACGAATGCTAGGTGACATACTTTTCCCTGTCGCATTACCAACCACTGAAAGGAAAACAAATTTGTTGACAGAATCAAGTGGCGGTATTTCAAAATTCAGAACGTGGTCTTTATTGTTCAAAATGAATATCTTTACCCCATTAAATCTATGTCTGGGGTGCACTCAGCCTCGTTAAGTCCCTGAGATGCTACTTCACTGAGAACTAAGGATTCCTGGCTGCGAAACCGCGTCCGGAAAGGACTGGGGTGCTGACCACGTCTCACCCCTAATACTGCACTCCACTCATGACACCTGTGATGTGCAGAGATGGAAGACGTAGTGGTCGGGCGGTAGTCCTTGGCCCAGAAAGGGCTGTGGTGCATCGGGATGATTATTATTATTATTATTATTATTATTATTATTATTATTATTATTATTATTATTATTATTATTATTATTATTATTATTATTATTATTATTATTATTATTATTATTATTATTATTATTATTATTATTATTATTATTAAATATATAGGTTTATTTAATTGTGTTACTTTTTTAACGTTTGGATTTATTTCATGGTTTACATCGGTAACAATAAACGTTATTTGCAAATCAGAATAAAAAGATAAATCACCTGTAGCAAATCATTTTGCTCATTTAGTCAACAAATTTTTTTACTTTTAGTGGTTGGTAATACGATAGGAAAAAAACAGCTACGTCAGCCATCGTCTGTAACAATGACGACCAGAATAAATAGTTGGAACCCTAAAGATAATTTAGCTTAGTTTTTAAATATTTATTACATATGTTTAATTCGGTAGTGTTTATATTGGTTGGCGTGCCTGACATTTGATTGTTGAGGATCGTGCTGCAACTCATTGTTGCGTTGAATTATTGCCCTTCCTTATCGACGCAGCAACAGACAACCAACCACACCCTCTTCCTAGCAACTACACGCCACTAATTCGCTTTTTCTTCCCCATGCTCCCATCTTTTCTGATATAATTTAATTTCAAGGATTTTACTTTAGATTTATAGTAGCAATTTCTTGTGAAGTTACGGTTGCACGGTCGCTTAGCTTCTTAAATCGCCCTACACGGGCCATTTTCTCTAGCATGCATGTTCAGGTGGGGGAGGAGTTTGGGCCCCATTCGGGATGCAAATTAGCTGCGGATGGGTAACCCTTCTTACGGCTCCACAAACTACAGAAAACTAGTTATTTTAACGGCAACATGGAACAAATTGCTAGTCATGAACGTAAAAGAAGCCTTCGTCATATAATGCCAGGCGTTAAGCACTACGCCATTCTGCTGTTTAACTCTAGCGACACGTGGTAGTTGCCAAAATATCTGAAGGTCGTGTTTATAAGCAGAAATCCTACTAGCTGAAATACCCGGCGTTGACGATTTTATCCCTATAACCTTTAGACTTACGTTAGGCACTATAAAGAACCCAAAATAAACAAAATAAATGAATAAAAACACCGGGAAAAGACTGAACTCTAAATACCACAGGAATAAAAGCAGGTACAGAAAAGTGTGTGAATTTAAGACGTTGCATTTCTATATAAAATCATGGAAAATTGTATGAATTCTTTGTAGAAGAAGTAGTTAAGAAAACAAATGCGATTTTGTTTTGTAAAAGAAGTGCATTTCAACTTCAGTTATAAAACACAGTATGAATTGCACGTTAAAGGGCGAGTAGGAAAGGAATGTTAATATATTACCTAAAAGAAAAGCGAATAGAGAAAATCATGCGAATGTTACTTGTATAATAAAATGGATCTCATCCAAACCATCTCCATGAAAAAATACATATACGTGCTGTATTTCGAGGTGACCAGGCCGTTTAGGAACGCATGAAGAACAAACATACATTTCATTTCTATATAATTAGATGGTTTCAAAACTTCACTATTAATTCCTTGTTCCTAATAACAAAAGCGAAGCTTTATATGCATTAAAAAGACACAATAAAACTATTAGAACTTTAGACTCTCTGTATGAAAAATGAAACGTATATTTTGAATTTTCTGGCTATAGCTTATGTAGTCCTGTTTATTCTAGATGACTTTTGAATAACTCGTAAACCGTAAGAGATAGATAAAATCTTAATGTACAAAAAATGTAGATATTGCTAAAATTTCCGTGAAATGTAACATTGTTATTCATTTTTTTTTATATGTTAAGCGTGCAAAGAGAACGGAACCTCAAAGCTTTGAAACATTTGACTATCGCACAAAGCCTGCAAGGAAATAAGCAATAAGATAATTTGTACAAATCTTTATCTCGTGTAACACGAACAAGATATACAAATAAGAGTTTGTAAGAATGGTTAGTACAAGAGTGGAGAAAGTCACGTGGGTACAATACATATTTTTTGTATAGTAAGATATGGTCTATCTCTTACGGTTTACCAGTCATGCAAAAGTCATTCGAAGTATACATTTCATTTGCCATAAGAATATCTTAAACATATAGAATTTTTATCAAAATCTGTAGAGACATTTTTGAGACAGTCAACATTTTCGAAAATATTTCAATATAAATCATAGTATAGGGTGGAGGAATTTTCTTAAAATCTTCATATCACATCCTTCAAAGTTATTAAACTTAAATGCTACTTTTGGTTTTTAACATACTTTTTGTTTTTGAGTTATCCTGTTCACAAACCCACAGACAAATAAAACAATTACTTATCAAAGAAAGTTTTATCAGCTGCTGTCTCGAGGATTCCGGATACCTACTGAGTGAACACAGGAAACGCAACAGTGTGAACAGGGCTTGGCTTGGCCGCAAGCTATTCAGCTTTGCAAGCGTCTTGTATACAGATTAACGTGAATGGAGTATTGAAAGGCATACATACATACGCACGCACACACAGAGGGAGCAGCCAACCAAACCGCCAGCCGACGTCGTTAAGGCTGACTTGGCAAGGAACAAGATGTAAGGGCGCCGATAAGCGAATGAGGTGATTCATTAGAGGCTGTAACAGAACTCGTATTGTGTTCAGACTCGATAGGCTAACACACATTATCTGCCGCGACAATATCTCAAACAACTTGTTTACACTTGTACCACCACACCACACCCCTGCTACTCATATTTATCCCCAATGATAATATTGTCTTTCAATTTACTTTCAGTGCTTTAAAAACAAACGTTCCGCTCTTATTACTTTATCTACTGGTAAGTAGGGGAAGTATTGTATTTCACCCAAAAATTCGATGTCGAGATTTCACCGGAAATATATGTTTTGAGACCCCTGAATCCCAAAAAAAAGCATTTTTATAAAAAAGGTCCCTGTGTGTGTGTCTGTGTGTGGACAGCATAACTCAAAAACGAAAAGTTGGTTAAAAACCAAAGTTGGTATTTAAGTTTAATGTCTTTCAAGGATGCGACACACAGATTTTGAAGAAAATAGCTCTACCCTAAACTACCTTTTACATGGAAAATTTTTCAAAAATTGTTATTTTCTTGAAAATGGCTCTAAAGATTTTGATTAAAATGTCATATGTTTGAGATATTTTGATGACAAATGAAATGTATATCTTGAATTTTCTGGCTATAGCCCATGTAGTCGTATTTACTCTGGACTACTTTTGCATAACTGGTAAACCGTTAGAGATAGACCAAATCATAGTATACAGAGAATGTAGATCTTGCTAAAATACACAATTTATGTGCGAATAAATTTTCTTGTAGGGTGATCCATTTCGGAGATATTCCTTGTTATGTGTGTGAGTTTCGGAAAACAAAACTTTCGTAAAATGGAACATCCTTGTTCATTTTCTTTATATGTTAAGTGTGCAAAGAGAACAGAATCTCAAAGCTTTACAAGATTTGACTATCGCACAAAGCCTACTGTATTCTAATATTCCCCTTGTACCTACAAGGAAATAGTAATAATTTGTACAAATGTTTATCTCAACAAACACGAAGTACATATAGGAGTAAGAGTTTGTAAGAATGGTTAGTACAAGAGTAGAGAAAGTCATGTGAGTGCAACACATCAGATTTTTATATTACACTGTCATTTAACACTAACATACCCTCCCCTTAGAGGAGAGACTGTTGCCCTATAGGGATTAACGGATATTTAACGGACTATTATTATTATTATTATTATTATTATTATTATTATTATTATTATTATTATTATTATTATTATTATTATTATTATTATTATTATTATTATTATTATTATTATTATTATTATTATTATTATTATTATTATTATTATTATTATTATTATTATTATTATTATTATTATTATTATTATTATTATTATTATTATTATTATTATTATTATTATTATTATTATTATTATTATTATTATTATTATTATTATTATTATTATTATTATTATTATTATTATTATTATTATTATTATTATTATTATTATTATTATTATTATTATTATTATTATTATTATTATTATTATTATTATTATTATTAATTATTTTAGTGGTATTACGATTATCATCAGCATGGTGGCTATGTATATCATAAATATATCAATTTATTCCAGTATTATTATAGTTTATTTTTTTTATTTTTCAAACGTTAAAATACAAGCCATTGTAGTGTAACGTAACCCCAACATCTCACTGCTTATTTTACGTGGGCTCACCCCATCCTTTACTACAGCCACATTTTATTGCAGTAGCTGGGATTAAAGTCAAGATGTTCTCCTTTGTAAGCATCATTTGAATTACTTATTTTAAGGTGGCTGTGACAGTAATATAATTCTTAAAGCTCAGTTAATCATTTTAAGTCAGAAAGAATCCCCAGAAAAAGAAGCTGAATATTATTTTATTGAAAATAAGATGTTTTGAGACCCCTGAAGCTTGAAGAAATATTTTTAAACCAACAGCTGAACTAAAAGTCTAGTGTGTTAAATTCACATGAGTTTCTCAAGCTACATGAGTTTCTCAAGCTACTGGGGATTATATAGACGACTTTCTTGAAAATAAAGTGAAGATATCAAGCACAATACTAAAGTCCATAAAAACCACTCAAAATGCATAAATTCACAACCTACTTTAAGTTTCACTAAGGATCATTAACAATAATTTCTTTGGAAATTGCACAATACAAAATCTATATAGGGTAATTTAGCCTAAATCGGGCCAATGGGGTCAATTTCAAAACTTGGCATCTTGCGCCAAGAACAGGCAACATCAAGGATGTGCTGCCAACTGCCGAGAAAGTTTGTAACTTTCTGCCCATTGTGAACGCTGAAGGTTGTGACTTGTTTACACTCCAACTGTGAGAAATAAAAGGAATACGTGTTATTAAAGGTAAATGTACTTTGTTTCGTATATTTAAAATGAACCTCTGATTGCTTTCTTTATTTTACAACACACACATTCAGCAATTTTGCTCGAATGACGTTTAAAATTAGGTGCAGTCTTTGTGTGATAGGTTAAAACACTGCAACACTCGCACATCTACCAGCATATGTTTATAAGTTTTGCAACATTTTGTATAAATAGTCAGTAAATTAGCGCTTAATGGGGTAAGTAGTACAAGGACTAATATTTAATTTTGTAATGTTTGAATAATTTATTGCAAGATATGATGTAAACGGAATAAAAAGAGTAGTATTAATAATTCATCAAACTTCAGGTCTCCCAAATCTGTTTTCACATGTTACCAACTTACGGTTAAAATATTCTATTCTAATGCCCTGTCTTTTTTTCAGGGCTGTACAGAACATATTTTGCTTTTTTAAAAGTCTTCCTTACTACGAATTTTAAAACGTGAACAAAGATTTATCAGAATTTAATTTTAAAGAATGAAATCAGTGAAATAAAGTTAATACAAATCAATATTTTTGACCAAACTTTGTTTCAGAGGGTCGCTGAATTTAATTTCGATACAGATCTCCGATAGTAAATAAACACATTTCAGATTAGCAATAAAAATTTATATTTTGACACAATCACACCCAAAAAACGCAGTTAGTGAATTCAAAACCCTTTCCATTTCGCGCGTTTATTCAGTATACAGAGTAACAGAGAGAGAACGAGAGAGAGGCAGAGAGCTAGTGAGAGAAACAGAAAGATAGAGTGAGTGAGAGAGAATGCGGCACTGAAATCTCCACCTTTTGAATTGCAGTGGAAGCTGGTAAGAAAGTGCATCATGTGTGTGGTACAGTCAACTTCATATTATTTTTTAACTCTAAAACTGGCCATGCGGAAACACGAAATAAAAAACCTTAAGCACACGCATATTTATAGTAATTTATGTGAGCAACTTCTTGAAAAGCAAGAAGCAAGCTTTCAAACTTATTTTTGTAGTAACTAAATTAGTTTGGCTGGAGTGTTAGATAGCAATAAAGCATCTCAGACGTCGCTTACGTGATACCAACAGCACAACACAAAGGTTTCCATGACTTGGCGGTGTGGACTGTACGGCGGATGGCTGGTATGGATGTCGTTCAGCGGCGCGCCCTGCCATTACGGAAATGGGAACGAAACCTGGGGAAACGTGGTCACCGAATTTATCGCGGCACCGTAATCTCTCCCGCCCAGAGAGACATTCTGCAGATCCACAGGGGGTATAAGGTCCGAGTGCATTTCAGTAAAAATAGCCTAGCTACATACACTTTGTTCAATTTCTTCAATCTTGCCAGAAACACTTCCTGATCTTTCCCCCCCGCACTGCTCAAAACGTAAATACATGTTTCACGTGTGAAATAAAAAGCTAGTAGTGGGAACGGCGGGTCTGTATTTAGTTACCGGGAATCTGAGTGAGTGTATACATCAGAAAACAAATGTATTTGCTTACGTGTTCAAAATGGCAGATCCCACTTCTGACACCAATGTGACAAAAGAACAGCCAAATTCTATTACTTTTTCTGTCACTTTATTTTCCTTTTAAAACCAAAACACAGTTCTCTTTTATCGTTGTTAACACGGTCTGCAGTACAGCTGATCTGTCTTCTCGTTATTATGACATGAACTTTTCTGTTTTTCTTTACTCTCTTCGTCTCATTGTGCGGATACAATCACTAAACACTCAGTAAAACTGCTTCAATTCAAGACTAACTGCGATGTGACGCACACAGTTGGCTCATGACGACGGCGGTGCACGCGCGCGCACACACACACACACACACACACACACACACACACACACACACACACACACACACACACACACACACACACACACACTGCTAACAGCTGTCCCGTTCATGAACCAGCATTTTATCTAAAAGACTACACTCTATCGCTGTTCCGCAAGCTTTTAATAGGTACGCCAGAATGAAGTAGCACGGATCATTCTAGAAAATTGTCTTTCTCTGGAAGCCTTTTCAAATAAGTGGGTAATCAAAGCCTCGCAAACACTCTTTGTTCTGTCACGTTCCATTGTTATTAGTCACATCATGCAGCTGTTGTGTTGTATTCACCAACAATGCAAACGCAGTTCTCTCTAACAACTGAAGCTGTCAATCAGTGCTGACTCGCTTATATGGTCTCCTAATTACTGGCAATTTTTCTGAAAATCGAAATTTCTCGGCTTCCCTGTAAACATTTGACACCACATTACTGCATTAATGTGATTTATCTGTGTATCTAAACTTTTAGACGGCGCTGTAGATCGAAAGTATGTCGTAAAACCTTTAGCAAATTTGCGCTGAGCGTTTTTGAAGTGCTGCAAGTAAACAATAGCAATTTATTAAAGAGTTAAAATCAGTGCCTCGTTTTCTCTATTTGTGTGATTTCTATTGTTTTCTTTATTGTGCCTTTGGTTTCCATTCGTTTATACTTTCGAACGTTTGGTAGCCACAGCGGAATCTGTGGCAAGTGATCGATTTCATAAAACCAATTAGAACGAGAGCCAGAACAGGAAAAAACAAAAAAGCACGGTACCTGCATGCTTCCCGTCCCCAGGCGTTTAATTAGGGCATGCGCCATGCAAGCACCGAATTCAAACACTGGACCTCTGAAGCAATGTTTGCCATAACGAAAACCACGACTCCCCTTGCAAAGTTTCCCACACATTGGCGTTTAGCCTGCTCGTTCATGCTACGTTAATTTTATATTTGCTACACATTACCTCCGGTTTACAATGGAAACACTTGAATGTGCTATATTTGGTTTCTTTTTGTTACCGGTAAAGAACCTATCTGGCGTCCATCAGAGAAATATAATACGAAAAGCATAAAAGCATTTCAGTATGGATTTTGAGCTCTGTTCCTATGGCAACCACAAAGTGTAAAAATAAGCCGTGCTTTCAAATTACGTATAACCAAACTTGGAATAACAGCGTCGAGGAAAAGTCTGTAGGTAAATGGAAAATACTGCACCTACGTCGGTGGAATAATTCTTTACTTATAGTCCATGTTTTATTTCCTGTTCTGAGAACATAAGTTAAATAACATCGTAAATTCACTACTGCTGTTAACTTACAGATGTTTTCACAACGTTTATGTTTGTATTTCGATGTTTATTTGACATGCAGCAATCAGTTATAAAAATCTGATGTGCTGCACTCACATGACTTTCTCTACTCTTGTACTAACCATTCTTACAAACTCTTATTCCTATATCTTCTTCATGTTAGTTAAGATAAACATTTGTACAAATTATCTTATTGCTTATTTCCTTGTAGGTACAAGGGGAATATTAGAATACAGTAGACTTTGTACGATAGTCAAATCTTTTAAAACTTTGAGATTCTATTCTCTTTACACGCTTAACATATAAAAAAATGAACAACGATGTTCCATTTCACGAAAAGTTAAGTTTTCCGAAACTCACACACATAATAAGGAATATCTCCGAAATGGTTCACCCTACAAGGAAATTTATTGATACACAAATTGTGTGTTTTAGAAAGATCTACATTTTTTGTATAGTATGATTTGGTCTATCTCTACGGTTTACCAGTTACGCAAAAGTCGTCCAGAGTAAATACGACTGCAGGGGCTATAGCCAGAAAATTCAAGATATACATTTCATTTGTCATAAAAATATCTCAAACATATGACATTTTAACAAAAATCGTTAGTGTCATTTTCAAGAAAATCAAAATTTTCGAAAAAGTTTCCATGTAAAGGGTAGTTTAGGTTAGGGCTATTTTCTTCAAAACCTTCGTGTCGCATCCTTGAAAGACATTAAACTTAAATACCAACTTTGGTTTTTAACCTACTTTTAGTTTTTGAGTTATGCTGTCCACAGACTGACACTGACACACACACACACACACACACACACACACACACACACACACACACACACACACACACGCGCGCGCGCGCGCGCGGACCTTTTTTCTAAAAATTCTTTTTTTTTTGTTGGATTATGGGGGTCTCAAAACATATATTTCCGGTGAAATCTTGACATCGAATTTTTGGGTGGAATACAATACTTTATATAAACTACTTAAATCGAATAAAATCATTTTGCTTTCTTTACGCTATTATTTGTACATTACATAGTAGAGGAAGAAACAATTGAATATTATTCGTCCACTAAAGTTAAAGAAAAAAAAATCGATATCAAGATTTCACAGGAAATTTGGGACTCGCTAAATCTAAACTGTTTTTCTTTAAAATATTTTAAATACTAAACTTGGTATTTGAGTTCAGTATCTTGCAAAAATACAACACAAAGTTTTTTAAGAACATTCCCCCTGGAAGACCACCCTTTACAGGGAACGTCTTTTTAAGAGGTACTCAGGTTAATAGCCATGTGATATCTATGAAATTGTTCGAACATTCGGCCATATTAAACTCCATGATGATCATCAGGAAATGAATAGTCAATACATGGCCATCTCAAATTCATGGCCTTCATTGGGAGGTGCATAGGAAATAAACGGCCATCTGAAAAACATCGTTTTCCAGGAACTGTGATTATGTATGATTTGAAGCTTTTACGCTGTAAATGTTTCACGGCTGGTTGTCCGAGAAGCAGTAATCAATATCAGTCTGATAATTAATCTCAGTTAACATGAAATACAGGAATAAGCGTTTTATGAAGTTCGTATAAGAGCTGAGGAAGTCATGTAATCGCAACAAACAAATGAGTGTACTATTTTGTATTTCTATATCTAATAAGGTTAAAAAGGGACACGGCTATAATTTCATATATGCAGTTTCAGGTGCCAAATTAATTGAATTTGTGATTGAGGATTGCTTGGGTCCGCTTGTACCATCCATAAACCTGTTATAGAGAAGTAACGGTCCCCAAACCATTTTACTGGAAATTAAATAAGATAAATGCTAGGAAAAGGCCATCAAAATTTCCGCAAGCGGTAGTGGTTGGTAAACTTGACCTAGTTGGTGCTCGAAAGCACGACCCTTGCTGTAAGCTGCATACAAACCACAAAACCCGCAGTCATTACGTCGGTAAGCTAAGTTTCAAATATTCACAAAGTGTTTGTACGGATGTTTACCGTGCATACTGCCCCGGCAGTTAATTGACCCATTAACGGAACGGCCATCGAGCACGATGGTGCTACTGCTCGTTTTGCTGGCCATGACCCAACCCTGTCACCACATCATCCCCGTCTGCCAGACATTTTCAGTGCAAGAGATCCCAGCTTTCTGCGAATTATATGCTAGTTTCCTCTTTAAAATTAACTGATTTTTAACTTCTGTTCTACGAACAGTAAGAAGGGACGGATTGTGTTCTATCAAAAATTCGATGTCGAGGTTTCACCGGAAATATATGTTTTGAGGCCCTCTGAATCGAAAAAAAAAAAAAAAAAATTACGAAAAGGTCCGTGTGGCTGTGTATCTCTGTTTCTCTCTCTGTGTGTGTATGTGTGTGCGTGCGCGCGCGCGCGTGTGTGTGTGTGTGAGTCTGTCTGTGGACAGCATAACACAAAAATAAATACTCTGTTAAAAACCAAAGTTGGTATTTAAGTTTAATGTCTTTCAAGGATGTGACACGAAGATTTTGAAGAAAATAGCCCCTCCGTGAACTACCCTTTACATGGAAACTTTTTCAAAAATTTTGATTTTCTTGAAAATAACTCTAACGATTTTGATTAAAATATCATATGTTTAAGATATTTGGATGACAAATGAAATGTATATTTTGAATTTTCTGACTGCAGCTTATACAGTCCTGTTTAGTCTGGATGACTTTTGAATAACTCGTAAACTGTAAGAGATAGACAAATTCTTACTGTACAAAAAATGTAGATCTTGATAAAACACATAATTTATGTCTGAATACATTTTTTTGTAGAGTGAACCATTTCGCAGATATTCTTTGTAATGTGTCTCAGTTTCGGAAAACTTAAAGCTTTCGTAAAATGGAACGTCGTTGTTCGTTTTTTTTATATCTTAAGTGTGCAAGGAGAACGGGATCTCGAAGCTTTAAAAGATTTGACTATCGCACAAAGCCTACTGTATTCCAATATTCCCCTTGCACCTACAAGGAAATAAACAATAAGATAATTTGTACAAATGTTTATCTCAACTAACACGAAGAAGATACAGGAATAAGAGTTTGTAAGAATGGTTAGTACAAGAGTAGAGAAAGTCATGTGAGTGCAATACATCAGATTTTCCTTTTCAGGGCTTAAAAGAAACCGTCTCTTTGCCTCTTTTACACTAATTCTGCTCCAGTCTAACTGGAATAAATTTTCTTTTTCTGGGAACTTAATAAACATTAAAGGAGAAAAATATATATTCTGAATAAACATAATGTAGATGCCATTAAATTTGATAATTATGTATAAACAACATTATTTACTTACTGAAGGAACTAATTATATGCAGTATGAACGCCGGAAGGGTAGGTACGTATTAACTTATATTTTGTATTATTCTTCTCTGGCAATGTTGGAGATGTTATTTCCTTTATTTTGCGTCGATACACAAGAAGGAAGGGGAAGTATAACGGGAGGCTTCCAGGTATTTCAGCTTTCAATTGTTCTTTTCTGTTGTCTTATTGAGATGCATATAAATGTATCAGTCCTTTTGTGTAGACTCCAAAATGAGTTCACGTGCAGTTAAGACTACTAATTACCAACTCTGCACATTTTTACTTTCTCTACTGGTAAGTAGAAGGAAGTGTTGTATTCCACTCAAAAATTGGATGTCGAAATTT